>CP106722.1:4756906-5356906 GCA_025506655.1 Gossypium rotundifolium | reverse complement strand
TGCCCACACGGCCACAGCCACGGCCGTGTGTAAGACCGTGTGGGTATAGAAACCTGTGCTTCATTAACTTGGTTAGTTTGTAGTTAGGTGCTTAAAAGTAGGAATGAAAAATAAAAATATGAAAATTAATAAGGTTAGTGTTCGGGTTCCTCTCGAGAAGCACTCGTTTAAAGTTTTAAGTTAGACTTTTACCTCTCATCCGCATGATCATGGTGGTTTGAGGAGTTGAAAATCCTTTCTCATGCTATCATTACATAGTTTGAGTCGAGTGGCATTTACCTTAAAAGTGTCGAATGTGGGATTGCTTACCTCGACTGTTCCGTATGGGAAGACATTAAGTACCTTAAAAGTGATTTCTTCATTTTTCTTGAGTTTTGAAGTGGTGATTCAAGGGTCTGCTTTATCTAACAGTACCTCATCTCCAATTTTGAAGTGATTTGTTGTTCCTATGATCTCGTCTGGGGGTTCCTTCGGTTTCACTTTGTGACTTCGTCGACCTGAAGACTTCGTTCCTTCTGAATTACTTCTTTATCGGTACGAGGTCTAAGATCTAGATCAGTTATGTGATTTCATGGTGCTTCTTGTAAAGAAGGTTGAACCAAATGATTATCAATAGAATTTACGTTCTCATCTTTATCACTCGATGTCCTAGCTGAGTCAAGGGCTTGAAGAGTGATCGTTTCGTCACCTACACGAAGTGTGAGTTCACATGTACCAACATCAATTTTAGCTCTGACAGTTCCTAAGAAAGGTCTTCCTAAAATTAAAGGGACCATATTATCCTCATCCATGTCTAAAACGACAAAGTCTACTAGGAATATGAATTTGTCAACTTTCACTAGTACATCTTCAATTATACCCCTAGGAATTCTAATAGTTTTATCAGCTAATTGAATGCTCATCCTAGTTTGTTTGGGTTTCCCTAGACCTAGCTATTTAAATATTTTATAGGGCATAACATTTATGCTTGCCCCTAAATTAGCTAAAGCATTATTAACAGTTAAACTACCAATTAAACATGGATTTGTAAAACTCCCTGGGTCTTTTAATTTTTGTGGTAGTTTATTTTGCAAAATTGTTGACCACACTGTGTTCAGCTCCACATGCGATGCTTCGTCTAACTGTCGTTTATTTATCAAAAGCTCTTTAAAACATTTCCTTAAATCTGGCATCTGCGAAAGAGCTTCAAGAAATGGTAAGTTAATATGTAATTTCTTCAGAAGTTTAAGAAACTTACCGAATTGTTCGTCTGCGTTGTCTTTCTTCATCGCATTAGGGTATGGTATTCGAGGTTGGTACTCTTTAATTACCAGTTTTGGTTTTTCTTGGCTTACCTCAACCTTACCTTCACTTACCACAGGTTCTTACCTCGGATTTGGTTCAGATTCTACTAACCCTTCAATATTTTGAGCGGTAACGATATGAAGTTGTTCCTTTGGGTTTGTTTCAGTGTTGCTTGGCAAGCTACCTTGCGGTCGTTTGGAGATGAGTTTAGCAAGTTGTCCCACTTGGTTCTCGATTCCTTGGATTGATGCTTGCTAATTTTTAAGTGTTGTTTCAGAGTTTTGGAAACGAGTTTCTGACACCGCGATGAATTTTGTTAGCATCTTCTCAAGGTTCGGCTTCTTTTCTTGTGGGTAGGGTTGCTGTTGAAAGCTTGAGAGGGATTGTTGTCTCTAATTTCCTTGGCCACCCCACGAAAAATTTGGATGGTTCCTCCAACCTACATCGTAAGTGTTACTATAAGGGTTATTTTGAGGTCGAGTATTATTACCTATATAATTTATCTACTCGTTTTCCATGCCATGTCCATAGGGTGGGTACTCAGGATTTGCCACACCTCCTAGGTTTCAATCACAATGCATTACTGAGTGTACCTGCGAAGAATCACAGAAACCATCAATCTTTTTATTTAACATCTCTACCTGATTTGATAACATGGTGACTGCATCGAGGTTGAAAACTCCGGTTGCTTTTTTCGGCCTTGTCCTTGTAACTTGCCACTGATAGTTGTTCAATGACATCTCCTCTATAAACTCATAGGTTGCATTAGGAGTTTTGATATTCAGGGTTCTGCCGGTGGTTGAATCAATTAATTGCCTAGTCGAAGGGTTCACAACGTTGTAAAAGGTTTGAACCTGAAGCCACAAAGGTAATCCATGGTGAGGGCACCTTCTCAACAAATCCTTGTATCTCTCCCATGCATCATATAGTGTTTCAAGATCCATCTGCACAAAAGAAGAGATACCATTCCTCAACTTGGCTGTTTTGGCCGGTGGAAAATATTTTAACAAAAAAATTTTGGTCATTTGATCCCATGTAGTGATTGATCCTCGTGGAAGAGAATTCAACCACTGTTTGGCTTTATTCCTCAAAGAAAAAGGAAACAATCGAAGACGGACGGCATCATCAGAAATGCCATTTATTTTGAAGGTATCACAGAATTCTAGAAAATTTGCTAAATGAGTATTTGGGTCTTCGTCCTGCAAACCATCAAATTGAACAAATTGTTTAATCATTTGAATAGTGTTAGGTTTCAGTTCAAAGTTATTAGCAGTAATAGCAGGCCTAACAATACTCGATTCGGCTCCTGTTAAACTAGGTTTAGCATAATCATACATAGTACGAGGAGCAGGATTTTGATTCACCGGGTTTACGGCAACTACAGGAGGTAGCGAATTGTTATCAGCCATATCTTCGGTAGTATTGGTTTCGTCTTCTTGCTCTTCTTCTATGTAATTTAAGCTTTGCCTTAATTCTCTACGATTTACTGAACAGACCTTCAAGATCACCGTCAGAATTAAAGGTCTGTTGGGTTCCTTCTAGTCATAAACTAGAGGTACCTGCCAGGAACAAATAAAAGAAAAATTAGCAAAGTTAAAATAAGAATAAATGTAAATTGTAAAAAATAAAAAAAAAAATTATGGTTAAAGTAATAAAAATTTAGTGTTCCTAATATTTTAGTTCCCCAACAACGGCACAAAAAACTTAATCGTGATTGTCGAAACCATTTTTTAAACGAGTTTTAGAAAACGAGGATCGACTTAAAAAAATGTAGAAATAGAGTCGTCACCGATCTTTTATTCGAGGTGTGATCAGATCACCTTAAGATGGATTATTTTAATAAAACATTTTGATTTATTAAAACAATAATTTTGGTCTACGAAATCCAGAAAATAGGTTCGGGAGTCGGTTACGCACGAGGAAGGATTAGCACCCTCGTAACGCCCAAAATTGGTACCAAATTGATCAATTAATGTCTTAATGCCAAAAATTTGAAAAGATTCTAGATTACGATCCATTTAATTAAGATATATTTGAACAGCATCATATTGGATGCCGAAAGTTCTTATTTCGAAGAAATAAAATGTCGTACTCGGTAAGTTAGGGAACAACCTTTTACATTCTCAAAATTAGATTTATCCATCGACATTCAATACTCATTCATTTAAAAATAAGAAGGATATTTAATTATTTGGGTCAAATGAAAAATCGCAACCCAAAGAAGTTAGGGCACTATTTCTCCAAAATCCCAATACGAAATATTGTCTTTGTTCTTTTGAAATTTTATTTCGAAAAATAAAACATCACACTCAATGAAGTTAGGTGCAATATCTCAACTTCCTAAAATAAGCTTTTTATTTGAAATGTCATGCATTTTGATTTAAGAGAGAAAGGATACTCGGTTATTAGGTTTTAAACGAGAAGAATCGGAACTCAGTAAGTTAGAGCATAATTTTCTCGAAACCACTAAACACGAGCATCGCCTTATTTAAAAAAACTTTGAAGGATTTTGAAATTTGAATGACATTAAACTCGATTTTCTTTGATAAATAAATCGTAATGGGATGATAATATATAAAGCAAAATGGCAATATATACACAAAAATGTTACAATGATGAATCACAAATAATCTATAAACACCAATTAAAAGAGGTAATACACATGATAGTGCTCGAAAATAAAAAAAAACGGATGAAAATAGCTATTGCATGCAATAATGAGGAAAATGGATTTTAAAATGAAATTTTGTACAAGAAAAAAATCATAGTGAAATATGTAGTAAATAATAATAATATATGTGAAATAAAACCTAATAAATGATTTACATATGAAAGTAATAATATATAAAGGTTTTTCAAATAAACAAAAATATACAATAAATTAGGAACTTAAAAGGAAATAAAAAATACATATACACATAAATAGATTAAAAGAAATTTCATATACCAAATAATATGAAATCCATAACATATATAAGAATAATTTAATAACAAAAATAGAAATTAATAGTAAAATCCTTGAATAAAATACTATAAACAATAGTTGAAAAAATAATAACAATAATAAAATAATACTAATAATACTAAAATTAATTAGTAGTAATAATAACAATAATAATAAAATAATATTCATAATAATATTAAAAATAACAAGAATAATATGAATAATAATAATATCCGAATAATAAAAACATATTAAAAATAATTAAAGAAAATAAAAATAGGAAAGGGATGACTAAATTAAAATGCGCGTAAATTAAAGAGGATTAAAAGCGCAATTTTCCCAGATGAGAAAACGCTACGTTTAGACAGAGGCCAAAATGAAAACAGAACAAAAGTTTAGGGTGAAATTTAAATAAACCAAAACTTAATCAGAAAATAAACCGAAATGTGAAAGGACTACAAGGGTAATTAGCCCATTAAAGCAAAACACGCGGATCCTACGTATATGGGTCGGGCAAATTGGGCCTGCTATAGCTGCCCCTCTTTGCTCATTGTCGTGTAACGAGAATAGAGCAAAGACTTCAAAATGGGCCAATTTTGTCCGGTCATTTCTCTTTCAGTGCTTTTCTCTTTCGAGTAGCTTCGTTTCATCCGGCTGTATCTTCAAGAGCATGAAAGCTAGTGCTTCGATCCAATTTGATGTAATTTCCTGGAGAAGAGATTTGTAGCTTCAATCTGCTCCATCAGAACTTCAAAGAAATACTGCATGATCCTCATTGTAAACTCAGGGAGGAGGGATTTGTAGCCTCCACCTACTCCACTGGAGCTTCGAGGAGCTAGAAATTCAGGGAGAAGAGATTTGTAACCTCTATCTTCTCTGCTGAAACTTCAAGAAATCTCGGCCGATCCTCACTGTAAGCTCAGAGAGGAGGGATTGTAACCTCCACCTACTCCACTGGAGCTTCGAGGAGCTAGAAATTCAGGGAGAAGAAATTTGTAACCTCCATCTTCTCTACTGAAACTCAAAAAATCTTGACCGATCCTTATCGTAAACTCGGGGAGGAGGATTTGTAACCTCCACCTACTCCACTTGGAGCTTCGAGGAGCTAGAAATTCGGGAGAAGAGATTTGTAACCTCCATCTTCTCTCTGAAACTTCAAAGGAATCTTGGATCGATCCTCACTGTAAGCTCAGGGAGGAGGGATTTGTAACCTCCACCTACTCCACTAGAGCTTCGAGGAGCTAGAAATTCAGGGAGAAGAGATTTGTAACCTCCATCTTCTCTGCTAAAACTTTGAAGGAATACTGACTAATCCTCACTGTAAGCTCAAGGAGGAGGGATTTGTAACCTCCACCTACTCCACTAGAGCTTCGAGGTGATAAAAAATATTTGGCTTTGATCTGTTCCTGTAACTTTAGGATTGCCAGATCTGCTGTCTTCGATCTGCTTTGCTGAAGAAGGCCAAATTTTTGAATTTACTAATGCTGCGACAACGTCCTTTTGTGGACATGTCCTGTAAAATCAGTTTTGTGTTTATGTTTATACAAAATGATTAGGATGCAATGATCAGAATGAATCAAATGCCCCTAAATAGATGTGTCTCATGGACGATATTTGTATAAATGTAGAATGTCATGAGAATGGTCTTTTTACAAAGATTAGGATGGAATGATCGGAATGAATCAAATGCCCCTAAATAGATATGTTTTGCATGAATGCAGAGTTTCATGAGAATGACCCCTTTTTAAAAGTTTAAGGTGTCATCGTTTGTCGTTTATCAGGTCCCTATTGCTGATGTACTATGCTGCCATCTTGTTCGGCTGGTATTTTCGACAGAAAACCCAAGAAAACAATTATACCTTGCTCAATGATTTGCCCTCATCAGAACTTCGGGACTCATCTCCTTATGACTTAGGGGCATAGGATCTGAATCAATTTCCATCGATCCTATTATAACTCGGGGGTATAAGGTTTTGTATCTTGTTCATTTAACTGATCACTCTTCGGGTGGCCAAACCAGATGTGTATATATGATGGTCGCATGGATGCAGAATGTCAATTTTCTTGCGAATGATTTCCCTTTTACACTTGGGTTAACATTGCCCAATTTTCGTCAAGATTGTATCACCAACCATTTTTGATAGAAAATCCAAAGAGATATCCTTAATTTAGACTCTTCCTTAAACTTGGCGAGTTTTTAAATAATAGTCATGTTTCAGATTCTTGTATTATTCAGAAATTTCCAGTAATATGCGAAACTCATTTTATGAAAATATTATTAGTCCACTAATCATTATTTCAATGCAAAATGCCTGAAAAAGATCATAACCATGGACAAGAAGAAAAATAATTAGGAGCATAGCTCGAAACAAATAAGCTAAGCAAAGATAGCAATAGCAATTAAGAAAGAAATTCATTGTGAACATATTTTGAAAGGAATAATGTAATCGCAAATAAAAAATTTAAAATGGATAAAGTGGAAACTAGGTGCCCCAGATATCGCAGCCTGAGCTTCTCTGTTCCAACTTCTTGAGGGCCATTTTAAGCTCAATATGTGTTTAGGGATCTGAAGTACTTTGTCGATGCCCCAAGACATAGCATACTTCTTCATTGTTAATTCAGGCATAGTAGGACTGCTATATGTCCCACTTTCAATTAAAATTTGAGCCGCCCTTTTCGGGTTTTCAACTCAAATCCCCTTTGGTCTCAAAGCGCCCTTTGCGGGTTTTCACCTTGGCCTCTCCTTTTCTTTCTTCTTTTTTGCTGAAAATTTTTTCTTTTTTTCTCTTTTTTTGAATTCTTTTTATTGAATCTAAATTCTCCGGATTGGGTAGGTCATTGTCATCTATCTCAAACAATATCTATGCTTCCCTAGAATAGGCCTTCTTTGTTGCCTAAGGTTCTTCTCGGTTTGACATCCTCTTTCTTCTGAAGTCCCTTTTGCATGGGAAAGAATCTTCTTCAAAGCCCTATCATGAAATTTTCTAGGACGAATCATTTTTGTTGTGAGCTCACGTCATCTGACCGTGATAGATAGCTTTTAACATTTTTTCTTCAAATTCAATTGATCACATTGAGATTAAACGCGTTCTGCCTCATCCAACTTCAGTTCTGATAAGACTCGAAAAAAGGAAACTTGACTTCAATGGGTGAAACCAATGAGAAATGTGCTGCCCCGACGACCATCCTGGCCAATGTTTGATAAGCATAGAGGGTACATAGTAACTTCTGTATGCCAATCTTTACAAGTCTCGGTCTTCTTCTTTTATTTCCTTTTTTCTTTGTGGCTGCCTTTACTGTGATGTGGCACCTGATCTTTGAATAGACCGTAAACTTTTGACATTGTGCGGTTAAATATGATATTTTTGACTTTTTTTTTATATTCTTTCTTTTTTTTTATTTGATGACTATCGTCTTTGCAATATTGGCATATGAAGCGACTTACCATCTTAGTGAAGAAATCGACGTCCACGAAAATGAATAATGTTGACCAGAAGCTTTTGAGGAGATTGGCTTGATAACGTCCATACCCCACATGTAGGAAATCTTATTTCTGCATTGAGCTAGGCTTTGATCTTCATCTCCTTTCTTGGCTCACGACGTAAGATTTGTTTTTCATCCAGTATTAACAAATCAGAAGATAGGTGACAATTTTTTTGTCATCTTCAAAGTCCTGAGATCCCTTAGATCCATATCTCATTAAAAGGGGAGTCAGTAACAGCGTCGCCCATGTCATTGATATTTGGGGACCTATTGTAAGTTCAAAAGAATATGGAAAGAATGAATGAACTTATGAATGAATATTTGTATGTATAATCATGAATAAAGAATGAAAGAATATTTGGATAGTAATCCAAAATATGAAAGAATTTATAAACAAAATGATGCACTTCATTGAAGTAAGAATTTTGGACACAAGCCTATTTCACAAAAAGATTCTTGTTGCTTCTAGGCTTAAAGAAACAAGTGTGTTTTGTACATTACTCCGAGTAAGCTCTAAATACTACAGGAATTTTTTGGCTATCCAATTATTCAGAATGCTCCCAAGTTTGTAAGGGCAGATATCCGATAAGGTCCCCCTTTCAGTGATTTCTTCATGTATGGCATTGATGTGTACATTTTCCAGCATTTCTTTAATTGTATTTACTCCAACATCAGTGTGATTTGGTAGTGGATTATCGGCATTTACCATATCAGCCACTTTGACAACGCCCAGCTTAATGAGTCTTTCCACGACTTTCTTAAAAGCAAGGCAATTTTCTATTGAATGCCCCGAAACTCCCGTATGATAGTCACATTTGGCATTTTCATCATACTACTTGGGGTACGGGGGCTGCAATGGTGCCAAGTAGAAAGGGGACACTATGTGTTCATCAAACAATTTCTGATATAGCTCTCGGTATGTTATTGGAATAGGAGTGAACTGAAGCTTTTTTGTATTCATCATTTTCCTAGATTTACTCTTTGAAGGAGTCTGAAGGTCTGTAGTTGTCAACCTCGTTGATCCCACAGTAACTTGCTTTGAATAACCCTTACTGTATGCTCCCACATTATTTACCTTGTCTTCTTTCTTTCTCAGGGCTGACCTTCTGGCACTTTTCCCCGCATCTATTTTACCGCTTCTCACAGCATTTTTGATCATTTTGCCAGTCATTACTATGTCCGAGAAACTCTTCGTGGCACTCCCCAACATATGGTTGATAAATGGGGCTTTCAAGGTGTTGATGAAGAGCATGGTGGTTTCTTTCTCCAGAAGAGGTGGCTGAACCTGTATGGCAACCTCTTTCCATCTTTGTGCATATTACGGAAAACTCTCGCTTGGTTTCTTTTCCATATTTTGCAGGGTAATTCTGTCAGGGGTTATATATGTTCTGAAACCATCTTGCTTCATAAACACATGCTAAATCCTCCAAGAACCAATTTTGATCTGGCTCAATGATTGTACCATTTAGATGATGCTCCTTGATGTCTTGGAAGTAATGAATTAGCAATGGGTCATTATTAACGTACCCAGTCATTCTCCGGTAAAACATAGTTATGTGAGCCTCTAGGCAAGTAGTCCCATAGTATTTTTCGAATTCTATCACCTTGAAATTGTGAGGAAGCATTAGATCTGGCACCAAACTCAGATCTTTAGCATCAATTCCATATTGCCTATCAACGCTTTCCATGGCTCTAAATTTGTCCTCCAACCATTTGCATCGCTCCTCTAACTGTTTTGGCAATTCAGCCCTTGCCCTTTCTCTCTCTGTTGTCTCATCCAAGTCGAGAATATCAGCATTAATTGGATGATCCCCTAAATTAGAACCTGATCCAGCTTGGAAATTTGGCAGCATCGAAACACCTTTTTGAAATTGTTGAGGTTTAATTATGATGGATGTCTTCCATGGATGCACTTCAAGATGCGTCGGGGTAAAACCCAGGGGATATAATCTTTCCTCACTATCCTCCGCATTGTTAACCATGGGGGCTTTCCTTTTGTCTGTCAATAACTCAGTTAGTTGGGACATCATGGTTCTTTATGATTCCATCATCTGATCCATCATATCACGTTGGATCTTGGCAAGCTGCTCTTGCATCTGAAGTTAAAGTTTTTCCTGCATCTCTTTTGGAGTTGCTCAAGCTTCTCTATTCTTTGATCCATATCTTTCGCCTTGGTCCGAGTACCGTAAGGATGTTTGGTTTTACCGGTGTCCAGGTTAATGCTGAAATAATTTTAACCAATCAGGGTCCTCTCATGAAATCTAATGCATGTGATGTAATGCTATGTGAACGCATGAAATGAATGTAAAGAGATGTCGATTCTAACTCAATTTCTTTTAGGAAACTTTACTAGAGGACCAAGCTCTTTACATGAAACGGACTACAAATATATGAACATCCATATTGTCTTCCGTTTCATCAATAAATTCGTTCTCCATGCCGAGCTCCCTAATTTAGCAATCGAACCCGAATCGACATCTCTCTCTATGATAAAGCAATGCAATGCAATGAAAACAAAATAAAACACATTAGTACAACAGAAATAAACAACACACAACACATGTCCGGGTGACCACTAGGGTTTGGCGTGGCTCTATCTAGGGTAGGTTCCTAGGTCTCTCTATATCTAGTTTGGTTCTAAAGAGAGGTACCCGAACCAGTAGATTCCTCAATCTTCACCCATTATAGGCTCACACAGAACGAGTTCAGTTCGGGGATACATTTCCCTATGGCTGCATGGAGATGAAAATCTCACGAAGACATAGGTACGGATGTATCCCGAAAGTGATTCACTATCCCGCACGGAGGTGAAAACCTCACGAAGGAGTAGTTTCCCACTCCCACTTAAAGGTGTAACCCGGTGGTCATGCAATATGATGCAAATAAAAGACTCAAACCATAACAATCAAATGAGATAACGCAAGCGAATGCAAATGAAAGGATCGTAATTCTTCAAATCAAATTCTTAATTTTTGACAAAATGATAGATATTAATCAATTTATGGCCTGACTCTCAACTAGTCCCCAGTGGAGTCACCAAGCTGTCGAAACCATTTTTTAAACGAGTTTTAGAAAAATAGGGATCGACTTAAAAAATGTGGAAATGGAGTCGCCACCAATCTTTTATTCGAGGTGTGATCAGATCACCTTAAGATGGATTATTTTAATAAAACATTTTGATTTATTAAAACAATAATTTTGGTCTTCGAAATCTAGAAAATAGGTTCGGGAGTCGGTTACGCACGAGGAAGGATTAGCACCCTCGCGACGCCTAAAATTGGTACCAAATTGATCAATTAATGTCTTAATGCCAAAAATTTGAAAAGATTCTAGATTACGATCCATTTACTTAAGATATATTTGAACAGCATCATATTGGATGTTGAAAGTTCTTATTTCGAAGAAATAAAATGTCGTACTCAGTAAGTTAGGGTACAACCTTTTACATTCTCAAAATTAGATTTATCCATCGACATTCAATACTCATTCATTTAAAAATAAGAAGGATATTCAATTATTTGGGTCAAATGAAAAATCGCAACCCAGTAAGTTAGGGCACTATTTCTCCAAAATCCCGAATATGAAATATTGCCTTTGTTCTTTTAAAATTCTTATTTCGAGAAAATAAAACATCACACTCAGTAAGTTAGGGTGCAATATCTCAACTTCCCGAAAATAAGCTTTTTTATTTGAAATGTCATGCATTTTGATTTCAGAGAGAAAGGATACTCGGTTATTAGGTTTTAAATGAGGAGAATCGAAACTCAGTAAGTTAGAGGAAACCACTAAACACGAGCATCGCCTTATTTAAAAAAACTTTGAAGGATTTTGAAATTTGAATGACATTAAACTCGATTTTCTTTGATAAATAAATCGTAATGAGATGATAATATACAAAGCGAAATGGCAATATATACACAAAAATGTTACAATAATGAATCACAAATAATCTATAAACACCAATTAAAAGAGGTAATACACATGATAGTGCTCGAAAATAAAAAAAATGGATGAAAATAGCTATTGCATGCAATAATGAGGAAAATGGATTTTAAAATGAAATTTTATACAAGAAAAAAATCATAGTGAAATATGTAGCAAATAATAATATATGTGAAATAAAACCTAATAAATGATTTATATATGAAAGTAATAATATATAAAGGTTTTGAAATAAACAAAAAATATACAATAAATTAGGAACTTAAAAGGAAATAAAAAATACATATACACATAAATAGATTAAAAGAAATTTCATATACCAAATAATATGAAATCCATAACATATATAAGAATAATTTAATAACAAAAAATAGAAATTAATAGTAAAATCCTTGAATAAAATACTATAAACAATAGTTTAAAAGAATAATAACAACAATAAAAATAATACTAATAATACTAAAATTAATTAGTAGTAATAATAACAATAATAATAAAATAATATTCATAATAATATTAAAAATAACAAGAGTAATATCAATAATAATAATAATATTTGAATAATAAAAATATAGCAAAAATAATTAAAGAAAATAAAAATAGGAAAGGGATGACTAAATTAAAATGCGCGTAAATTAAAGGGGATTAAAAGCGCAATTTTCCCAGACGCGAAAACGCTACGTTTAGACAGAGGCCAAAATGAAAACAGAACAAAAGTTAGGGGTGAAATTTAAATAAACCAAAACTTAATCAGGAAAATAAACCGAAATGTGGAAGGACTACAAGGGTAGTTAGCCCATTAAAGCAAAACACGTGGATCCTACGTATATGGGTCGGGTCAGAATCGATTCGCCCAGTACTGTGTCGTTTTGAGGCTATGGTAATGAACCCCAAATGGCACTGTTTCTCTAATGGCTTATAACCCCCTTTTAAACCAGACTAAAACTAACAGACTCCCCTTTTTTGAAACCCTAAGTTCCCTTCTTATTCTCTCCCCATAGCCGAAATTAGCCCTTTTTGCTTGTTCTTTTCTCAACCGCAGATAAACCTTTCCAAGCTACCACTGAAACGCCACTGGAAATCGGCGAGAGTGATGCATGAAGGTCGAATCCATTTCCTTATGCGCAAGTTTGCCTTGCTCTCAAATCAAATCCGCATCTAACTCCGATCGTGACGGAGAAGACAGAGATCCAAATGGTAAAATCTCTATTCCCTTTTTATTTTCACCTTTTGAATCTATTTCGTTTCCTATTGTTGTATTCTCGTATGCTTGTTGTATAAAAAACACAGAGAAGGGAATAAAAGACTCAATCAGTAAGAGGAAACTCTTGTAATCACCTTTTAAAACTGGATTCAAATCCTTTTTTTTGTATTTAGTATCTGTGCATTCTTAAAAAAAATCCTCCTTTACAAGTTTTGCTTCGATTTTATATATAACCGAAAAGAAAAATAAAAATAAAAATAAAAAATACAATATTCTCATTTTTTGCTGTCAATTGTTGTTGTTTCTCTGCTCTACTGTATTCGTTTGTTGTACAAACATGGCCGAGATATGGAGGGGTCGTACAACACTGCTACACTGAAGGCAATACAAATGGCGTGCTGGTGTAGGCTTATGTGCGAAAATATCAAAAGGCGCGCGTGGAAAGCACGCGAGAAGCCCAAGCAGCGTGCGTGGGGAGCACGCGAGAAACTCAAAGGGCCCGCGTGGGGAGCTGCGGTGCTGAAGGGTCTGGAAGCTTCTAGGGTTTCCTGCAGTTCTATTTGGTTTCGGGCTTGGATCTGACTTGGGTCTGAATTTGGGCCAATGTAATTGGGTAGAAGCAGGTTTAGTTTGGGCTAAGCTTAGTATTTGGGCCACTAGGGACTTTGGGCCTGCTATTTTATTAATCATTTTTGTTTTGCAAATTTAGACTGTTGATGGACTTTATTATTATTGTCTTGGTTTTAATGGGCCGGCAAATTGGGCCTACTACAGTTATAATGATAAGTCTTAATATTTATATATGAATGAGCGAGCATAGAAACTAACTATCACCACGATTGAGGCAAGCGCACCTATCGAACAATAGTATAGCTTAGTGGCAAGACCGAAATGTCAAACCCAAAGGAACCAAAAGGACTAGTTTTGACTCTCTTTTTATTATCTAGCCTAAAATAAAAGAGGATAAATGTTTATTTAGCTAATTACTAAGCTAAAGATGCCAAGACACATAGAATGAATAAGAAAAATACTTTTGGGAAAAAATCAATTAATCAAAACAATACCCGAGGAAGAATCCACCTAGACTTCACTTGTTATTTAACTCTAAACCAGACAATTTATTCACTTGACTTGATCTGTAGGATTCCCTAATTTATATTAATACCTCTTTCGAGGCTACTAATGTCTAACCCTAGGTTGATTAATTGAAATTTCTTTCTAATTAAAACCCCTAAGATTGCATTAACTCGATCAGTGGACTCCCATATTAGGCTTGACCCTAATTCAATAGATTTTCTTCGTCCTATTTCTAGGAGTGCGATCAACTCTGCTTAACTATGCTAGTCTCCTCTTAAACAGGGACTTTTGCTCCACTGCCTAAGAACATCAATACTTGAATCAATATCCTGGAATATCAAAGCAAGAATAAAGAACACATAATCAAGAACAAATCAAATATTTATCATATAGTTTAGAAAAGAATAACAAGATTCGTCTTAGATTTCATCCCCCTCAGGTATTTAAGGGGTTTAGTTCATGTTTATAATAGAGTACATCTCATAAGAAAAATAACAAAACATAAAGAAAACTCTAAAACCCCCTAAAGGAATTGAAGGAGAAATCCTCAATCTTGAGTGTGATTCTGACTTCTGAGATGGATTAAATGGCTTTCTTTGAGTAATTCCCCGTATCCCCGCTCTAGCTGCCTCAGGCTCTCTTCTTTTAGGATACACTTAGGGTGTTTATATAGGCTTTCGAAATGTCTTTCTTTGCCTCTAAGTATCCTTTTTCGAGTAGAATTAAAATAGGTCACGGCAAGGAGATGCCCGTGTAACACGCCTGTGTGATTCGAGGACAGGCCCGTGTTTGAACCTACTAAAGAGGCACGGCCATGTGATGATCTATAGGCCATGTTGATTCCTTAACTTGGCCCATTTTCTCTGTTTTTGGCCTGTTTCTCGTTCTTTGCATCCTTCTATGCTCCCTAAGTGTAAAATATGAAAATAAAGGATTAGGAGCATCAAATTCCACAATAAAAGGGATAAATCATCCAAAAGTATGCTAAATGCGGGTTTAAAATATGTATATATTACAGTTTATTAGAGCTCGACTTAATTCTGGGCATGGATTGGTTGGTCAAGCACTGAGTTAGTTTAGACTGCGCAATTAAGAGGGTCATTCTGAGGACTGAGGATGATAGGGAAGTGGTCATAATCGACGAGCATCGAGATTATCTATCCAATGTGATCTCCGCTCTTATGGCTGAGAAACTGGTTCGAGAAAGGGTGTGAGGTGCACTTGGCTTACGTCAGTGTTTCTGATTCTGAGGACTCTTCTGTTGAGAATATCAGAATAGTAAGAGATTTTTCGGATGTCTTTCCCGAGGAGTTATCGGGTTTACCTCCTAGTCGAGGGGTTGAGTTTTGGATTGAGCTACTTTCAGGTGCAGCTCTAGTGTCTATTGCTCCATACCGTATGGCATCGAAAGAGATTACTGAGCTTAAAGCTCAACTTTAAGAACTTTTAGATCGTGGTTTCATCTGTCCGAGTGTGTCTCCGTGGGGAGCACCAGTTCTATTTGTTAAGAAGAAGGATGGGACTATGAGGATGTGCACCAATTATCGGCAGTTGAAAAAATTAATTGTGAAGAATAAGTATCCACTTCCAAGGATCAATGACTTATTTGATTAGTTTCAAGGGGCTTTATTATTGTCGACGATTGATCTTCGTTCTATGTATAATCAGGGTTAAAGAAGCTGATGTTCATAAGACTGCATTTAGGACTCGTTATGGACATTACGAGTTTTTAGTTATGCCTTTTGGTCTGACAAATGCTCCGACGGCATTTATGGATTTGATGAACTGAGTTTTTCAGCTTGATCTGGATCGATTCATCATGGTCTTTATCGACGACATTTTGGTTTACTCTAAGAGTGAAGATGAGCACGATGAGCATCTCAGAGTAGTACTTTAGATTCTTCGTAAAAAGCAGCTCTACGATAAGTTAAGTAAGTGTGAGTTCTGATTACAAAAGGTAACTTTCTTGAGGCATGTGGTGTCTGCTGAGGGGATTTGTGTTGATCCGAGGAAGATTGAGGTTGTACTGGATTGGAAATAGCCTAAAACATACCTGAGATCCATAGCTTTTAGGTTTGGCGGGATATTACCGGCGATTTGTAGAGGGGTTCTCTTTTATTGTAGCTCCATTGACTAAGCTTTTGCGTAAGGGTGTGCCATTTGTTTGGACTGATGTGCAACAATAAAGCTTCAAAAAGCTCAAGTCTATTCTGACTCAGGCTCCTATTCTAATACAGCCTAAACCTGGTAAAGAGTTTGTGGTATACAGTGATGCGTCACACATCGATTTGAGATATGTATTGATATAAGATAGAAAGGTTGTGGCTTATGAATCCCGTTAGCTTAAGACACACGAGGGAAACTATCCGACTCATGACCTTGAGTTGGCTGCTTTAGTCTTTGCGCTGAAAACCTGGAGGCACTATCTGTATGGTGAGAGGTGTATCATCTACACTGATCACAAGAGCCTCAAGTATCTCCTTACTTAGAAGGAGTTGAATCTTAGGCAGCGCCATTAGATTGAGTTGCTTAAGGATTATGACTACACGATAGAGTACCATCCCCGATAAGGCTAATATGGTGGCCGATGCTCTCAGTCGAAGAGGATGTCTAATTTGAGGGTGATCTTTGCTCGCTTTAGTCTGTTTGATGATGGGAGTCTATTAGCCGAGTTACAAGTTAAGCTGACTTGGATTGATCAGATTCGAGATAGGCAGTTGGGGGATGAGTCTTTGGGTTCGCGGTTTTGTCAAATTGAGAGTGGCAGTGCTTCAGATTATGGACAGAATAATGACGGTGTGGTATATTTTTGAGGTTAGATCTGTGTGCCGAATGATTCAGATTTGAGGCAGTCGATTCTGAGAGAGGCGCATAGTAGCCCTTATGCTATGCATCCCGGTGGTAATAAAATGTATCGGTTCTAAAGCATGTAGGATCGATTGCTTATCACTTGTAACTACCTCCAGAGTTAGATCGTATCCACGACGTCTTCCATGTTTCGATGTTGAGGTGTTATCGGTCTTATCCTTCTCATGTTGTTTCTGTTGAGGAAATCGAGGTTAGGCCAGATTTGACTTTTGAGGAGGAGCTGATTCAGATTTTGGATTGCGATGTTAAGGTTCTGAGGAGGAAGCCCATTCTTTAGTGAAGGTTCTGTGGCGAAATCATGGTACTAAGGAGGCCACGTGGGAACCTGAAAACTTGATGCGTAAGCGATATCCTCATCTGTTCTGATCAGGTAAATTTTAAGGTCGAAATTTCTTTTAAGGGGTAGAGTTTAACGCCCCTAATAATTTATTTCTGCTTCTGTAAAATCTGACACAACTATGTATCTGCTTCAGTGGTTAAGTGTTCTAGGTGTGCATATGAGGTCTTGGGTTCAAGTCTTACCCTTGACAAATTTTTTTATTTTTGGATCTAAGCCTTATCTCTATTCTGTGGGCTTATTTTTAATTGCCTATAATTTCATATCAAAATGAGCCTGTTAGTTCAAGTGGTAAGGGAATTGGTGTGTTGAGGGACTTGTGTTTGAATCCCCGTACAAGCGTCGAGTAATTTTCTTTTTTGCTCAGTTATCTGGAAGAGTTTCAGTGGAATTTGAATTCTAAGGAAGTTGAGTTTGAGATGTTAGTGGGGGGTTGAGATATTGTTGCTATCAGATATTATTTTTGTTTTTGGAATTTTCGATTCTCTCTCCCTCTCAAAGAAATTATGTCGTCAATTGTTCTTTTTTTTCTTGTTACCTTTTTTTCCGGTGAAATTATTATCGTTCTTTGCGTTGGGTCTGGTGTCACTCGCTCGCACGGTGTTTGGTAAGTGCTTCAAAAGCTTTGTACACTTGTTGGTGTTTTGGTTATGTTAATGATGTGTATTATGTTGCTTAGGAGTAGATCAAAGGGCTGGGGACTTCTCATTGGTATTGTAGTTACGCAAAATCACCGTGTTCGTTTTAAGGTAAGGGAGTCGGTTGTTTATTAGATTGAGGGGAGACTTGGTTTCGATTTTAGTTTGATTTAAGCGACTAATCCGATAGTTTGTTGGTAAATTTTAGGTACTGAGTGGCTTGGGAGTGTTTTCGCACCGCAATCGTAACAGGTGTATACCCAAACACGGAAAATGAGGCTTCGATAAAAGTTGAAAATGAATCTATCGATACCACACAGGCATGTGGTCACCCGTGTAGAAAGTTATATGCGAGACACGGCCGTATGATCGATGAAGGCATGGCCGTGCATAGCACACGACCGTGTGGTAGATTAGGTATGGCCTTGTGGGCCACTCGAGCATGGCCAAGTTGGGCGTGTGGGCCCATACGGGCATGTCACACTAGCATGTGGATTTTAGGCCAGGCCGTGTGGGCCACACGAACAAAGGCTAATCTGGGCGTGTGGGCCCACACGGGCATATAGACCCATAATTTTGAAATATTTCCTAGGGTTACGTGGGTCGTTTTGTTCGACTGTGGACCTACCATAAGGTCGGTAAGGACTACCTAAACGCCCATCTGTATGCTATGAAATTCTATTAGACTGATTAATTAGGATAGTAATGTATGCCTGATTATACTGATATATGTGTATCTGTTACTTGTATAAAGCATGTTGAGCGTGTTTAGCCTGATAAATTTGTATTTGATATCTGCATCTGTTTAGGGGTGGGTTTATATATATATATGGAGGAAGTGTTCTGTATTGCAATCATCACCTATATTCTAGCAGCTTGGCCGCACTATATCTGATACGTGTCGTAATGACACAAAGTGGTGTGTAGGGACGGGTGGGTGTTTTTAACCCCACATGGTGTGATAGGATGGTCGAAGTTGGTGTGTAGAGGATAGGGGTAGGACTTTGCTTATATGAATCTGTTATCTGATCTGTACATCTGTTTCTGTAACTATATCTGAGAAGGGCACAAGCCCGATTCTATATCTGATTGTCTGAAATGTTTATGTATGTTGCTTGTCAATTCTGCTGGGTTACATATTGAGTTTACCTAAACTCACATCTGTTTGTCTATTCTGTCAGGCAATCCACAGACTTAGGCGGATCGACATGGCGGAGACACAGTAGTGACCACTATATCGTCAAACAGTTAAACTTAGTAGTTTTGACTTATTTGAGAGTTGTAATTTTTGGGGACTCTCTGGATTGTTTGGTTTTTAACTGATTATTTTTAGGTTGTTTGTTAACTTGTTTGCTCTGATAAAATTGTCCTATTAAAATGATAGTTTTTTTTTATGCAAACAACGGTTTTCCTAAAGACATGACTGCATTTTCAATCTTTAGCGATTAAGGCTTACGCTGTAATAAGATTGGTAAAGAAACTGACTAAATTGGAGTTTTAGTAAATTTTTAACTAATGATGGCTTACCAAGTCAACACGATTTTCAAAACCCATTCTTTGTGATGTCACCAGATTCTGCCATAACGTCTAAGCTGGGTTTGAGGTGTTACATAAGGGTATAATAATATTCCTCCCTTCAAGTCGAAAAGAAGGTTATAAAATGGTCTTTCTTGAGACACTCTAATTCGCTAACTTTTTTCTTTTATAGATTGCTTAGGATGGTAAATTTGTTTTATGGTGAAACAATATATCGGAACCTTTGAGATTCTACCATAAATGTATTCTAAGGACTATGTTTCAGGGATTCATGATAATGATAAATAGTGGCTTTTTAGAACAGGTGGTGAGATGCCATTGGATGCTGCTTGTTTTTCAAAATGATGCATTTTGGGAAATAGGCCTAAATATTTCGAGTTTTCTTCTTCAAAGTTGTTTTTCTTTTTGAAATTTCTACAACTGTCGTAAGCAATTTTCTAGTATTTTTTGGTTTTCTAGGATGATTTTTGCATTTTTAGAGTTTTCTCGAATGACTTATTTGTTGTTATTAGAGTTATTTTTAACATTTATGTTAAAAATGGCTAAGAGAGACGAGCGATTTGGTAAAACTCAAGGCAGAGGTGGTGGCCGTACTGGTCGTGTTCTGCCGAGAGAGGCAGCGAGAAGCCAAAAAATAATGTCAACAAAGTCTAGATAAACTATTGCAACAAAGTCCAAGAGGGGAGTTGTGAGCTTACTGTCAGCCTTAGTTACCAATGTTTTATGACCAATTGGACGATGAAGAACCTACTATTATGTCGCGGTTTACTTGCAAAACATCACAAGTATGAATTTAGTATATCGGAAAGGTCACATCATGTTAGTGAAATGCTTAGCCCAGAATCTATTGGCAAGAGGCTAGGATTTTTCCTTTCGTTGTTTCTTTTGGAGGTGGGTTTTACTCTTCCCTTCCCAAATTTCATCTGTGATGTCTTATATAAATTTAACGTAGCACCGGGGCTACGACAGGTCTTTCTTGGTGGCTACTTGTTGGATTTGAATAGGGGTATATACCCTTCTGATCATAATAACCTCTAAAACCCCCATCATCACCAATTTGGTTAAAGGATGGTTTTCAGTTTTTAAGGGGTTTCACTTTTGTCTAGTTTTTGTTGAAGCCTCCACTTCTCGCTATTTCGATGGCGATGTTGCTTTGAGTCTTCATTGGTTTCCTTTATTGACAGGCTATGTTTGTCTCTATACTAGATCTCATGGTGGATGTCGTCATCAGTTCCAACTCTGGCTTCCTCCTCCATGTAGAGGTCTCGGTTGAAGATTTGATAAATTTGACATTATTTTGACTGGGGTTTCAAGACAACATGGTTTCTACTGATAATGTTTTCTTATACTAGTCAGATGCAACTCCACCTTCTCTTATCGGAGTCCTCACCTTCTTTTCGCCATGCATGGCAGTAATGACAAACAACTAGGTTTCTTGGATGTAAGGTGCGGTTCGGGCTTACCCTTCGGCTTAATTTTTTATTTTATCTAGGCTTGTTTCTATTGCTTGTATTTGATTATACTGGTCATGAACTTGGGAGAACCTTGAGGTATACATGATCATACACATTTACTTGTTGAAACCTAATAAATGATTGAAACCTTAATGTATGGTGATGCTCTCTCTCCTAATTTTACTGGTAAAAGGATCAGTTGTGAATTTGCTTTTGTTTACAGGGATGATATGTGTGCCACTATGATGGCTTGTTGTCTTTGTTCTCCTGATTTGGGTGTTTATGTACTTTGTTCTTATGATGAAATGGAATCCTTCTTTATGACAAAAAAAAGACATGATTTCTCATTTCTTTTCGATGTGTGTTTCTTTTTTATTTGCATTATAATACGATGGTCAAATTTCAAATTTAGCCTCTATACTATGTTGAAACTTTAGAATTAAGCCATATACTTTAATTTTTTACATAGATTGGTCCCTTTACTTTTAGGGTAAACTACAAAAATAATAACTTTTGTTTGCCTCAGATTACATTTTAGTCACTCACGTTTGAAATATTACGTTTTAGTCACTTACGTTATCGTTTT
The DNA here is from genome assembly GCA_025506655.1 of Gossypium rotundifolium. Taxonomy (NCBI): domain Eukaryota; kingdom Viridiplantae; phylum Streptophyta; class Magnoliopsida; order Malvales; family Malvaceae; genus Gossypium; species Gossypium rotundifolium. Next base: position 5,335,553 of record CP106722.1, on the reverse strand, counting down.
GTTACAAAATGGTCACTCTACCATTAAGCTTCGTTACCTCCCTAACGACGGTCCTATATGGTAGTCCAAATGGGTTTTAAATGTCAACTTGGATGTCTAGTTGTTGGGATGAAAATAGATTTTTAATTAAATAAATTTCATTTGTTGGGATGAAAATAGGTTTTTAATTAAATAAATTTAATTTGGACTACCACGTAGGATATCCAAGTTGGCATCCAAGTTGGAATTTAAAATCCATTTAGATTGCCACGTATAGGACTGCTGTTAGGGAGGTAACAAAATTTATCGATAGAGTGACAACTTCGTAACAAAGCGATAACATAAGTGACTAAAACGTAACATTTCAAACATAAATGACTAAAATGTAATCTGAGACAAACAAAAGTGACTATTTTTGTAATTTACCCTTACTTTTATAATGTCATTAGTAAGTCTAAATAGTTAATACTGTTAATTATTTCAGTCAAAATGCTTATACCATTTTTCTTAAGAACACTTCCAATAGAAAAATATATATTTTATCATGATGGATTTGAATGGGTGTTTTAAGAAAAACTTTTAATCAATATTTTAACATTATTTTTATTGTTACATGACTATCAAGTGATTTTTTTTTAAATTTCAAAATGTCACATTAAAAAATTTAATATAAAATTTTAATGGTAGTAACAATTAGATCTGAATTTTAAATCTAAAAAAGTTGAGAAACTAAATTCTTCAAAATAAAAGTTAGGGACAAATTTCCAAATATACAAAATGTATAGAAATTTAGGGCATATTTTAACTTTTAAATTTTTTTACTATAATTTAACATAAATAAATAACCAATCTAACGAGAAATGTGGTAGAAACTATAGTAGTTCAATATAAAATGACGAATAGTTCAAGAAACTTAAATTTGAAGAAAAGAAAAATGGGTCATTTTCAATTTTAATTAAGTGAAGTTTGATAGTTAGATCCTCTATTCTTTTTTACAACTCACACACCATTAATAGGAGCACTATTAATATGTAATTTTGCAACTTGAGTCCACGACATAAATTATAAAGTGAGCATCCAATGGACCAACAATCGGATTCAATCAAATTCACTATTAAATAATAAGATGTTAAGTATAATTTGATATTTATATTTTATAATTACATTAATGTAATTATATGAGTATAGTTCTTGGCCCACTCTTCACCTTGGGTTAATTATTTTTAGCTAAATTATAGAGTTAAAATTTAAAACTTATAATATACTCCAGATTTATGTACTCTCTTTATTTTTGAATTTAGTACACATACTTTTATTTTTAAATTTAATTTTCTACTTTTAAATTTATAAATTTAGGTTTAATTGTTAGTACTTTTAGAATTGTTGTGTTAAATTTGCTCTTATGGCATTCGAAAATAATAATAAAAATCCTTGCTCGATAGCCATGTGACAAAAAGTGACATTATAATGATTCTAAATTTAACTAAAAATTTTAACGGTGTTAATAATTCTTAAAATTCACAACAACACTTTAATCAAAATAAAGTGTTTAGACTAGCTAATGATGTAACACCCCAAACCCGGCCTAGACGATATGGTGAATCTAGCTATGTCACATGGAATGGAATTTGAAATTGAATATACCCAGTTAAAGACGTTTCCGTTTAGTAGCATCTATTTACCTCTCGTCAATTTCAAAAATAAATTCCTCGTTAATTTTGATTCAAAAAAAAATTCTGTAACGGAAGCTTTTTAAAACGTGTTATTTAGAGAAAATAATTCTCGTTTAAGAAGACGTTGTGTTTAATAAAACCGAGTTTTTGATGCAGTTCAAAAGTTCAAGAAAACAGTAAAATAAACCAAAACGAAAGCAAATAGTCTAAAAGTCCAATTTACAACAAAATACTCACAAAATAATAAATATTAAATCAGTCCAATAACGGTGTGGTCACCATAGAGTCCTCTGCCACACCGATCCGTCTAATTCTAGGGATAACCTATATAGATTAAACAAAAAGGGTTGAATTTACGTAAACTCAGTGTGTAATCCCCACAATTCACATGCATACAGTCAGTCACAACAAATAGTCAAATGTAGTCTGGGCCTAACCCATTTCAGTTTCAGTAGCAGTTCGGGCCTTAGCCCATTTTAATTTCAGTAACAGATATGCATTAGGGCCTAAGCCCGTTACAGTAATAGTATCAGATATACATTTATCAGTAACAGAATCCTACCCAACCAGCTTCTACACACCATCTCCGTCCACCCCTACACTCTATGTGGGGTTTAAAAACCCACCCATCCCTACACTCCAAGTAGTACCGAATGCGGCACATAATCAGTAACTTGTAGCTGACCTGCCAGATGATAAGCTTAAGAGCCTTTCACTACACTTCCTCCACATATCAACATCCCAACCTAATGCAATGCAACATACAGTATATGACATGCTAATACATGATTATCAGTTAAACATACAGTTCAATATTTATTCATATAATCACCATGCTTCAATTACATACATCATACATACAGTTCACGCATTTATGGGTCTAAGTAGTGCTTACCGACCCTATAGTAGGTTCACAATCGACTTGGGCGACCAGTACAACCTTAGAACTCACTTCGGTTAAATGGGCTCACACGCCCATGTAACCTGCTTGTGTGGGCCCACACGCCCGTGTGGCAAACACGGCCTAAATCAGTCTAGCCTGTATGTCGGACACAGCCTACCTGGCCATCATACGGCTATGTCTTGCGCTCACGGCCTGGCCTCGTCGATCACACGCTCGTGTTAGGGCACATGGCCTACTACACGGGCAACCACACGCCCGTGTGGCATCGACAGTGGAGTTTTTGGCTTTCACCGAAACCCCATTTTCTACATTTTTGGGTACACACCTAGTATCGATCCGATGCTAATGCAACCATGAACACTCCAGAACCTAAAAATCGATATTCTATTGCCCAAAATCAGTGTTACTAATGAAACTTAAACGAAATTATAACGAGATGTTCAACCTAAAACCTTCAAAAACCTTACCTTTGAGAGAATAACCAAAATTCCACAAACCTAAGTCTCCAAACAGCGATTATGAGTCCCTGAATCTTCACCTAATCAACATTTAACGACGCACATCAATAAAAGCTAACAACGAAAATAAAACTACATTACTTATCTTATCGAATCAAAACGTGAACCAATGTTGCACAAGAGAGAAACGGACTGAAGAGAAGATCAAAAATAAAAGATGGCAGCGAGGAGGAGAAAAAGAAACGACAAAGAGGAGAAAGAAAAAGGAAGAGGAAAAATTTAGCAAAGAGATGAGAAGAACAACAGTAATTTTTTCTGTAGAGAGAATTTTGGGGAATTAGAGAAGGGGAGAAGAAAAATGTTAAAAGTCCAAAAAAGAAAAATAAAATAAATTTGGATAATTGTTTCCCCTAAAATCCTCTCCCACTAACCCTTCAATCACAACTACTTCAGATTTTTAGCCCAACTCAAACACCATCCCAGTCGACCGAGCAAAAATATAAACATCCAAGCCTGCGCAAGGACCCAATCACAGGACCTCCAGCACACCAACTCTCCACTTAATCACCAAATCAATAGGCTCATTCTAATATGAAATTACAAATAATTAAATATAAGCCCACTACTCAAGTATCAGGCTTAATTCAAAAAATACCAAAATTTACCAAATGTAAGGCTTGAACTTAAGACCTCTCACACACTCTTAAAACACATAACCATTGAAACAGATACACATCTATGTCATATTTTAACAGAAAAAAATAGGAATTTTGGGGCGTTACAAATTATATTATAAACATTGAAGTACCAAATTATGTCAAGACTTAAAGTATAAAGATTAAATCTTTAAGTGGAGTGTAATATAGGGATCAAAATTGAAATTTAAATATTCTTATATAATCTAAAAAATAAAGAGACCAAAATTAAATTTAACTAATCTAAAAGAGACCAAAATTAAAATTTAACCATTTTATTAGTAATGTAAAAAAATGGCTTTCTTGTTATATACAGTAGTATACATATTTTTATTACTATTTAGTAATTTGTGTAGAAAAAGTTAAGTTAAAATATATCATAAGTCTATATATTACTTGTAAATTTAAAATTTAGTCTTTATACTTTTATTTTTAGGAATTTAGTCTCTCTACTTTTCATATTTCAAAATTAAAATTTAACTCTTAATATGGTTAAAATTATTTAGTTAAATTCAAATTCATTACAATGCTTTTTTTTAGTTACATTGATATCAGTGATTTTTTTTTAATTTCAAAATGGCACACTAAAAATTTAATAGTGTTAACAATTAGATTCAATTTTAAAATATAAATAATAAAAAATTAAATTCTTAAAATTAAAAATATAAAAATAAATTTCAAATTAAGTGAAAAATATATAATAAATATTTTAATCATAAAGTTAATGGGGTCTAGCTCACACTAGCATACTTAATAATTAAAAAAATTGAGATATTTAAAACTGGATCAAAATTGCGATTAGACTTCAACTTAATAGCAAATAAAGCCTTATAAAATTTGTCACTCATATTGTGAATCTCCTAGAGTGCAAATTATTTTAATAAATCAAAATTATCAGTGAGACTCAAAATGTTAACCAACAAAATTTTATTAGAAGTGAAGATAAAAGCACAAAGAAAACACACATACATTTTATATGATGTGTAGTTAATTATTAAGGGTGAGTATTCGATCGAATTGAGTAAAAAATTTCGAGTTGATAAGTCCTATTTTATCATTTTAGCTCGATTGGAAATTTTTTTCGAATTGAGTCGAGTGAAATGAAGTTCAAGTCAAGTCGAATCAAGTGAAAATGTTCGAGTTGAATTAAAAAAGTAAATATATCAAATTTAGTTCTTGTTATAGTATAACTAATTTCATATTAGAGCACATAAATTTGAAAGAAAAAAATTTCAAAACAAAATAATAATAATAATAAGATAGTTTGGTATGATAAACTTAAACCATTAATTAACTTATTTAGGTCCCAAAATTATTATTTTAGAAAAAATTAAAATTTTAACTTTCTTTATATATTTTTAGATTTTTTTGAAATTTTTATAATTTTTAAAAATATAAAATTTGGAACTTTAAAAATATTTGGATTTTTTTTGAATTTTTGAAAATATATTTTTTTGTAATTTTGTTGAGAAAGAGATCAATTTGCTCATTTTCAAAATTGGTAGAGACCAAAAGAGTATTTACATCAATTTGTTATTTGAACTATTCAAGTTATTCAAATTGTAAAGTTTAACTTGACTCGAACTCGAAACTCGAATTACTATTCAAGTTTACTCGAATAACTCAAATAACTCAACTAGATTAACTCGATATTCAAAAAAAAATTATTTTTTTGAATCCAATAGAGTTTTGGTCACCCCTAATCACACATGACATTTGAAGTTATTCTTAAATAACAAGAATGGCATCTTTTGTAAAAATATGGATACAAAATACTCTTTGTATGCACCATAGTTAGGGCTAACTTTGAGATTCTCTTTGTTTTTGGAAGAATTTTTTGGGTAAATACCTAAGGTTACTAATCTATTGGTAAGTTTAAATTTTGATCACTCAACTTAAAAAAGTTATAAAATTGTCACTGGACTATTTAAATTTTTTTATTTAAGTTATTGGGTTGCTAAGTTTTTTAAAAAAAAGTCCAACTAGGAACTCTAAGAAACGATTTAATGATTGGTACAGTGGATCAATACCTATCGATCAGAAGAAGAACATACCTTAAATCTAAGTCAATTTAACGACCAGTATTGGAGATCAGAGAGTAAAACTTTTTGGATTCTGATTCGCAAATTCATAAAGTTCAAAGTTGTTTAAAAAAAAAAACTGAACTGCAGAAGAGGAAGAAAAGGAAAGCTTTCAATTGATACATGTGGTGCAAACAAAGAAGGCCATGCAATGATGATTTTAACAACCTAGTGGCTTAAATGAAAATTCAATGACCTTTTTGTAACTTTTTTAAGTTGAGTGACCAAAACATAAATTTACTAATAGTTTAGTGACTTTGGGTATAGTTTACCCTTTTTCATTTTACCAATAACTTATTTAATAATTAAAAGATAAATAGCAACTATTGAAAAAACACATGAACAAGATAGAGCTCATTTTAAAAGTATTGCCGAAATTACAAGAATATTATTATTATTATTATTATTATTATTATTATTATTATTATTATTATTATGAAGAAACAAGATTCATATTATTGCTATTGCCTTAACATTGACTCTTGATTACGTTTTTTATTAAAAAGGAAAATGACTAAAATGGGTGAAGTCCGTATAGAATTTAAACTAAAGAAAATATTTAACATCTTAAAGCTTGTGGTCCTCTTTCTTATTCTTTTACCTTTTTTTCCTAGAATGATTCATGTTTAATATATATATTCTTAGCATTTTTTTAAAAAAAAATATAAAGGTAAATTAATTAAGAAGGAATCTTGATGCCATGGAATGGAAGCGTCTCTGCTAAGTGAAGCAAAGACGCTAGAAAGTAACATACTAACCATATTTCTATTCTTACTATAATTTGTGGCATAGAGAGCAAAGCATAAAGTTCAGAAATTCTTTAAAGCATCCGTTTAATAATGAATTTATTAATATTTTGCTTATAATTATTTGGGTTTGGGAACAACTTTTTATTGTCGGAATATGTTGAAAGTTGATTATATTATTAATATTTTAAAATTTTTAGTGTACTTTTTCTTGATATAAACAATTACATTATAATCATTAAGTCGGCAATAAGAATGGTTAAATTTTAGCCCACACAAATTTTACTATTAAATTAGAGGTAAAAAATTAGTCTTATCTTAATGCACTTTTCTTTTTATTTGGGAGAGTATTCAGTCTTTGATGTTGAGCTTTAAGGTGTCATGGATGATTTGATTCTTCTTAAAAGATGGGGTTTCAACAAGATCTTGATTCATACTAATAATTTAGAGGTGGTTAATGCTCTCCAAGATAGACATCTGGCAAATTCTTCCTCAAGCCTATTGAAGAGGATAAATCGAATACTAAGGAATATAGACCAATAGAGTATTAGACACATTTCAAGAGAAATGAATCAAGTGGTCAATTGCATAATCAATATGATTTCTGATAAAACATTGAAAGTACAACTCTTTAGGGACATACTTGAATAATTGGAAACAAGATTACGTGCAGCTAATATTAATGGTTTTATAGTTCATTGTGGCTTAGCTTAATGTTTCTGTGTTTTTCTTTAAAAAAAAAAAAAAAAACACTTCTTCATACCGTTATTTCAATAAATATGGAACTTGAATTTGATTTATATATGGAAGATCATTGATAAAAATTTCTATAAATTTTAAATTAGGATTTATTAATTAAATTTAAAATATGTATTTGTTTATTATATGTGTTAAATTTGAATATTATTATCTAAATTTAAATTTAAATCAATTAACTTATTGGATAAATGTCAAAATTCGTTAAATATTCTAATTTAAAAACTAAAATATAAAATATAGAAAGTAAAGTAAATAATGAATGTGAATATCTAAATCTATTATCCACAAAAATAAAGTAATTGTATTTTAAATTCAAATTGTATATTAATCAGAGTATTTGTTAAGATTTAAATATTACGGGTTCAAATTCAGTCATCTTTATCTTCTCTCCTTAATATTATATTGATAAAAAATTATTTTATTGTAATAAAGGAAAAAAATTTAAAAAAGTTAATGCTAATTAGTGGACCAAGACATAACTTGTAGGGCATACTTTTCAATACTTTAATCTCCAAAAGTAATTTTCTGCCAACCTTGAAAGTTAAAATTAATGCTGTGACATATCTACCACTTCTTAGCATATCGTTTATAATATTCAATTAATTAAGAGATATTATTTCACCATTATAGAAAGAGCTTTTAGATAGAGTAAAGTAATTTTATTTGTGAATTCCATGTGATGATTAAGGGTGTTTATCGTATTAGATATGATTTGGATTTAAATCTTGTTAATTGTGTTAATTATTTGGGCTTTACCCTAATATTGTAATTCACTAAAAAAATAGTAACAAACTCTTATATTTAAAGAAAACAAATGTTACTGTTAATCTAATAAAGCTAGGACATTAGCAACCAAAAGATTAGATTTTTTTTTTTCATTCTCTTGATGATAAACTTGAACCCCAAATATTTAAATTTATCATAAAATACCCAAATTTGTTAGATTTAAAAGATGATATAAAATATATAAAATGACCAGAAAGGAAAAGAAAAAAACAAGTTACAAGAGACAGACATGGTATAATTTATGTGCTATAAAGAATGTGAGAATAGGTTTGGTATTATTTATTTAATGTGAGTGTAGTATTGATGTTCTACTGTATAATAGTACAAAAGAGTTGCATGAAAACTGAAGGTGATTGGTAAGCAGCGTGTAGTTTCCATTACACTTGTATGCTTTCATCAGCCCTCCACCCCATCACCCCTCTCTCTCTCATTCTTTGAACAGTAGCCATCTTTAATTTCTTTTGCTTGAAATTGTGCCGACATGGCTCCTCACAAATGGGGTTTCTCAGCCTCTCTCTTCAACTAACAAACTACTCCTCAACCTGCTTTGTGAGTCTTCTTCTTCTTCTTCTTCTTGTCTGGTTCAGGGTCTGATGATCTTTTATTTTTTTGCTATGGGGTTTTGGCCCCCTTTTGTCTTATCCAATTCTGGGTGCTTTTTGGTTTGTGCACTTGATCTCTTTCGAAGTTGCTGTGGTGGAGCCTTTATAAATGTATGGATCCAAAGTTGAGCAAAAGTTTGTGATTTATGTTAATTACATGCTTTGTATTGCAGGAATTAATTGATACATTTCTGGGATCACTTTGAGAGTTTAGAATGGCCATGCAAACTCTGTATGTGAAAGAACATGATGGGATTGTACATAATCCCATGGGGCAGTTAGCACCAGTACCGTCACAGCCTTGGTGGAGTGCGCTTGGATCTCAGTCATTCATTTATGGAGAATCTTGTGGCCAATTGAAGAATTTGTTGATGGAACATCCCTCTAATGGAGATCAACTCACTTGTACTAAACAAGCTGGGAGAGTCACTGAACAAGGACTGAATAAAAGGAATCCTGCTCACTTCACTATATTCCCTGGTAATCTCTTGTAATTTTTTAGGTTTATATCTTAAAATCAAAGTGGTTTCTTTCCCTATATTGAATTTGCTATAGATAAATACTTCTATGCCTATGATTGAGAAATTCTTCATTTCTTGGAAGTTGTTTTGAGCCTTGATTTAAAAAGGAAATGGTGAAGAAGGTAGTTCATAAATTTGAAATTATCTAAAAATTTTAGGTTAAATTTTGCTATTAATTCTTATGCTTAGTCCTTATACTTTTTTTTTTAATTTTAAAATTTCAGTCTTGATCAAATAAGAGTTTCTCTTTCTATTTTCAATATCTTATATGTCAAACATATTATCATATGTATAAAGCTATATTAACTTGTTGTTTGACATATCATACAAAATGCTAGTTAATGGATTTAACAATTACACTTTAAATTAAGACTAAAATTTTAAAATTTTAATAGGGACTAAGAATTATTAAATTAGAGAACATTAAATAAATTACAACTTTATGCATAATACAATACTAATAATAAAATATAGTCAAATAAATTTAATTGTTACTGTTTAGATTAAGATTGAATTTTAAAATTCAAAAATATAAGACTGATAAAATAAAAATTAAAATTAAATCCATATCTTCTTTACAGATTAATAGGAAGATTTAACCTGCATTATGAATATAAAATAAATCCATCTCTTTATTACAATTTAGTTAGAGATAAGGCTGTGGTAGGCAAAATATAATTTATGGCTTCTGAAGTCTTTATTATTATTATTATTATTATTATTATTATTATTATTATTATTATTATTATTATTATTATTATTTTCAATTCTATTTTGTAATGATATAAAAAATATTATATTTAATTTCAACTTTTCGAGCTTTCTCATGGGCACAACAATGGGAAAAATATATTTTGGATAATGATTTATATGGTTTTCTAATTTAAAAAAGTTATTTTAATTTTTATTTAATTTTTCATTATTTTAACTTTTAAATTTATTTTTTGTCAAATTACTTTAAAATAAATAAAAATTAATATTTTTAACTTTGTTGATGTGACAGTGAATTTTTATGTGGATGACATGTTACTATTTAATTAATTTTTAAAAAATTTAAAAATTAGAAAAAATTAAAAAATTATTAAAATATATAAAAATTTGAGTACTTTTTAAATGTTAAAAATTTAATTAAATGTTGACATGTCATCTGCGTAGCAATCCACGTGTATCTCCACGTCAGCAAATTATATCAACGTTTTAATTTTTTTATCCACTTTAAAACGAATTGACAAAAATTTAAATTTAAAAATTAAAAGATACGACTATTAAATAAAGAACTAAAATAATTTTTTTATAAAATTAGAGCTTGAAACCAAATGTTTTCTATTTTTCACTTTTCTCCTTCAATTTTCCATCACCCACTAATCTTAAAAAACATAAAGGGAACATATGTGGAAATAGATTTACAGTTTTTACTTTTGGTGTGTGAATGCCCACTTTTGTCGTTTTAGATAAAGTAGTTAGAACTTAGAAGTAGCTCTGATTTCTTGGGATATGAAAACTTAAAGGATAAGGCAACTTAAAGCATCTTTGAAATGCTTTTTATTTTTATTTTACATAATTTTTGTTTTGTCTAATAATCAATCTTCATGGTCATGTAGTAATAAGTGGTTCTTTTCTAGCCTGCTAACCAAGATTAATGTTGGCTTTAGTATATATTTGGACAGAAATATGAAAATGTGATCTGCAGCGGCTCAGATGGTATAAAATTATAATTTCACGTTATTTTTATTTATTTTTAATAGGAGAATGACAAGTTAATTTTTTCTTAATTTTAATATTTTTAGTTAAATTTAAATTTTTCAAGAGAAAAGTTGAATATTAAGAAAAAATTTGATTTGTTATTCTCTTATTAGAAAGTGAAAGATAATATAAAATTACAGTTTAATACAATCTTTTCTCCTTCAAATATATACAAATATGATTTTTAAGGACTTTTATTAATGTACCCGACTAGTAATTGTACTAACCAGCCAAATGATTTACCGTTCAGGTGATGGCAAATGTTCAGGGGATGAACAAAAATCTCCGGCCGTCATATCTCTGCAATCAGCTCCATCAGAACAGCATTCTCGCTTTGAACTAGGATTTGGTCAGCCGCCCTTGGTAATATGAATATTTGTTTGGAATTTTCTTGAGAAATGTATTATGGAGGTCCTATATTAGGAGTTAGATTATATTTTTTCTTTTTTATTTAAAAAATAAGTAAATTAATTATTATACCTTAAATCAAAAGGTAAATTGGTCGTTTTGTTAAAACTTAATCTACTTTTCTTGTTAAAAATTAATTTCTGTATATTTGCATGAGGTACAGGTAATACATCATATTGCTAGCTAGTTTTTAATCATACAATGGATGAAATTTTTAATAAAAAATCAATTTACTTTTTGGCCAGGACAACATAAAATCTAACTCCAGCACAATAACTTTCATAGGAATTTTATCAATTTTCTTCATAAGGTGATTCATTTCTTTTTGCTAACAATTTTTATCCTTGCTAACTTCAATCATAGGTCTGTGCAAAATATCCTTACATGGATCAATGCTATGGAGTTTTCTCAACTTATGGACCTCCAGTTTCGGTTCGTCTTCTATTATCTCTAATCTAACATAGTCTCTAGATTTATGTATACAGTTGATTCATATGGTCACCCATTATGACTATGTCTTAGGGTCGTGTTATGCTGCCATTAAACATAGCATCAGAGGATGGACCGATATATGTAAATGCCAAGCAGTACAATGGAATCCTTAGGCGTCGGCAATCTCGTGCAAAGGCTGTTCTTAAGAATAAACTCACTAAAGCTCGAAAGGTATAAAGATCATGGATGTGGTTGGTATATTTGAATGTGTTCCTATGCCAGAAATATTAAGTTTTTTCTTCTGCTTTTACTCAGCCATATATGCATTACTCTCGCCATCTGCACGCTATGCGTCGGCCGAGGGGATGTGGTGGCCGTTTCTTGAATACGAAAACTGGAAAAGATGAAAAGGAGACGAAGAAAGATGTTGAAGGAAAAGTTCTTCACACTACAGGTTCACAAAACTCTGAAGTCCTGCAATCCGACAGTGGAACCTTGAACTCATCCAAGGAAGCCATTGGAGGTGGCTTAACACTTTCAGGTTCAGAAGTGACTAGCATGTACTCCAGGGAAGAACTTGAGCATAATTTCCCAATCAATCATCTTGGACTGTCGTTTCATTCATTCCCAGTGATGACGGAAAATGGGCGTGGCTCAGTCATGCCCAACAGGTGGGTTGCACCAGCAGATCACTGTTTGCAGCCCATTCCAAGGGATTAGAGGGTTTGGGTTGAATCAAACCCACTTTTCTCTGCAGCAACCGAATCGATCTGCAACATGTTTTGGTTGCTAGGCAAATCATTCTTGGCTCATCTTAGTTAAAGCTCTTCTTTCCCTTGGAGTGGTGTGGAAGATGCTGAAAACCTTAATATAAGTAAATGTTGGATCAGACTGATCCAATACAAACTTTGAAACTTATTTGCTTGTAATCCTAAATATGTAGCTTGTTGTGTTCTTGAAATTGTGCTATCTCCAATTCTCCATGTATGTTATCCTTGTGAAATAATGAATTAATGTATTATAAAATTGTTTGTCAGTCCGCAGATACTTATTTTTTACTATTAATATATATTAAATAAATAAAATTAACTGCGCATCGCATGAGTAACAAACTAGTTTTACGCAATCAATAAGTGGAGTTGTAAATATCTGAGAAACACGTTTAGAAGTTGTTTTTGTCAAAGTCAAGTCAATATAGCATGTAACTAGTCATACAAGTTGGAATAAATCGAAACAACGTAGTAGTTACGACTAATTGACTTTTGGTTCTTCTAAGTTCATAACCTTTAGTAATTGAATTTCCTTCTTATTTCCCATAAAATAATAAGAATCTGGGTTTTTATGTTTCAGTTGATTGTTTACTGTTTAAAGAACTCATTCCTACAAGACTAAATTTTCAGACAGGAATAAGAGAAACAAAAATCATGTTACAAGGCAAAGCTAACACATGGTGTTCCACAGTTGTTCTTATGTTCTTAATCCTAATCACAGGTTTTAAATATACTCTTTTCTCTGTTTATTTTACTTTTAATCATTTTAGATATGGATTGGTTATGTTGAACTGGTTTTTTTTTTTGGATTTGCAGCTTTCATTACCGTGTCAGGAAATTCTCTAAGCACAGACAAAGAAATCCTGTTGAACCTGAAATCATTTCTGGAAAACCAAAACCGAGTGAATCGAGGAAGGTACTCAGGATGGAATCGATGGACTTCAAATCCATGTGAGTGGCATGGAATCATGTGCTCCCCTGATAAGGAGAGGGTTACTGGTATAAACCTCTCCGACAGCAAAATTTCTGGGGAAATGTTCAACAATTTCTCAGCTTTGACTCAACTTCATCACCTTGATTTCTCTAGAAACACACTCAAGGGATTGATTCCAGATGATTTAAACAGATGCCATAACCTTGTCTACCTCAACTTATCACATAATATTCTTGGAGGTGAGCTCAAGTTGACTGGATTGACCAGGTTAGTGAAGCTTGATTTGTCAACTAACCGGTTTCATGGGGAAGTTAAGTTTAGTTTCCCTGCAATTTGCAACAGGTTAGTTATTGCAAACCTTTCAATGAACAATTTCATTGGTAGAATTGACACGTTCTTTGATGGGTGCTTGAATCTGATGTATCTGGACTTAAGCTCCAACAAATTTACTGGTAATATCTGGACTGGTTTTTCAAGGTTATTGGAGTTTTCAGTTTCTGAAAACAGTGTCAGTGGACTAATTCCTGCATCAAGTTTTTCAGACAATTGTAATCTGAAAGGCTTGGATTTATCAGTAAACATGTTCCATGGCGAAGTTCCGAGGGAGATTTCGAATTGTAAGAAATTGGTTATGTTGAATCTGTGGGGAAACAAATTTTCAGGGCCAATTCCATCAGAGCTTGGATCAATTTCCACCCTTGAAGGCTTACTATTGGGAAACAACGAGTTTTCTAGAGTGATTCCAGAATCTCTATTGTATCTGAGCAACTTGGCTGTTCTGGATTTGAGCTACAACAATTTTGGTGGACGATTACAAGAGATTTTTGGTAGATTCAGACAATTGAAATCTCTTGTTCTTCAAGGGAATTCATATATTGATGGATTAAGTTCTTCTGGGATTCACAAGCTCACAAATATTTCAAGACTAGACTTAAGCTACAACAATTTTTCTGGACATTTACCAGCTGAATTCTCTGAAATGGTAGGTTTGAAGTTCTTAATCTTAGCCTACAATCAATTTACTGGTCCTATACCACCACAGTATGGCGACTTGTCACAACTTCAAGCTCTTGATCTCTCTTTCAATCGGCTCATTGGGTCGATCCCGCCTTCTGTCGGAAACTTAAGGTCTCTCTTGTGGTTAATGCTTGCAAACAATTCACTCACTGGTGAAATCCCTGGTGAACTTGGAAATTGCAGTAGCTTATTGTGGCTAAACCTTGCTAACAATCAACTTTCCGGAAGATTCCCACCTGAGTTAGCAAACATTGGAAGAAATCCCACTCTAACATTCGAATCGAACCGACGAAGTAACTCGATGATTGCTGGTCCTAGCGACTGCTTGGTAACCAAGAGGCTGCTAACAATGGATTACTCACCTTTTGGTTTTATATACACAATTCTTACCAGGAAGATTTGCAAAAACGTATGGGATCAGTTGCTTCAAGGATATGGTTTTTTCCAAGTTTGTGTTAAAGGTTCACCGGTTCGAAAATATCGAGTTTCGGGTTATCTTCAACTAAGTGGCAATCAACTCACAGGGGAAGTCCCTTCAGATATTGGCAAAATGCAGCATTTCAGTGTGTTACATTTGAGTTACAATCAACTCAATGGGGAACTTCCTGTAGAGATTGGAAATTTGCCACTTGTGGTACTGAATATCTCCTGGAACAAATTTTCAGGTCAAATTCCAAGGGAAATTGGGAACCTGAATTGTTTACAGAATCTTGATCTGTCACACAATAATTTCTCAGGCATATTTCCAACCAACTTGAATTGTTTGAATGAGCTTAGCAAGTTCAACATTTCATTCAATCCTCAGATTGCTGGTCAAATTCCTAATATTGGGCAATTAGCAACATTCGAGGAAGAATCTTTCTGGGGGAATCCATTGTTGCACAGTCGACTCTTCAAATTGCAGGATCCAACTGTTCCACCATTAAACGCTGGGAAACAAGCATTACCTGGTGAAGAAGAAAGTGAAGATGGATTTTGGTGGAAAGCTTTGTTAATGGAGTATGGATGTGGGATGGCATTCGGGATGGTGATGTTATGTATTTGTGTTGTGAAAGTTCAGCCGAAATGGGTTGTCAACAAGGTTGAAGGCTTGCATCAATTAAAGGCAGTTCGGCCATGGAAGAAGAATGGTAGCAGAGGTGGTGGAAGGATTATATAGTTAATGTGAATGTTAAAGAAATAGAAAACAATATCAATACTTAAATTTTATACTTGCATTGCATGTATTCGTTTACGTCGTGAATTTCAAATTTCCACAATCGTAGACACTTTTTTCTTATTGATTTTGATACATCGAATTAGGGTAAAACTACTATCTTCTGAATTGTAGTTTCGTCCTTAGGTAATGTGATCTTTGTGGCTTAGATGATGGTAAAATAGTCTGTTTATTAAATTTATGGGGTAAAATACCCAAATATATTAAAAAAATAAATTTTATGAAAAATTGCCGATTTTTTGAAAATTTACAGAAAAGGGTCGATTCCCCACAAAACGCGCTGACGTGGACGTGCTTTGCTGATGTGGCTAAAGCCCCTGCACTCCCCAGGGGCGCGCTTTAGCCCTGCAACGGTCAAAAAAATATTGACCTTTTGAGGCCAACGGTCAAAAATTAAAACCCTATAAATACCCCTAACCCTTTTATTTTTTTACACATTAGTCCTCTATTATCTTTCTCTCAATTTTCTCTCAATTTTCTTTAAAATTTCTCTTAAATTTCTCTTAAAGTCCTTGAAACTT
The DNA here is from genome assembly GCA_025506655.1 of Gossypium rotundifolium. Taxonomy (NCBI): domain Eukaryota; kingdom Viridiplantae; phylum Streptophyta; class Magnoliopsida; order Malvales; family Malvaceae; genus Gossypium; species Gossypium rotundifolium. The sequence continues at coordinate 5,319,308 of CP106722.1, read as the reverse complement.
ACTCTCAAATTTCAAAATAGTCCTTTACTATTTACAAAAAAAACCCTTTTTAATTTTTTAATATATTTTTTTAGAAAATTTTAAAATTTTCGATCGTATTACAATGGCCGGGGAATTAATTCGTCTAGACAACAAGCACATCTCATTCGATCAAATGCAAATGGTAAGTTTTAATTTTAATTTTTCAATATTATTTAATATTTTTTAAGTTTATGCAATTTTAATTAATTTTTATTTTATAATTTTTTAAACAATCTGTAGATCGGGTGTTGCAATGTTATATTCGCAATATGCATGGTCCCCCATCGCCGTTGATCGAGAATTACCTGCGGGAAGCGGGTTTTTGGCACGTGGCCACGATAGGTCGGGGGTTCAAGTTGGAGTCGACTTTGATCAGTACGTTGGTAGAGAGGTGAAGACCCAAGACGCACATTTTCTATCTTCCATGCGAAGAGTGTACCATCACTCTAGAAGATGTGCGATTCTGATTGGGATTGCTTGGTGGATCGATCGATGAGTCACCGGTCTGAACTTCTACCGATTGGATGGCCGTATGCTACGACCTTCTGGGTGCCATTTCGGATAACATTCATGGAGGTCGGATCGAGATGGCCTGGTTACGAGACACATTCCCAGAGCCGAATGATGATTCGACCGAAATAAAAAGAATACGGTATGCTCGGGCATACATTCTTCAGATAATTGGAGGTTATTTGATGCCGGACCTGTCAGAAACCTTGTACACTTGACATGGCTGCTGAAACTTGTTGATTTTAGAGCAGCCGGTGAAATGAGTTGGGGGTTTGCCGTGCTATCGAAGTTATATCGGGAGCTGGACGGGGCGACGCGACTGAGTAAAGCGAAAATCAGAGGTTGCCTATCACTACTGCAGTTATGGACACGATTTCGATTTCCATTTTTACGTCCTCGACTCGACCATCCATATTCATTCCTACTGATAACGAGGTAAATTTAATGTTGTATTTTACAATTATTACGTAGATTTATAGTATAATTGTATGCTAAAAATTTATTTAATTAGGTGGAACCATTCAGCGAGTTATGCTGGAATACCTACCTCGCTTGAAAATATACGGCTTCTATTGGACCAACTGTCAGAATCACAAGTAAGTTTCGAATTTTGTATTTATAATTTAGTATTTCATATTTAATGTTTAGTATTATGTATATAACTAATATTTTGGTAATGTTAATATAGTTTCAATGGACACCGTACGAGGATCCGGCAATTCGGGTAGTAATTCCGGAGGAGTTTTTGCAAAATCCAAACCTTTGGCACGTGAAGGTCCCATTGATCAACTATGCGACCGTGGAGATGCACCAGTCAGATCGGGTTCTGCGACAATTTGGATTCCGGCAACCGATTCTCGTGCCATCTGAGGTGCTTGATGATGAGCACCAAGTGGACTTACGGCAGTTGCACATTGATTGGCTAAGATTTTGGTCAGCATATATCGAGATGTGAGAGAACCGATATGACTATTTACTTATCCAGGAACCGATCGTCATTCCTGAGTTAGCGTGCGTGCCGGAATACATGCCATGGTTTAGGATCCATGGTAAGCCGTATTTGTTGTCAGAAGAAGAGAAGCGACGGCGACTTCATCAACAAAGGGAACGTCGGGGCCCTTTAAATCCAAAGAGAAGGGGTGATGAGACGGTGCCATCAATAGCGCCGACAAAGTCACCAGGCCCATCAATAGCGCCCACACAGTCACCGGGCCCATCAGTTCAGCCGACGACACCGACATCACAGCCTTTACCCTTTATGTCAGATGCGTACCCTACCCCTTATATGTATCCTAACCCATATATATTTCCTTTTCCCAGTCCCACCCCAGGTTGGAATGCATGGCCGGGTTCGAGTTCGTTCCCGACTACTTTGACTGGCCAGCCGATCTTGAGGCCGCCGTCGCGTGAGGGATCACAGGAGGCGCAGTTGGGGAGCACTTCTTTTTACCAGTCTCCTTCGTAATACGGGATTCAGACACCCCCGCCGTGGTTTATGCAAACACCTCCGGGGTCGTTTTTTATCAAGGTGGGTTATCCTCGCAACACCCACAACCAGACTCACTGCCGGAGGAACCGGAATCCCTGTCCGAGGTTTCACGACCCCCACCGGAAGATAGAAGAAGGAGGAATCCAGCGCGTAACCGCTGACCACCCCCGTGTGGCACTGATTCCGACCGGCATCAACATTGATTCGGATGAGCTTTTTATTTTTAAATTGTAATAATTTTTTATTTTTAATAAAATAAAAGTTATTTTTTATTTGTGTTTGTAATTTAATTTTAATATCTTCACTAAAATAGAAGTTGTTTATTTTTTTGTATGTAATTGAATTTGATTTTTTAATAAAATAAAAAGCTATTTTTATTTTTGTAATTTAGTTTTAATATATTTAATAAAATAATGGTTGTTTAATTTTTTATTGTAATTAAATTTAATATCTTTAATAAAATAGAAATTATTTAATTTTTTATTGTATTTTAATTTTAATATATGTAATAAAATAAGAAGTTGTTTTTATTTTTATTTTTGTAATTTAGTTTTAATATATTTAATAAAATAATAGTTGTTTAATTTTTTATTGTAATTTAATTTTAATATCTTTTATAAAATAGAAATTGTTTAATTTTTTATTGTAATTTAATTTTAATATATGTAATAAAAGAAGAAGTTTTTTATTTTTATTTTTGTAATTTAGTTTTAATATATTGAATAAAATAAGAAGTTGTTTTTTATTTTTATTTTTTGCAATTTAGTTTTAATATATTTAATAAATAAGAAGTTTTTTATTTTTATTTTTTGTAATTTAGTTTTAATATATTTAATAAATAAGAAGTTTTTATTTTTATTTTTTGTAATTTAATTTTAATATATTTAATAAAATAAGAAGTTTATTTTTATTTTTATTTTTATAATTTATTTTAATATATTTAATAAAATAATAGTTGCTTATATTTTTTAATTTAATTTTAATATATTTAATAAAATAGAATTTGTTTAATTTTTTGAAATTTAATTCTAAAAATAAAAGTCCAATATTTGTAATTTTATTGCATGCAAAAAGTCTTGCTACAGGGGCGTGTTTTGTCCACATCAATGCGTCCCACGCGTCGGCTTTTTTACTGATTTGACACAAAGTGGTCCCTAGGGGCGCGCTTTCCTGTTTTTCTCCACAAAACGCTACCGACGCGGGCCAATTTTGTGGGAAAGCAGATCATTTTTTAATTTTTTTGGTATATTTTATTTTACCCAAATTTATGCCCTAAAAATGTTTTATATATAAGAAAAAATTGATATACTATTCAGTATCTAAGAATTTTAATTTTGATTCCAAAGTTATTTTTGTCTTAATTTAATACTTGAGTTTAACTTTAAAATACATTTTGATACTTAAATATTTTTAATTTAATACTTAAAATTCTTTTTATCCTTATTTAAATTTAACTTCACCGAAAAATAAACAAATCAATTTCAAGGACTATCTTTTTATTGACCAAATTTAAATAATTTAGTATTAAATTTATTTTATTGTATATTATCTTCCCTTCCCGGTTCATCTTATTCGGAGTTGGGCTTCTCATATTTATATTTTAACTTAGATTGGGCTTATAGTTATAGTTGGGTCAAAATTAAATAGAAAACCCTAATATTCCTTTTAAACTAATCATGGAACATCTTTAATATATAAATTATTTTCTTCATAAAAAAATTTAGTACAATAACAACTTTTAAATTTCACATGTAGAATAATGGATAATTTTTTTATGCATAAGCAATTGAGCTTTACAAGATTAGAAAATAAAAAAAAAAAATAAAGGAGGTGGAATTTATTAACCTTTTATATAAATGAAGAAAACAAACAAGTTAAAATCAATCCTCGTTGTAGCAGTTTAACTTAATTTATTAATTCGATTGCTCAATGAATTGCAGTTCCAACTGGCACATAGGTTCAAAGTGGGATAGGGTCAATGAGCAATGAAGTGATCCCACCTTTAGCAGCTTTGCCAACATGTGTATAACCATCGCCTTCTCTGTAAAGCACATCCATTACTCTTGCAAGGTTGAGACTTCTATTTAGAACAGGTACTGGCATTTCTGTTGGTTTTAGGAACTCTTCGTTAACGTCCTTCCAGGAGCTCTCTATATGCTTGTTGAATTCATCATAAGCCTCTTGTGCCGTTACGCCATATTGTTCCATGTAGCACTCGATGGCTGAGCAATCATCCTCTCTCCGATGCTTGAACTTGTGTTCAGCGATGTCATCCATGAACCTGCAAATTATTGTGGAAGCTTTGATGATCTTAGGGTCATTGGTTGCCCATGCAAATGTCTCTGGAGTTATAATATCTCCCATGCCCACAAAAGCTGTAATAGCAAGCATGCCATAGCCCGAGGTTGGCAATGCATTATCCCTAAACTCCTCAAATGTTGGTTTGTAATTTTGATGGGTCCATTTGGCTTCCAAAAGGTAAGCTTGAGCAAGTCGTATCATCTGCACAAACATCAAAATATAACAATTAATACTAACTAACATTTCAACTGTACAACTTTATTTAAACAAAATTGAATGTTAATTTGTGGATAATTATAAAGTATTTTATATCCAAGTTAACTGTCAATCTACTTACAGCCTTCCTTGCATAATCGACACGGTATTGTCTCCCTTGCTCTGCTGTTAGTTGCTCCATTTCTTCATAAACATCTAATAGTGCCTTATAGCTTATTTTCATGAATTCTGGGAGCTCATCCATACATTTAATATCCCACCTGAAACCCATTTCAGAGGCTAAATGTTTAATATCTCATCATTGATCATGTATATACTTCAAAATAAATGCACATTCACAATTTCAACAAAACTAACCTCTCGATTGCATTTGTATAGGGAATGAGCTCATCATATGTTGCATATGAGTCATACGTATCATCTACGATGGATGCCATGGCAATTACTTTTGTCATCATCTTTCTACCAAGAGAGTATTGTGGCTCAAAGTACACTCCCATTATCCAAAAGTAACCTTCAACCACTCTATCTCTCGCAAATGGTAACTTTTTTGTAAAGTCTAAATCCTTCCACCACCTATAAAAAAAAACAAACAACAGATTTCAAACCCATTACCACAACCTAATCTTCATTTCACTTATTAGAGTGTTAGGATTTTGAAGTCTAACATTCAAACTCTTACCTACAAATTTCACTTAGCTCTTTTCTATGCAAAAGCTGTAACAAGTTGAAATCTATCTTTGCAAATTCAAACAATGCCTTATTATGGGATTCAATATCCTGGTATATAGAAATGTATCGCCTAGCCTCGACCCTTGGCAAGCCTCTTCGGATGGACTGTTTTAAGGCATGTGCAACTTGTTCCGACAATGGATACTCTAAAGTCGGTACTGCAAGAGTTAGGTGAGTGGTGGTGAAAGAAATTGCCTCATCCAATATATCTTCCCTATGCACCCGCATATACGAAGCTTCATAAAGCTCCAACAGTCCTCGCAAATCAGTGGTTATGGATGACATGAAATTTCCTTCCTCATCTTTGAACTATCGAATACCTCTGCTCAAACAATACCCAAAAGTCATTATCAAAAACATTGGTAGGCTCATTCATCTTAAATATATTAAAAAGTATTAAGGATTGCTTTAAGTAAAAACTAAATTACCACATGAAACATTGAAGCCATGCTCTCTAAGTAATCGAAATCGAAGAGAGTTGGTATAGAGATCATTGTCGACATCATTGTTGTCATGGTATATAGCTTCTAATGCATCTTCAATCTCTTCCTCAAAATGGTAATAGACACCCAACCTTTGGACTGCATCAATAAGGGGCAGTTTTTGGTTTGAACTATCACCCATGGGAACCACAAGCATCCGCCTAACTTCTTCTTTTAGTTCTTCATATCGGAGTTGAGTTGCAGTATCAATATCCTGCTCAAAAATGAAAATTTCTTCTTATTAAATACAATTTATTTAAACAATATTAAGATCAATAAAAAAACAATACAAAATATGTACCTCATTAGGGCACTTGAGGAAGATATCTCCCCAAATGCCAGGGTGAAAATCAGCCTTGGGGCGATTTTCCATGTTGCAGGGAATGGAAGTATGGGGTGAAGCAAGGATTTCAGAAACTTGTGAAGCCATGTATTTCTCTTGTTGGAACCAAATAGATTGTTCAAAGTGCTAATAAATTTGTGTTCTTAAATTAGCACAGATATTTGTGTGAGGCTAAGTATGCAATTGCAGCAGGTATTTATAGATACCAGATTACTCAATCAAGTCAAAGAAAGACAATTTTGAAAATTAAGGAAAATTATAAAAAATTAAAAAGAAAGAAAGAAAGAAAAAACATGAGCATATGGTATGTAGGAATGTAAATAAAATGGAAAGGCCCCTTTCTTACTTTTGTTGGTTTCTATCTATTTGTTCCAAGTTGATGACTGCAAAAATATTTACTAAATATTTAATTAAGAAATGTGGTAGGCTATATATTATATATCCATTTTGTTTACTTTGACAGAATTGAAGTCATCTATGTATTAGCAGACTCTTCGTGACCAATCATTCTGATTTATTTATTGTTGAAATTTCGTAATAAACTAGTAGCTTGTTGGTGAAGACTTTGAGGCATCCTTCCATGCAAATCAGTTGATTGTATAAAGGATAATATAATTTTTTATCCCTAAACTTTGCAACTAGATCTATTTTGGTACTTGAACTTGATATGTGGATCTATTGTGGTCTTTAAATTTAGATTTCATTAAGATTTAATGATGTGACTACTATACTTGGAACATGACTAAATTGATTGTTTGGACTGATTGGACCGAGAACTAATAGGTATATTGGTCCAAACAAAGATTTGAACTGATTGAATCAAAATTACTCCAAACCGGTTTAAATTTTTTTTAAAGTGTTTATGAATATTTATTTATTATTGGTTTAGTGATTGAACCAATCAAACCAATTAAATCGGGAACTAATAGTTTGACCGATTCAACCGCTGGCCTAGTTATTAAAATACTATATGTGACACTCTAAGTGATGGCTGTCGATTCCACCAATATAAACCTACACCTAATTGCAAATTTAAGCAGTATAGGGAGTAGGGTCGATCCCACAGAGACTGGTTTTACCGAAAAATTTTCTATCTCTTGACCAGATTAATGTCTGGGCAATAGTCCTGCTCGCAACGTTTTTTGGGGGAGTAAAATATTAAACCTGAAATAAACACAGAAAATAAAAACGTAAAAAGTAACAGACTAAATAGGAAAATAAAATTGAAGTAATCTAAAAAAAAATCGATAAAACTTAGCTCAGTCTTAAGCGCGGGTTTTTCCATCTTTGACCCGATCCTCGAAATTAAATGAACTCGTCTTTTCCGATAAGCTAGTTATAGCTACCAAGGACGCATCGGACACCAACTCTTCCTTGTGTAAATTAGTTATAGAACGTCATGTAACTAACCCTTACCGATCAAACAACCTACGAAATGTTCGCGATTTAGAACTCCGGCAGCTTTGCGTTCTAGAAGAGCCTAGCTCGAACCAATGCCCTCAAATGTTGGGACATTTAAATTCGGTTACTACTTCCCTTGACGGAACCAAACAGCAATCCCCACTTGGCACGCCAATGTGTTCACGGAAAACCAATTAGACAATCGATCCTTTCGGAATTCCATCTGTACGTCTAGCCACACTAACTCAAACGACGTCTTTTTTGACTTAGCATGACTTGACTTTGTGAGTTGACGAAGTCATACTCTTAATCCGGAGAAATAATAAATATCGAAAGTTGGAAGTAAAATAGCTCGGGTTCGTAACTCACGGGTTTTTGACGGGGTTAATACCGGCTTAAAGCTGAAAGGGGTTTAGTGTGGCATGATTTTACTTATGCTTGAAGGTTGTGGAAAGTGTTTGGGCTTTTGAAAGGGTGATGGAATTTTGGAAAGGGAAAGGGGCTTGGAAAGCAATTAAACCAATTTTGGAAAAGAAAACAAATTGGGTTGAAATAGGCAGAATGTTGGACGTTAGCTTGAAGGAAAAAAATAAAAGAAATCCTATTCTAAATTGAAATTGGAAAAGAGAGAAATAGAACTTCAAATAGGAATAGGAAAAGAGATATTTGATTGATGATTTTTCAAATACAAATAACTCCTATTTATATACATGGGTTTTATTAAAAATAGGCTTAATTAATTTAATATAAAATCTTAAATAATTTAAAATAAAAATAAATAAAAATAAAATAAACTAAAAATAGGATTTCTATATTGGGCTTTTTACAAAGTCAAATTGCTTGATGTGTCCTTGGTTTCCTCCATCTTTTTATTTGGCCCCATTTCCATGATTTTCTTTCAATTTGGCCCTTTTCAGCTTGCTTTTGATCAATTGCATCCCTAACAAGAATTAAATCATAAAAATACTAATTTAGCAAGGACTAATTCAGAAATAAACTGAATTATACACAAGAAATCATGCAAAATAATTATGTTATCACTAAGATTGTATCATGTTATCACTAGAAAATTTGTATATTTTTTTAATTTTTAAGTGATGATGTAATACGATCTTAAAGTACCACACATCAAACTTTTATCTTTTTGAAGTCTAAGGACAAAAATGGATTTAATTGCCAATTTTAGATATAAAAAATTTATATTATCCCATTATATAAAAAGGTGAGCAAAGATTATATATTTACTAGATATATTGACATCCACTAATTGAATAATTTTTAAACATAATTATGGATTATTAAAAATTTTGAATTTGATGAGAAAAAATATTTTAAAATATTGTGAAAAGAGAAAAATTATATTTGTGAAATTTGTGAAAAATGTGTAGTATGTTTTGGACTCACTACAGTAAAATAGGGCTTTAGCAGCGTTTTTAGTGGTGTTTGGACAAAAAACGTCACAAATATTATACATTAGTGGCGTTTTAGGTTCAAACACCGCAAAAAATTAAGCAATAGCCGTTTTTTAACAAACGTCGCTAAAAATCTGAGCAATAGCGGCATTTTGGTACAAACGCAGCTAATAATCTGAGCAAGCTAAAAATCTGAGCAATAGCAGCGTTTTGGTACAAACGCTGCTAATAATCAGAGAAATAGCGGCATTATAAGCTGAGAAATAGCGGTGTTTTTGTACAAACGCCGCTAAAAGTTGAGTAGCCATTTTTGTGTAGGGACTCGTTTCGATTTGATCTAATTTAATTTTCATATTTTTTTCCTATTCTTGCTTTGAATTATATTTTATTTTGATACATTCACTTATAAGCAATGATAAAGTTTCATTTTAGTTACTTAATTATGAAAATTACAAATTTCTAACTAAACACTTTAGAAATTTTCATTTAAGTTACAAATTAAGCTATTAAAATTGATTTATGGTTTAATGTTTAGTATGTTAATTGTATGGTTTAGGGTTTATTATTTTGGGATATGGGTTTAGTGTTTTAAAGTTTAGGGTTTAATATCTTAGTGTTTAACGATATTAAGGTTAATTTAAGTGGTAGTGGTTAGGGGTTAAGGTTAAGGGTTCATGGGTTTAATGGTTTAGCGTTAAGTGCTTGTGGGTTATGGCTAGGGGTTAATGTTTAGAGTTTATGGTTTAGAGTTTATGGTTTATGGTTTAGGATTTAGGGTATAGGGTTTAGAATTTAGGGTTTAAGGTATATAACCTAAAATCCGAAAACCAAGATCCCTCAAATTAATTTCCCCTAATTCAAACCCCCCAAATCCCTAGAATCCTATAACCCCGAAGCTATTGGATCCAATCATCGTTTACTGATCCTCCCTTTTATTGTGAAATTGTCTTCCCATAACCCCGAATGGTATATGTATCCATTACCCCAATGTTTATTTCTTTAAAATAGGTTCAAATTTTTAACCTTAATTTATATATTAAATAATTTATTATATAATTGTAAAATAGATAATATGATTTTTAATATTAAAATTATCATTATATAGTTTAGGGTTTAGGGTTATGTGTTAGAGTTTAGGGTTTGAAGTTTAGAGTTGGGGTTATGTCTTTGGGGTTTGGGGTTAAGTTTTTAAATTTATATATTAAATAATTTATTATATAATCGTAAAAATGATATTATGAAATTTTTATATAAAATTATCATTATAATTTTTAAACCTTTTTATTTAATATTTTGAAATTTTTGTTTTATTTTCTTACATAAAAATTTATATAAAAATTATGTCATGTATCTAATTCTTTTAAATATTACTCAAAGTTTCAAAATTATTTATTTAAAATTGATATAAATTATGTAATAATTAAATATAAAATTGTAATAAAAGTCAAGTAGTCTTTCATCCTCTTCTTATAATTATTTAACTTTATATTAACTAAAATGTAATTTTTTAATTTTTATTTAAATTATTTAGAAAAATTAATAACACATAGAAAATTTGAAACAAATTATAACATAGAAAAATATATGATAAAAAGAAAAAAATTAAAATACTATTTTTAAAATAATTTTAAAGATTTATGGGTATATGACTGATATATTTTAAATTTATATATATTTAAAATAATTTTAAAGTTTTAAGTTTTAATGGTTTAAGTAATTGGATTAATTAATAATAGTATAAAAATATATAGATTAAATGATATTAAAAATTACCAGTGTTTTATACAAAAACGCCATAAAACCCATCAATAAATTCGAAGACAGCGTCATTTCAAACTTTGTTGTATGAATTAGTGGCGTTTTTGAATAAAACGCCACAAAAATATATCAGTACAATGCAATACAGCATTGTTTAAAGCTTTTTGTTAGTGGCGCTTCCGGTAAAACGCCACAAATATCTGTTAGTGGCGCTACTTCTAAAATGCCGCTATAAGTCTATAGTTAGTGGCGTTTTCCTGAAAACGCCGCAAATATATATTTACATTAAGCTTCACGACGTCGTTTTATCAACAACATATAATGTGCATTAAGGTGGACGACGTCGTTTTATCAACAGTTAGTGGCGCTATTGTAGAAACGCCGCAAAACATAAATTGACTTTGAGCAAAACGTTGTCATTTTGCTCTGCTCGGTTTTATCCCCTCTCCATCCCCGAAATTCCTAAGTGTTTTCTCCTAAAACTTTTCCCTAAATCCCTTAGAACTTCCAATGTCCCCAACATTTCACCAATTAAAAATTTCCCAATATCCCAAAATCCATTTTTTCCTTTAGTGTTTCAATCTGATTTCAATATTTTTCATTTCCGAATTAGCATTTCCACAAGTCTTGTCTCTCAAAATTCGAAGAAACTTTCTTGCTCAATCAACGGCGACAACAACATTGTGAGCACCATTTGTTTATTGATTTAGGGATTTTTGTTTATTTATATACTTTTGTTTATTATTTTGTTTAACTTCTTTATTTTTCTTCGATGTAAAGGTTTGACGGCTGGAAAGACTGAGGCTAGTCATTCTCCAGTAGCTTCTTTCTGGGTTTTTTTTTTCCTTCCTCTCTATTTGGTAATATTCTTCTTCTGTTGCATGCTACTTCGTTTTCAGAGACTAAGAATTTCCTTGAATTTTTTCCTTGCATGCTACTTCGTTTTCTGATGTGTCCTTTTCAATCTCATTAATTTTCTCTAAATTTTCCTTGAATTTTTTATTGAAATTATAAAAATCTACATAATTTTACGATTATTTAATTTGATGTCAAATAAGTACCATATTGTTAGTCATCTCATCAATTTTAGTTCAAATTGTGTTATTTATTGCATGTGGGAATTTTATCATAGTGAGGCCCCTCATCTAAATTACGTCAGTTAATGAATTGCTTTTATTAACTGCAGGTTCTGTTCCTTCCTCAATCTGTAACAGTTTTCCATTGCAATAGCAAATATTTCACTGCAATACAAAAATCTTTGGTTATCTCTCTTTGAATATGGTTGATTACTTTATCTTGACTTTTTGGGATGTCAACTCTTAGTGAAAAGAATCAAAAAACTTCATTCAATATTTGGAGAGCATTTAATTATAAGTTTGAGGAAAAATTTTAAAAATTTCAAAGAGTTCTAGCTACGATTATAGACCTTACCGCAAAGATACTCATTCACACTATTACACTGAACTAAACAAAACATAATTCTATCACCAAATTAATTTGACAAATATAATTATATGTTTCAGGCTATATTTCATCAACTAGAAGAAACATGACTTCACTCAAGGTCATTGATCTTTCTATGAACTACTTAACAAGTACAAAATTGATTTTCTTTTCTTTGTTACAATTATGAAATCTTTTTCTTTTCTCGTAGCCCTCTGTTATATATTATTAATTAATTACCTTTAATTACCTTCATAACCTTTTTTGTATCTTGTCTATCTTTCTCGTGGTTGCAAGCTTCCATTGCTATAATTCTACTGCAAACAATAAGCAAGTGTTTAAAAAAAATATTTAACATTTACTTGTGAAAAAGGTATTACACAATTAGGCAAAATACTTCCCCCATCAGGTATTTATTTATTGTTTTTTAGCATTTTGTATGTCGCCCCCCAAATTTTATTTGTTTGATTCTCGGCATGGAGTTCTATTCCAGTTTTGGTTGAGTTGATACATCGTCTTCCATCTGCTGTTTTTCATTCTGAACACTCATATAAGGCAAGAAAATTCAGTTTGTTGAGGTATTAATTTCTTATTCTAGTTTGTCAAAATTTTGCTGATGTGAAAGCTCAAATTTTAGCTTCACAGGTAAGTTTGAAAGTGAGTAGAATTGAAGAGGACTTAGATCGACTACTGAATTGACTATTTTTCTTTCAGTCAAAGAATGTGAGTATTAATTTTTAGTAATTAAATAGCATTTTGTAATTAATCAATAGCATTTGTTAATTCATATGTTGTTTGTATTTCGCCATCGCTTCCTCTTGCTCTCCCAAATCGTTGGACTGGATTTGGTGGTAATAACTTAATAGGTATAAAATCATTATTATTCTTATTTATATTCATTTTAGGATTTATATTCATTTGCACCAATACTTGCACCAATACTGCTTAATCAGAGATATTCATTTATTTATACTGTTCTATTAATTATCCTTTTTATAATAAAGGTGTCATTATCACACTGAATGTAGCCAAAGGCTTTCAAAGGATAAAAGATGCAATGTCATGAGTGTTAGAATCATCACGAAAGAAACCTTTTTGAGTGTTGCCCTTTTTAGATGAAGCAAAATACAGGGCAGGCACAAATACAGATTTATGATGTACAGAAATCCAATCATGACTAGAACTAAGAAAAATGAACTGCATTTGGTAAATTCTAGTTAAAGAAATTCAACCATGTTCTTTGATGTCATAAAGGATTGAAAGCCACATTAACAGAGCATAGATCAAGAATATATATATACTGACAAATAATGAGAGGCAATCAATCTAAGTTGCACTTTAATTTTGAATTAGAAGGAAGAGAATCAATCTAAGTTTGAATTGTTTCTAAGAACATTTGGCCCATTTAAAATGCAAGCAAACTAATTAATAGGTGAAACAATATCTACTTTTCTTTCTTAATGAATGCATCTTCTTGCCATTCTTTAACCCCATTTTCGTTCATGTTTGAGAACATTAAGGATGGTTTCTTTTTCTTTTTCTTCTTTTCCGACAACAACGCACTAGATATTTATATCCAGTATAGTTATTTATAATTTTTCATCATTCATGTTAATGTTTTTTTTTTAATTTAAAGTATTAGTGAGTTAATGTTGTTTGCATTTCTGACTGCAGTCCCTATTTCTTGGTGAGAGTAGAGTAGACCATCTTCTTGAGGTACGTTTTAGTTCAAAATTCTGATCAGTAACAGTTATATCATGATGAATTTGTCCAAATTGCTGTCCACATTGCTATTTATTATCCTGCTTGGTTGGTATATATGTTGTTTATTATATTGTTGTCCAATAAAATAAAAGATTCAAAGTCTATCGCCTGGAAACCTAACGGGTTGCCTTATATCTCATTGTAAGATATAACAGATCCTCCCTAGGTGTAACAATGCCACGTATGATGAATCTTGAAGAATTTCTGTCCAAATTACAGTTTATTATTGTTGTTATTATTAATAATGTTGGTATATATGCTGTTTATTATATTGTTGTCCAATAAAATAAAAGATTCAAAGTATATCGGCTAGAAACCTAACGTGTTGCCTTATATCTCATTGTAAGATATAACGGATCCTCCCCAGGTGTAACAATGCCACGTATGATGAATCTTAAAGAATTTTTCTGTCCAAATTACTGTTTATTATTGCTGTTTATTATTAATAATGTTGGTATATATGCTGTTTATTATATTGCTGTCCAATAAAATAAAAGATTCAAAGTATATCGGCTGGAAACCTAACGGGTTGCCTTATATCTCACTGTAAGATATCGGATCCTCCCCAGGTGTAACAATGCCACGTATGATGAATTTTAAAGAATTTCTGTCCAAATTGCTGTTTATTATTGCTGTTTATTATTAATAATGTTTGAACAACCTCCAAATTGCTGTCTATTCAAGCCGCTTAGATTTTTATAAGCTCCTCTACTATTTTTTAAAATTTAAGGTGCAGTGCGATATAAAAATAACATAAATAAAATATAAAAGTTAATTGTTAAAATATGTTATAAATTTTTATATTTTTAAAATTTAAATTTAATTATTATACTTTTTTGTTAAATGTAAAATGTAAAAATTACTTTTCCGATTAACTTTAATTTAACAAATAATAATAATAATAATAATAATAATAATAATAATAATAATAATAATAATAATAATAATGAGACCTAAATTTTAAAATTTGTAAAATAAAATGACTAAAACCATGCATATAAGATGATAGAAATTAAAATTTGTTAAAAGGTATGTATATAAAATAAAGAAATAAATTAATTATTTATTCATTTTTAATTGAAAAATCTAACTTATAATACAATAATTTCCATACTATTTTTTCCCATAATTGTACTAAAAATGATAATACAAAGTTAAATTTTACAAGTGAAGATAAGAGATTAACATAAATTTCATATTTTAATAAATATTTTCAAATATATACGCTCCTGTCACTACATATATTATATATTATATTATATTTTCAAATAATAACCTATGGTGTAATGATTTAATTAATCTCCTCACAAAAGTAGTGGGCTAATAATAGCAGTAGCTTTTCAATAAAATGAATTTAATTGTATTTATTTTTAATAAATGTTTTATAAATTAAAAAATAATTTATTTGTTTAAAAGAATACTTACATTTATATGGCTTTTGGTTTATTACTAATTACTAATTACTAATTTTTATATTAATAATGTTTGATTTTAATATTTAATATTTTCAATATTTTCCAAACTTATAAATATTTTGTTATCAATATAATAATAATATTGATCATTATTTAAATATGTTTTAATATAAAAATAAATTCTTTTTTAAAAGAAGTAATTTAAAAACTTTTAAAATTGAAATTTATTTTGTTACTCATTAATTACTTTGTTAAGTTTTTTTTTATGTTTTTCATTATTTAAATATATTTTAATATAAAATGGCCAAATATTTAATTTAAAATATTTACCTTCAATTTTTTAATTTAAAATGGCTAAATATGTGCCATTGAATTTTGTTTGTGGAATATGTGCCAACCAACCAATTCATACTTTTTGCTATAAAATTTCTCTCACTACAGCAAAACAGTGCTTTAGCGGCGTTTTTAGTGGCGTTTGGAGAAAAAACGCCACAAATATTATATATTAGCGGCGTTTGCAACAAAACGCCGCTAAAAACTGAGAAATAGCGGCATTTTAGGGTAAAACGCCGCTAAAAATAAAGCAATAGCGGTGTTTTTAACAAGTGCCGCTAATAATCTGAGCAATAGCGGCTTTTTAGTACAAACGCCGCTAATAATCTGAGCAATAACGGCGTTTTTGAACAAACGCTAATAATCTGAGCAATAGTGGCATTTTTGTACAAAAGTCGCTAATAAACTGAGCAATAGCGTCGTTTTTATAAAAACGCCGCTAAAAGTACTTTTAGAAAAATAGACTATTAGCGACGTTTTTAGTAGCGTTTTAAAAAAAAACCGCAAAATTTAGGCTTCAGCGGCGCTAACAAGAAAACGCCGCAAAAGATTGAGATATAGCGGCGTTTTTTAGAACGCCGCTAAAGGTAAGCAATAGCGGCGCTTACACCATAAACGCCGCAAAAAAAATTTAATTTCCAAAACAAAACGACATAGTTTTAATTACAATATAAAAATTGAAAAAAATTTACGGCGTTTTTAGTAAAAACGCCACAAAAAGTCAGTAATAGCGGCGTTTGGATCTAAAACGCCGCAAAATATTTTTTTTTACAAAACAAAACGTCCTCCTTTTAATTGTAGTATAAAAATTTTTAAAAAAAGTACTGGTGTTTTTGTAAAAAAGCCGCTAAAGATTAAGTTTTACGGCGTTTAATTCAAAAATGCCGCAAAATATTTTTTTATTTCAAAACAAAACGTCCTCATTTTAATTACAGTATAAAAATTTTAAAAAAATTAAACACGCCACTAAAGATGAAGTTTCAGCAGCGTTTAATTCAAAAACGCCTCTAAAGTATTATTTTATTTCAAAACAAAACGTCCTCGTTTTAATTACAGTATAAAAATTGTAAAACTTTGGTGGCATTTTTTACTAAAAACGCCGCAAAAGATAACTTATAGCTGCGTAAAATGCCGCAAACATAATTTCTTTTTCAACATGAAACGACGTCGTTTTCTTGTCAATATAAAAAAATGTAAAAATTTGGTGGCGTTTTTGATAAAAACGCCGCTGAAAATGGAACATTTATGGCATTTTTTTTTAAAAAAACGCCGCTAAAGGTAAGCATTAGCGGCATCTTTTTCAGAAACGCCAGTAAAGGTTACTTTTATTAAAACCTTATTTCAAAACAAAAAAAGCGCAGTTTTGATTTCTGTATAATAATCCAATTTTAATTTACGTTTACTGTTTAAGATTTTTTGCCATAGTATTAAGGGTTTAGCGTTTACAATCTAGGGTGTAAGGTGTAGGTCGTAGGGTTTAGGGTTTAATGTTTATAGTTTAGGGTATTAATTGGTTAGAGTTTATGTTTTAAGGTTTAGTGTTTATAGGATTATAATGGTTTATGGTTTAAGGTTTCAGTGTTTATGGTGGTGTAGTGTTTAAAGTTTGGTGTTATGTGTTTAGGGTTTTAAGTTTTAGGGGTTTAGAGTATAGGTCGGGTAAGGTAGGTTGTAGGGTTTATGGGTTTTAAGGATTAGGGTTTAGTGTTTAGTGTTTAGGGTATCAAATTATAGGGTTTTATAGTTTACGATTGTAACACCCTAAACCCGGTCAGTACACCACGACCGGATCTGGTATGTCACGGAGTGAAAACGTTTGAATGAACCAGTTGCTGGTTAAATTTTATTGAAAATCTGTTTTGTTGTTACCAGTTTTTTTTTTTTTTAGAAATCATACGACACAAATGAGCATAGTCAAGTTGAAACCATTTGCATTTGGAGTTGTTTGAAACTTTAGGTTTGGAATCATCTATGTTAACTTTGTTATTACCTTGTGATTAATGTTACCCAGTGGTAACGTTTGAAAAACCCAATATCGAGTATAGTTTTGAAAACATCGATTTAATCCCGGTTTCTTAAGCAATATCAAACTATTAATCACACGCATAAGATAGGTGAAATAAAACCTAGAAGTAAAACCCAAAAATAATACTTAGCGGCCTTATTACAAAACCAAGACCAAATTGAAAGAAAGTAAATAAAAACGAAATAGTACTTTAAAGTCAAACCCAAAACTAGCATGCATGGCCGCCTCGAGTCCTCCCCGGCTCCATATCCGTAATCTACGCCTCATCTGCAAAATATAAGGGAAGAGGTGAGTCACTGAGACTCAGTGTATAAATCTCCAACCTGATTGTACAAGCACTTACACAAATCATCAGTATAACATGCAAATCATGCAACCCATAACCTAACCATCCAATCTCCTTTATCCACCCCGTGTGGTCAAAACCACTGGTGGTCAAAACCACTGGTGACCGTAGCCACAAATATATATCGGTGTGGTCAAAACCACTGTAACCGTAGTCACAAATCAAGTGATGGGGCCAACCCATCGTGGTCAAACCAAATAACAATCCCATAATTAATCATGGGGCCAACCCATCGTGGTACCAAACCACCGGACGAGTCACAATATTCATATGTGGTCAAAACCACCGGTGGTCAAAACCACCGGACTTAGTCACAAATTATAATATCAAAGACGGGCCAACCCGTCGTGTGGTCAAAACCATCGGTGACACCCAAATAATTCTTCCCCCTCCTCTCAACAATCCCACCATCATGTCCATAACAATCGTGGCATAATAACACATGATGATGCAAATAACACATGGCATAACATTAAACCATAAAATGATAGCATATAACGAGATCCATAATCAGGGGACTTACCCGGAGTCCATGCTCATGCCCACAAGGCATAACTACCGATTTTAATGGCTACAACAGTTACACAATAATTATATCATACTAACGAAGTGTGTAAGCGTTACACACCTGACTATTTGTAGATCTAAGCGAAATCCCGAAACGTTAGCCTTCACTCTACCCTACAATCGACCAACACATACTTTTAAGATTATAGCCATTTGGCTAAATCACCAAAATCCCAAAGATGTATCGCACAAAGGTAGCACTTACCTTAATACTGATTTGGTTTCCAACCAAATCACGAAGCTACGCGATGAACCTCCCTTTTACAATCGGCTAAGCACTATCATAAAAACAATTAGCCTTCGGCTTTTGAAAGAATAAGAACCAGATTCGAAATGTAAAAACCCTTACCTTAATTGGCAACCAAATCTCAAAAAATCCACTGTATTCGGCTACTCCCCTCCCTACAATCAGCTTTAACACATCATTAGGAATCTAAAGGCCATTCGGCCATAGCATGAATCTTGAAACCAAAAGAGATTGACACTCCCTTACCTTAGTCGACGAATCCCAAAGATCTAGAAGATCTAGATCCAAACCACAATCCAAACGAAACCCGAGAACCTACAAGTTAGCATCACCCCTTTCTTAACGTAAGAGATCCCCTCGGCTCTTAAAAAGATTCGGCCCTAGCACCAAAGATGAGGGAATCGGCAACCAGAAAAGATAAAGGGAAAAAGAGATGGAGTAACGAAAACTTACCACACCAAGGATTGAGGTTCGGCTATGAGAACCAAAGAAAGAAATAGATTCGACACTTAAGATGATGAAGAGAACCGCAAGAAGAGAAGAAGAAGACTTCACAAGGTTTCGGCTTCTGAAGAGAGTAAAGATGGAGGAAGAAAATGAAATAGAAAAGAGAGATTCGACAAAGAGAAAGAAAGAACTTTCGGCACAAGAGACTTGAAGGAAGAAAAAGATGTCAACTGAAGAATGGGTGTTGGTTTCGACTTTTTACTGAAACAACAGAGTGGTTCGGCCAACAAGCAGCAAAGGCCAAATGAAAAAGGTCACCTAGAAAAGGTTTCGGTTTTGACACTAACCAAAGAAAAAAGACTCTCCCAACTAGTCGAAATGTTCCCTAACCTACCATAAACATTCGGCACACCCCCTTCCCAAGTACCAAAACCGATCACTCCTCCTCCCCACAGTCCAACTTTCAGCCAACACCTCAAGACTCCCATCCACTCATACTCAAACACTTGCCATTCCCCTCATCCCTCCTTGAATTCCTCTTATCCACTCATTCAAACAAGTTTGAATGAGTCCTACACCTATCACTTAAAGTTAGCTTAATCCATACCCTTCCAACAGAGTCTTACCTGAGCACACCTCTTCCCACTTTGGCGTCAAAAATAATAAGCAGAAAAGGGATTTCTGCAGCTTGAACCTGAGCTCCCCTTTCCCTGCATGTGGCATCACCAACCAAGCACCTTAGTGGCGCCTCCCTTGCCACTTTGCCACTAGGTTGTTCGCGTCACAACCCTCCAATAAATTCTTTTAACCCTTAACTCTCTTAGCTACCTCTTCCCAAGTGCCAAAATGAAAATTTGAACCATGACTCAGGCCTAACCCAAGGTCATGCCTAGGCCCCAAAACATGCTAAACTAGTACAATAAGCATACTGTCACATGCAAACACATACAAAATGCAGAGACCCCATTTTAAGGATGTTACAGTTCTACCCTCTTAAAAATAATTTCGGCCTCGAAATTACCTGGTCAAAAGAGTTAGGGGTATTGCTGCCGCATTACATCCTCTGGTTCCCACGTGGCCTCCTCCGTACCATGGTTCCGCCATAACACTTTCACCAAGGAAGCTGACTTCCTACGCAAGACCTTGACATCCCGATCCAAAATCTGTACCGGTTCCTCCTTGAAAGACAAGTTTGAGCTTACCTCAATCTCCGCAACTGGCACAACGTGTGACGGATTTGATCGATAGCGCCTAAGCATCGAAACATGGAAGACGTCGTGAATCTAACTTAACTCTGCCGACAGCTCGAGCTAATAAGCTACCAGTCCCACTCGCTTCAGTACCGTATACGGCCCGATAAACCTAAGGCTTAGCTTCCCTTTTCGCCCAAATCTCAACACCTTCTTCCATGGGGATACCTTCAGGAAGACCTTGTCTCCCACCGCATACTTTATATCCCTGAGCTTAAGATCGGCGTAAGACTTCTGTCTGTCTGACGCTTTCTTAAGACGAGCCCGAATCACCTTAACTTTATCCTCAGTTTCTGCCACCAACTCCGGACCCAATATCTGCCGTTCACCCAATTCTGTCCAACACGTAAGAGTACGACATTTTCGTCCATATAGTACCTCATATGGTGCCATCTGGATACTCGCTTGATAACTATTGTTATAAGCAAACTCCGCCAATGGTAGATACTCCTCCCAACTACCACTGAAATCCAGAACATATCCCCTTAACATGTCTTCTAAAATTTGAATCACCCTATCAGATTGTCCATCAGATTGCGGGTGAAAAGCTGTTCTGAAATCCAACCTCGTTCCCAAAGCCTGATGCAAAGCTCTTTAAAACCTCGACATGAACCTAGGATCCCTATCCGAAATAATTGACACTGGCACTCCATACAACCTTACTATCTCGGCCACATACAACTTGGCTAACTTTTGGAGCAAATAATGAACCCTCACCGGTACAAAATGAGCCAATTTAGTCAAACGGTCCATAATTACCTAGACTGAGTCCTTCTTACTAGGCGTAAGGGTAGCCCACTGACAAAGTCCATAGTGATCCTTTCCCACTTCCACTGAGGAATCTTTACCGGTTGAAGCAAACCTGACAGCAATTGATGTTCAGCTTTGACCTGCTGACACGTCAAACACTTACCCACAAACTCAGTCACTTTCCACTTCAGACTTGGCCACCAGAACTACTTTCGCAAATCCCGGTACATCTTGCTACCTCTAGGATGCATAGCGTATGGGCTGCTATGTGCATCCTGAAGAATCCTTTGCCTCAACTCAATGTCCTTCGGCATACAAACTCTCCCTTGAAAACACAACACTCCATTGTTGGTCAAGCTGTAGCCTTTCAAACCCCTACTCTGTACTTGCAACCTCCGAGCTTTCAAACCCTCATCCACTAACTGTTTCTCTTTAATCTGCTGCACCCAAGTTGGCTTAACCCTCAATTCTGCCAAAAGACTCCCATCATCGTACAGGCTAAGATGAGCAAACATCGCTCTCAGGTCGGACACTACCTTACTGCTTAATGCGTCTGCAACCACGTTAGCTTTGCCTGGATGATACTCAATTGAGAAGTCGTAGTCTTTCAACAGCTCAATCCATCTGCGCTGCCTCAAATTCAAATCCTTTTGTGTCAAAAGATACTTCAGACTCTTGTGGTCTGTGTAGATTATCGACTTCTCTTCGTACAAATAGTGTCTCTATATTTTCAGGGCGAAAACCACTGCAGCCAACTCCAAGTCATGCGTCGGGTAGTTACTTTCATGCGGTCTCAGTTGTCGAGACCTATATACCACTACTTTCCCTTCCTGTATCAGCACACATCCCAAGCCAGTATGTGATGCATCACAGTAGACCGTGAATACCTTTTCTGCCTCAGGCTGAACCAGAACTGGAACTTCTATCAGAATCTTCCTCAACTTGTCAAAATTTTCCTATTGTTTCTCCGACCACACAAATGGAACTCTTTTCCTCAATAACTTGTTCAACGGCACCGCGATCAGAGAAAACCCTTCCATAAATCTCCGGTAATACCCTGTCAGACCTAGAAAACTTCAAATTTCTGCAACCGACCTAGGCAGTTTCCAGTCCAACACTGCCTCAATCTTGCGAGGGTCCACTCTAATCCCTTCAATGGACACTACGTGACCTAAGAAAGTCACCTCCCTAAGCCAGAACTCGCACTTACTGAACTTGGCAAATAACTGCTTTTCCCTTAGAATTTGTAAAACTACCTGCAAGTGCGCATCGTGATCCTCCTCGGTCTTTGAGTACACCAATTTGTCGTCTATAAATACCATGACAAACTGGTCCAAGTACTGCTGGAACACCCGATTCATCAAGTCTATGAATGCCGCCGGTGTATTAGTCAACCCAAACGGCATTACCAGAAACTCGTAATGTCCATAATGAGTGTGAAATGCCATCTTCTGGACATCAGCCTCTTTCACCTTAAGCTGATGATACCCCGACCTAAGATCTAACTTAGAGAAAACTGACGCACCCTTGAGTTGATCAAAAAGTCGTCAATCCTAGGCAATGGATACTTATTTTTGATCGTCAACTTGTTCAGCTGGCGGTAGTCTATACACATCCGCATTGTACCGTCTTTTTTCTTAACAAAGAGCACAGGCGCTCCCTAAGGAGATATACTCGATCAGATGAAACCTCTGTCCAGCAATTCTTGAATTTGAGCCTTCAGCTCCACCAACTCCTTTGGCGCCATTCTATATGGGGCAATAGACACTGGCGCAGTTTCGGGTAACAAGTCTATTCTGAATTCAATTTCACGATCTGGAGGCAGACCCGAAAGTTCCTCTGGGAATACATCAGTAAATTCCCCTACAGTTCAGACACTCTCAACAGCTGCATCTTGGCTCCCAAAGCACAAACATACACCATGAATACCTCACAACCCTTTCTTACCATTTTCTCTGCCTTCAGTGCAGAGACCACATTGGATAAGTAATCTCTCCTATTACCTATCATCACCACCTTCCCACCATCCATTGTCCTCAACACCATGCGCTTAGCTGCGCAATCCAAACTGGCCTGGTACTTCACCAGCCAATCCATCCCGAGAATCAGATCAAACTCCCCAAACGGCAGTTCTATCAAATCAACAAAAAATACGACCCCTTGAAGTTCTAGGGGTACATCCCTATATAGTTTACTTACTTCTACAGAGTGACTTAGAGGGCTTATCACTGTCATCTTCCTAGAAGTAATCTCAGAGTTTAAGTCCATAGTTTCCACTATGCTACTGGTTACATATGAGTGCGTCGAACCCACATCTATCAGAGCATTATAAGGTAATCCAAAGATTAAGAACGTACCGGTTATGACATCTGGTGCGTCGCCCTCCTCTCGACGCCTCACTGTGTAGACCAATCTAGGCAGTCTTGCCTCTGTACCTCCTGCACCTCTGCCCGGTGCTCTGCGGCCTCTACTAGAGCCATTACCTCCCCTGGCTACACCACGGCCCCTCCGTGGTGTGCCGACCATCCTTCCGATCGTATGCGATTACGATCCCAGATCGCAACCTAGCTGACCTCTGTGGACAATCCCTCACTCGGTGCCCCATCGATCCACACTCAAAACATCTCCTGTTTTCAGTCCAACATTCTCCCATGTGAGACTTTCCACACCTAGCATATCGTGGTGGCCACTGGGTATTATCAGCAGTAGGCCTAGCAGCTTGATTCGGCCCACTATATCTACCCCGTTTCTGTTGACTCCCCGTAGACCCAGATGATCCGAAATTCCTTTTATTCTATCCCCTGTCCTGATTCTGTCTTACCGACTGTTTCACTTCTTCTACAACTTTGGCCTTTTCCACTAAGACCGTAAACTCTTTCTCCTGCTATGGAACAATCAGTAATATCAGATCATCCCTCAATCCATCCTCGAATCTGACACATCGCTCATGCTCCGTAGCCACGATGCCTCGAGCATACCGGCTCAACCTTAAGGATTCTGCCTCGTACTCTGATACGGACTTATTCCCCTGAGCCAGCCTCAGAAATGCCTTCCTCTGTGCATCAATATAACTAGTCCCAACATACTTCTTTTGATAAGCCACCTTAAAATAATCCTAAGTGAGATCATCCGCTGCAGCACCATCCCGAACCGTGAGCCACCACTGGTATGACTCATCTCGGAGAAGCGACACTACCCCTTTAAATTTCTCCTCCATCGTCAGATCTAAATCGTCCATGATTCATTCCGTCGCCTCCAACCAATACTCAGCCGTATTGGGTGCCACACCAGATACTCCTCGGAATACCTCAGCTCTATTGGTTCGGAGTCGCTCAGATACAGATTTCTGAGCTTTTGTACCTCCATTTGCTCCAGCCACTCTCTCAGGCACCCGCAGCATCGCCTGCGACACTGCATCGTCCCCCGTCTGATCCTGGTACTCAACCCCAGCAGTTGGTGGTGGTCATTCTGCCTCTACCACGCCCTCGCACATTACGACCATGTCCCCTAGAACTCATGACTATGTTCACGATTTAATCTACTTTAAGAAGTTTTATGAATTAGCTTCTGTTCCACTGATTACCCACGAATAAGTTTTATGTAAAGAAGTTTAGTAGTGGTTCTTTCGATCATTACAAAGTTTTCGTTTCAAGTTTTCTACCCTAATTCAGTGAATCACATTCACTCATCAATAACATCCTCCACCCACACTCCACTTGTAGGGATATTCTCGTCATTTCACTACCCAGAGGTATTTTTATAATTTAGCCTATCGGGGTATTTCAGTAATAAATCAGGGTTAATTTAGAAATCTTTACAAATCATAGGTATTTAAGAAATTCCAAAAATCGGGGGTATTTTGGTAATTTCATAAACCAGGGGTATCTTCGTAATTTTTCCAAAATATGGTTCCAGGTGATTTTACGAACTAAGGGTATTTTAGAAATTTTTATTTCGGGGGTACTTAGGCAATTTTTCATACCAAGGGTATTTTGGTAATTTTACTAATCAGGGGTAATTTGGTCAATTTATAAATTAGGGGTATTTTGGTCATTTTCCAAATCAAGGGTACTTTGGTAATTTTGAAACCATGGTTAAATTTTAGGGTTGTACAAAACAAGGTGGCTGCTCCCTTTCGGGTTTTAGTTATTGAATTTAGCCTGTGAATAAGTCGCCTCAGTTGGAGTGAACCGTCACTACGCACCAGGTAGGATTCGAGTGAAGAGGAGGTGAGTCACTAGGACTGCTTAAATACCAGGCTCCCCCTGAATCCATTCCTAGACATGCACACAACGGTTGCCACACCCTTAACTTAGCGACGTACTCACAGGTTTGTTTAGTTTATCTTTAAGTCTTATGTAATTTTTGCGTTGGAGTATGCTATCCCTAGGGTTCCATAACTCCTAATCTACTAATCTACGATCCCAAAATACCCACTTCTCCCACATTCAAATCACACAAGGGTTAGGGATACTTACCTGGGCGGATTGGTGCTGGAGACTCGGTGCCATGCTGTTCAAACCATGTACATTTCCCACAAAACTTTTCAAGACCCTACTTTTAAACATTTTGGGCCTCGAGCCCACAGTCGAGCTTTTGAACTTGGCTCTGATACCAAAATTGTAACACTCCAAACCCGGTCAGTACACCACGACCGGATCTGGTATGTCACGGAGTGAAAACGTTTGAATGAACCAATTACCGGTTAAATTTTATTGAAAATCTATTTTGTTGCTACCAGTTTTTTTTTTTAGATATCATACGACACAAATGAGCATAGTCAAGTTGAAACCATTTGCATTTGGAGTTGTTTGAAACTTTAGGTTTGGAATCATCTATGTTAACTTTGTTATTGCCTTGTGATTAATGTTACCCGGTGGTAACGTTTGAAAAACCCAATATCGAGTATAGTTTTGAAAACATCGATTTAATCCCGATTTCTTAAGTAATATCAAACTATTAATCACACGCATAATATAGGTGAAATAAAACCTAGAAGTAAAACCCAAAAATAATACTTAGCGGCCTTATTACAAAACCAAAACCAAATTGAAAGAAAGTAAATAAAACCGAAATAGTACTTTAAAGTCAAACCCAAAACTAGCATGCATGGCCGCCTCGAGTCATCCTTGGCTCCGTATTCGCAATCTACGCCTCATCTGCAAAACATAAGAGAAGGGGTGAGTCACCGAGACTCAGTGTATAAATCCCCAACTCGATTGTACAAGCACTTAGACAAATAATCAGTATAACATGCAAATCATGCAACCCATAACCTAACCATCCAATCTCCTTTATCTACCCCGTGTGGTCAAAACCACTGGTGGTCAAAACCACTGGTGACCGTAGCCACAAATATATATCGGTGTGGTCAAAACCACTTGGTGACCGTAGTCACAAATCAAGTGATGGGGCCAACCCATCGCGTGGTCAAAACCATGGATGACAATCCGTAATTAATCATGTGGGGCCAACCCATTGTGGTACCAAACCACCGGACGAGTCACAATATTCATATGTGGTCAAAACCATCGGTGGTCAAAACCACTGGAACTTAGTCACAAATTATAATATCAAAGACGGGGCCAACCCGTCGTGTGGTCAAAACCACTGGTGACAGTCTAAATAATTCTTCCCCCTCCTCTCAATAATCCCACCATCATGTCCATAACAATCGTGGCATAATAACACATGTCATAACATTAAACCATAACATGATAGCATATAATGAGATCCATAATCAGGGGACTTACCCGGAGTCCATGCTCATGCCCACAAGGCATAACTACCGGTTTTAATGGCTACAATAGTTACACAATAATTATATCATACTAACGAAGTGTGTAAGCGTTACACACCTGATTATTTGTAGATCTAAGAGAAATCCCGAAACGTTAGCCTTCACTCTACCCTACAATCAGCCAACGCATACTTTTAAGATTATAGCCATTCGGCTAAATCACCAAAATCCCGAAGATGTATCGCACAAAGGTAGCACTTACCTTAATACTGATTTGGTTTCCAACCAAATCCCGAAGCTACGCGATGAACCTCCCTTTACAATCGGCTAAGCCTTATCATAGAAACAATTAGCCTTCGACTTTTGAAAGAATAAGAACCAGATCCAAAATGTAAAAACCCTTACCTTAATTGGCAACCAAATCTCAAAAAAATCCACTGTATTCGGCTACTCCCCTCCCTACAATCGATTTTAACACATCATTAGGAATTTAAAGGCCATTCGGCCATAGCATGAATCTCAAAACCAAAAGAGATTGACACTCCCTTACCTTAGTCGATGAATCCCGAAGATCTAGAAGATCTAGATCCAAACCACGATCTAAACGAAACCCGAGAACCTACAAGTTGACGTCACACCTTTCTTAACACAAGAGATCCCCTCGACTCTTAAAAAGATTCGGCCTTAGCACCAAACATGAGGGAATCGGCAACCAGAAAAGATAAAGGGAAAAAGAGATAGAGTAATGAAAACTTACCACACTAAGGATTGAGGTTCGGCTATGAGAACCAAAGAAAGAAATAGATTCGGCACTTAAGATGATGAAGAGAACCGCAAGAAGAGAAGAAGAAAACTTCACAAGGTTTCGGCTTCTGAAGAGAGTAAAGATGGAGGAAGAAAATGAAATAGAAAAGAAAGATTCGGCAAAGAGAAAGAAAGAACTTTCGACACAAGAGACTTGAAGGAAGAAAAAGATGTTAACTGAAGAATGGGTGTTGGTTTCGATTTTTTACTGAAACAACAGAGTGGTTCGGCCAACAAGCAGCAAAGGCCAAATGAAAAAGGTCACCTAGAAAAGGTTTCGATTTTGACACTAACCAAAGAAAAGAGACTCTCCCAACTAGCCGAAATGTTCCCTAACCTACCATAAACATTCGGCACACCCCCTTTCCAAGTACCAAAACCAATCACTCCTCCTCCCCACAGTCCAACTTTCGGCCAACACCTCAAGACTCCCATCCACTCATACTCAAACACTTGTCATCCCCCTCATCCCTTCTTGAATTCCTCTTATCCACTCATTCAAACAAGTTTGAATGAGTCCTACACCTATCACTTAAAGTTAGCTTAATCCATACCCTTCCAACAGAGTCTTACCTTAGCACACCTCTTCCCACTTTGGTGTCAAAAATAATAAGCAGAAAAGGAATTTCTGCAGCTCGAACCTGAGCTCCCCCTTCCCTGCATGTGGCGTCACCAACCAAGCACCTTAGTGGCGCCTCCCTTGCCACTTTGCCACTAGGTTGTTCGTGTCACAACCCTTCAATAAATTCTTTTAACCCTTAACTCTCCTAGCTCCCTCTTCCCAAGTGCCAAAACGAAAATTTTAACCATGACTCATGCCTAACCCAAGGTCATGCCTAGGCCCCAAAACATGCTAAACTAGCACAATAAGCATACTGTCACATGCAAACACATGCAAAATGCAGAGACCCCATTTTAAGGATGTTTCAACGGTATCAGGTTTATGATGGGTTACAGCTTAGATTTTAGGGTCATGTGTTTAGGGCTAAGAGTTTAAGGTTTAGGGTTTTAGAGTTTTAAGATTTAGGGTTTTAGTGTTTTGGGACCAACTTAGGGTTTGAATTTAAACTATTCGATCTATTATTTAGGTAATTTCTTTATATTAATTAAAATAAAATTTATTTGTAATTTAATTTTAAAAAATTCAAAAAATTAATGACATGTAGAAAAATTAGATCTACTAACATTAAAAAATATATGTTAAAATGAAAAAATAAAATAATATTATTTAAAATACTTTTAAAGTTTTTTTGGGTATATGACTGATTTTTTAAATTATATATTAAATAATTTATTATATAATGGTAAAGAGATAATTTTAATTTTAATATATTAAAATTATCGGTATGTTTTAAATTATTTAGGAGATAGTAGGTAAACTTTATGTATAATAAAATTTAAAAAATTTGTAAAAAAGTGAAGTATTGTAAGAAAATATTGTAATTAAAATATGCAAGAACTAATTTTAGGTTAAAGTTTTAGTGGCGCAAGGGTAAAAGTGCCGCGATAAGTAAGCAATAGTGGCGCTTTGTAAAAAACCCGCAAAGTTTAAAACTTTTTTAGCAAAACGACGCCGTTTCTTTGTGTTGGGTTTTAGTCAATTTTATTCCCGAAATCTTTAAGTCTTCACCTATTTTCCCAATCCCTAATTTCCCAAACAATTAGAATCGTCAAATTGAATCCGACCATTTTATGCTTCGCCCTCGATTGTCCATTCTGCCGCATCGCTTCCGCCTTTATCTGCCTCGTCGCCAGTCACCGTCTCCATCGACCAACGGGTAATCTTGAAAATTTTGATAAAAGATTGTTTTGATTCTGAATATTTTACATTTTCATTTGCTTGAAGTTCAAATGTTGTTATTTCTCTTATACGAAGTTTAATGGGAAAGCTACTAGGTTCTCTGTTCTGTTGTCTTTCTCATTTACTAGTGGTTCTCACTTCTTTGGTTTTATTTAGTTTATTGCTAATCTTATTCTTCATTTTGTTTTGC
Organism: Gossypium rotundifolium; assembly: GCA_025506655.1. Classification (NCBI taxonomy): domain Eukaryota; kingdom Viridiplantae; phylum Streptophyta; class Magnoliopsida; order Malvales; family Malvaceae; genus Gossypium; species Gossypium rotundifolium. The sequence goes on along the minus strand of CP106722.1, from coordinate 5,289,520 downwards.
AAATGTTGAGAAATGATTGTGTTTGGATAATGTTTAGTTTCCATCTCTCTGGTACACATGCACAGTCAATCAGTCTTTTTGTCCATGTTCATGTCCATGTTTATATTTTTATATATCTTTATCTCTTGTTTGTAAATATTATATAAAAATGTGCAATTTATCTGTCTCTTGTTTGAGTATTGGAGTTTAAGGCGTGATTCTTGCATTTCGTTCTGGGAATTTTTAGGTTTATAGTGCTAAAATATAACAGCATGAAGCTAATTTATAAAGTCTATAGTGCTTTCAATGTATTTGCATTCTTTCCGAGTTACATGTCCAACATCCTTTCTCGCTTGAATCATGCGATAAGATATAGATTTGTTTTTCACTTTGGAGGAAGGAGTTCAAGGAACTTTGGACTGCATTACCCTTGAATTTGGTCTGATCTGCAGACTATTGTTCTGTTGAAGTATGTCTTATTTAGATGAGGCTAAAATATTTTTTTTCGGTTGGCATTGAAAAAATGAAGGGGAAAAATTTGATAATAGTAAAAGCAAAAAAGTCTGCTGTCTTTTCAAGTGGAAAGTGTTTTCAAAGTAGGAGAAGTGATGCTCACTGTAATAACCAATTTTGCCCGGGCTTAAAAAAAACAAAACCAAAAATAAAAATAAAATAATGTCCAGTCCAAAACCAATTTACAGGCCCATTAACCACCTAAACCCCTTGACCCAAATTCTAAACACCAAACCTAGCAGCAACATACACCTAAACCCACTTAAACCCAAATCCTACCAAGACCAATAGACCTAACCCAACAAAATATACATGACCCAAAGGGGCACAAACATTTACAGAAACTAGAAACCCTAAACTCTAGGGTTCCAGCTTCGCGTCGCAAGCCTCAGAAGAAGCCCGATCGTCGCGGTACCCCAACAGCCATGCCGCTCTCGTCGCAGCCACCAGGATCCCCTCGATAGCGCCATAATCCTCGTAAACTGTGCATGTAATATCTTTATTTTTGGGTCTGGTATGTTGCTTGGTTAAGTTGGTAGTTGAGACTTTGAGGTGTGTGGTGGGCTCAGGTTTGGGCTTAAATATGGGTTAAATTGATTAAAAATTGTGTTAGTCTATAATTTAATTTAAATAGTTATGTTAGTAGTATGTTGGGCTGGTGGCCCAAAGTTGGAGGTGCTATAATGGGGCATTTAGGTGGCGTCACTTAGGAGGGTGAATTAGGCCTAGTGTGGCCTCTTGGGGCCCAAATTGATAGGTCAAACTTCGGCACTCCAAGGGGGAGGGGATGGACAGCACAATGGCTAAAATTTAGGAGCTTTATTTCTTTTTATTTAAGTGATAAAATGTTGATAATTAAGAGGGAAGAGCTGGTTTTAAGGTGGCCTCTTCTAAAAGTAAGATAAGGATTGGGTTATCATGCAAGATGAGAGCTATCAGGAGGGAGAGAGTTGGTCGAAACTTCAACTCTGTGTGTGTGAGTATGTAGCCAAAATTATTAGCAAAGTATCCAGCTTTTCTTTCATTTTTCTTTTTCTTTCTCATCTCTTCTCTCTGGCCAAAATTCCTTTCTTTCCTCTTCTCATACTTTTCTTTCTTCTAGCTGAAACTCCTTATCACTTTTCTCCCCACCATTACACTTCTAAAAGTCGAATACTCCTTGTGCATATCATCTTCTTCCCATAGTCGAATCTACAGGGGTGGATTTTTCCCAAAGGTGCACCATAAGCCGAGTGCTCCTCTTTAATCTGGTGAGTTTGGGATTTTGTTTCTCTGTGATTTCTCTATTTTCATTAAGTTGCTAACCCAAACCATTTGTTCTAAGGCCTGTCGATTTCCCCTCTCTGTTCCTAGAAGCCAAATCTATCTTACAGTAATCAGTAGTACCGATTTGTGAAAAAGCAGAAGGTAGGTGGTAGGTTCGGCAGAATGGCCTTTCTTGTCCCTTTCTTTTTGGCCGAATATCAAAAGGTGTTTAGTTGTTTGTAATCAACGATTTGGTTTAATATTTTGGGCTTGGCCGAATGTAGGTAGGAAGGTGGACTTTCTTAAAGGCTTTTCGGGATCCGAAAACTAGGTAAGAGTTTCATTTAAACACTATGATTATTGATTAGATCTCATCGGTTTGATTGGTTTAGTGACCAAAGATTATTATGGACTCGAATAGCAGTCAAACAGTAGGAGGGGTTGGATCTGTAAACCCAATGCCAAAATACAAGAAGCGATCTGTGTCAGGAGTGTGCGATTGGCCATTCGGGTGTGGGCCAACATCGGAGTTAGATCGTAGGCCAATAGTGGTAGTCTCGAGTAACATTAGCGTAGAAGCAGTAAAAGCATTAGTACGAAAACCAGGTGTGTAACTCTTACACACTTTCTTTACATAATATGTTAACTGTTATGTGTTGATAAAAGCTGGAGTGACTGCTATGATTACCAAATTACCCTTGTGGGTAAAAGCGAGGATGCCGGGTAAGTTGTTATTATTTCTCGCGGTGATTGTGATCTATGAAAGCATGTTATTCTGTATACGTAATTTTGGTATATTAAGCATGATCATACTGATGTTGTTGGCATAAATATGTGTGATGGGTGATGAGAGGAGGGGGAAGTATGATCTATCAGACTGTCACCAGTGATTTGGTATCACACAGTGGGTTGGCCCCACATATTATAAAAATTGTAACTAAGTCTCAGTGGTTTGGCACCACCAGTGGTTTGGTACAACATATGTTATTTTTGTAACAATGGTTACCAATGGTTTGGCACCACCAGTTGTTTGGTACCACAAGGGGTAAATTTGGGAGACTTGGATGAATACCTAGGTTGATGGGTTGCATGACTTGCATATTTGTATTTGAATCTGTGTAAGAGCACATTTTCTTTTGGGATGGGGACTTACACACTGAGTCTAGGTGACTCACCCCTTCCGTTACATTTTGCAGATCAAACCTAGATCGTGGATATGGAGCCGAAGTGGACTCGAGGTGGCCATGCACAGCATTTGGTTTATTCTAAAGTTTCCCATTTGGACTGAGTTATTTTATTAAATTTTGGTTTTCAGTACTGTAATAAGGCCGCATAAGTTTTATATTTGGGATGTTTTATTTAATTGGTTCTTTAACTTTTGTTAATCATATTTAAACGTTATGAATTGATTGTTTTCAAAACCTAATAAAATACTTGTTTTTCAAAGTGATCACCGCCTAAGTAATAAATACGAAGGAATAATAAGGCAATTAAGTTTTTCTAAACCGAGTTTTAACATGTTTTATGCAATATCGAAATACAACGATGTTTTCTTTAAAATTTTACAACAACTTTCTCTTTAAACAAATCAACAAATTGGTTTCCAAAACGTTTTCTTTCTCGTGGCACGCTAGATCCAGTTGTAGCATTTTGATCGAGTTTGAGGTGTTACGTTTTGGTATCAGAGCCCGGTTCAAAAGCTCGGTTGTGGGCTTAGGGTCCAAAATATGTTTTAAAAGTTTGTGAAATAATTATCTTTCCGGAAAGCATGGCACCTGAGTCTCCGGCGCCGATCCACCCAGGTAAGTACCCTAACCCCTTTAATTTAATGTTTATATGTTGGGCTTTGTGGGCTTTAGATATAGTTAACCATGATAGTACTGATGGACCCTAAGGCTAGCTTGCACAACTTTTAAAATAACATAAGAGTTAAGCCCAATCAAACAAACCTGTGAGTAGGTCACCGAGTTAGGGTGTGGCAACCGCCATGCACATGTCTAGGATTAGATTCAGGGAGAGCTTGGTATTTAAGCAGTCCTAGTGACTCACCTCCTCTTCGCTCGAATCCTACCTGTTGCGTAGTGACTGTTCGCTTTAACCATGAAGACTTATTCACAGGCTAAATCCGATAATTAAAACCCGAAAGGGACCAGGCACACTGTTTGTAAAAACTCTAGTTTTAAAATTACCAAACTACCCCTGGATTTGTAAAACTACCCTGAATTTGAAAAATGACCAAAGTAAATTACCAAATTACCCCTGACTTACAAATTACCAAAATACCCCTAGTTTGAAAAATCAATCGAAATTTTATTTTGGAAAATTACGAAAATACCCCTGTAGGTTAGAATTACGAACATACCCCTAGGTAATAAAATGACGAAAATACCCCTACAAGTTGAATGTGGCTCATGGGTGTTGTTTGTATGATGAATGTACTCAAAAATTAGAGATAAGCCTGGAACTAAAACTATAGATAGGTTCGAATTCGAAAGAATCACTTTTAAAACTATCTTTCATAAAATTATCCGTGGATAAACAGTGAACAGAGTTAATAATTCATAAAATTCTTAATTGGATAAGAGCGATCGAGAAGAATGAGTACAAGAGGTCATGGACATCCACCGCGTGGCCGTGGTAGGGGTAGGATGACCTTGTCAGGGCCAGCAGGGTCTGGCCATGGGTCAGGGAACATGATACCGGATCTGTCGGTAGCAAAAACAGAGTTTTAGGACCAAACTGGTGGTAACAAAGCAGTATCTCAGGCAGTACTGCGAGTTTTTGAGAGATTTGTCGGGGCAGGCACAAGTTTAAGAGCTCAAAAATCTGTGGTTGAGCGACTCCGGGCAAATGGAGCAAAAGTGTTTAGGGGAGTTTTTGGTGTGGCTCCCAACACTGCTGAGTACTGGTTAGAGGTGACGGAGCGTCTAATGGATGACTTAGACTTTTCGGCTGAGGAGATGTTGAAGGGAATAGTGTCTCTTCCTCGGGATGAGTCGTACCAGTGGTGGCTCATGGTCAGGGATGGTGCAGTGGCCGGTGATATCACCTGGGATTATTTTAGGGCAGCCTATCAGAGAAAGTATGTAGGGACTGGTTATATTGATGCGCAACATAGGGCATTCCTAAATTTGGTTCAGGGAAATAAGTTAGTACCCGAGTACGAGGCTAAATTTTGAGGTTGAGTAGGTATGCTCGGGGTATGGTGGCTACAGAATATGACCGTTGTGTTAGGTTCGAGGACGGGCTAAGAGATGAGCTGTGGGTGTTGATTGCACCTCAGCGTGAAAAGGAATTTGCCATTCTCGTGGAAAAGGCCAAAATAGCTAAGGAGGTGAAGCAGACTGAAAAACGAAATCAGGATAGGGGCAAGGATAAAAGGAGTTTTGGGCCATCAGGGTCTGGTGTAAGTGCTAAGAAAAGGGCTAGATTTGGTGGGCCAAATCAAGCCGCAAAGCTTGCTGCTGCTGCTCAGTAGCCACCTCAATGTGCTTGATGTGGGAAGTCTCATTCGGGAGAATGTTGGGTTGGTAACAGAGGGTGTTTTGAGTCGGTCATTGGAGCACCGGTAAGGGATCGTCCATGGAAGTTAGTCGGGACTCAAGTCGAGGTCAAGGACGGGTCAATTCGGAGAGATGGCCAAGAACCACGGAGGGGTCGAGGTGCGGCTAGAGGTAATGGTAATGGTAGCAGACGGGCCGTGGACCACACAGTCGAGTCTTTGGAGGTGCTAATGCTAGACAGCCTGGGTTGGTCTACGCAGCCAAGCATCGAGAGGAGGACGACACACCGGACGTTATAACCGGTACGTTTATAATTTCTGGGTTGCCTTACATTGCTTTAATTGATGTTGGTTTGACACACTCTTATGTTGCTAGTAGTGTAGTGGGAACTTTGAACTTAGCCTATGAGATATCTGCTAGGAAGATGACAGTAGTTAGCCCTCTAGGACACTCTGTGGTGGTAGACAAACTGTATAGGGATGCACCTCTAGAATTTCAAGGGGTCGTGTTTCAAGCAAATTTGATGGAACTATCCATTGGGGAGTTCGATTTAATCTTAAGAAATGATTGATTAGTTAGGTACCAGGCAGAACTGAACTGTGCAACTAAGCGCATGGTGCTGAAATCGGTTGAGGGTGTAGAGGTGGTAATGATAGGTGAGAGAAGAAATTACCTATCTAATGTGGTGTCCACGCTGAAAGCGGAGAAGATGGTAAAGAAAGGATGTGAGGCTTTTATGGTCTATGTCTATGCTTTGGAGGTTAAGGAAGCGACGATAGAAAGTGTCCGGACGGTGAAAGAGTTTATTGATATTTTTCCGGAAGAGCTTCCGAGTTTGCCCTCGGATCGCGAAGTGGAGTTCAGTATAAATCTTTTACCGAGAGCAGTACCAGTGTCTATTGCTCCGTATAGGATGACGCCAAAAGAGTTGGTGGAGTTGAAAGCATAGATTCAGGAGTTGTTGGATAGGGGTTTCATTTAGTCAAGTGTTTCACCTTGGGGAGCGCCAGTGTTTTTTGTTAAGGAAAAGGATAGGTCAATGCGAATGTGTATAGACTACCGTCAGTTGAATAAATTGACGATTAAGAACAAGTATACTTTGCCTAGGATAGATGACCTGTTAGATCAGCTTAAGGGAGCATCGGTCTTTTCCAAGATAGATTTGAGGTCGGGATATCACCAACTTAAGTTAAAGGAGGCGAATATCCAAAAGACAGCATTTCGTACTCGATACGGGCACTATGAATTCTTGGTAATGTCATTCGAGTTGACGAACGCACCAGCAGTGTTTATGGATATGATGAACCGGGTGTTTCAGCCATATTTGGATCAGTTTGTGGTAGTATTTATAGATGATATTTTGGTGTACTTAAAATCGGAGAAGGAGCATGACGCGCATTTGCGAGCGGTGTTACAAATTCTTAGGGAGAAGCAGTTATACGTAAAGTTTAGTAAGTGCGAGTTTTGGTTAAAGAAAGTTACTTTCTTGGGTCATGTGGTGTCAGTTGAGGGGATTAGAGTGGACACTCAGAAGATTGAGGCTGTATTGGATTGGAAGCCACTGAAGTCTGTGACGGAGATTCAGAGTTTTCTGGGTTTAGCAGGGTATTATCGAAGGTTTGTGGAAGGGTTTTCTTTGATTACAGCACCATTAACCAAGTTGTTGAGGAAAGGGGTTCCGTTTGTGTGGTCGGATGAGCAACAGGAAAGTTTTGAGAAGTGGGAAAGGATTACAATAGATTTTGTGAGTGGGCTACCCCTTACGCATACCAAGAAGGATTCAATTTGGGTGATTGTGGACCGTCTGACGAAATCTACTTATTTCATACCTGTGCGTATGGATTATTCTCTTCAGAAGTTAGCAAGACTATATGTAGCGGAGATTGTGAGGTTGCACGGGGTGCCAGTGTCGATTATTTCGGACAGAGACCCTAGATTTACGTCAAGGTTCTGGAAGGCTTTGCACCAGGCACTAGGTTCAAGATTGGATTTCAATACAGCATTCCATCCCCAGTCAGATGGACAATCAGAGATGGTGATTCAAGTTTTGGAGGACATGCTAAGGGGTTGTGTCTTGGATTTCAAAGGCTGTTGGGAAGAATTTTTACCATTGGCGAAATTCACGTATAACAATAATTATCAGGCGAGCATTAAGATGGCACCATACGAGGCGTTATATGGTCGAAAATATCGTACCTTATATATTAGACGAAGTTGGGGGAGCGACAGTTGTTGGGTCCGGAGTTGGTCACTGAGACAGAAGATAAGGTGAAGATGATTCGAGCTTGGTTGAAAGAAGCTTCAGACAGGCAGAAGTCTTATGCCGATCTTAAACGAAAGAATATAGAGTTTGCAGAAGGTGACAGGGTTTTCTTGAGGGTGTCACTGTGGAAGAAGGTTTTAAGGTTCGGTAGGAAAGGCAAGTTGAGCCCTAGATTTATGGGGCCTTATCGGGTATTGAAGCGAGTAGGACCAGTAGCTTACCAGCTCGAGTTGCCACCAGAGTTGAGCCAAATCCATGATGTGTTTCATGTTTCTATGCTTAGACACTATCGATCGGATCCATCACATATTGTGTCAGTGGAGGAAATAGAGGTGAATCCAGACTTGTCTTTCGAGGAGGAACCAGTACAGATCCTAGATCGGGATGTTAAGGTTTTACGTAGAAAATCAGTTACTTTGGTAAAGGTGTTATGGCGAAACCATGGATGAGTGGAAGTGACATGGGAGCCGGAGGATGCTATGCGACAGCAATACCCTCAACTCTTTTGACCAGGTAAATTTCGAGGTCGAAATTTATTTTTAAGCGGGGTAGAACTGTAATATCCTGATTTTGTGGGTCTGGTATGTTGCTTGGTTAAGTTGGTAGTTGAGACTTCGAGGTGTGTGGTGGGCTCAGGTTTGGGCTTAAATATGGGTTAAATTGATTAAAAATAGTGTTAGTCTATAATTTAATTTAAATAGTTATGTTAGTAGTATGTTGGGCTGGTGGCCCAAAGTTGAAGGTGCTATAATGGGGCATTTAGGTGGCGTCACTTAGGAGGGTGAATTGGGCCTAATGTGGTCGCTTGGGGCCCAAATTGATGGGTCAAACTTCGGCACTCCAAGGGGGAGGGGATGGACGACACAATGGATGAAATTTAGGAGCTTTATTTTTTTTTATTTAAGTGATAAAATGCTGATAATTAAGAGGGAAGAGTTGGTTTTAAGGTGGCCTCTTCTAAAGGTAAGATAAGGATTGAGTTATCATGTAGGATGAGAGCTATCAGGAGGGAGAGAGTTGGTCGAAACTCCAACTCTGTGTGTGTGAGTACGTAGCCGAAATTATTAGCAAAGTATCCAGCTTTTCTTTCATTTTTCTTTTTCTTTCTCATCTCTTTTCCCTGGCCAAAATTCCTTTCTTTCCTCTTCTCATACTTTCTTTCTTCTATCCAAAACTTCTTATCACTTTTCTCCTCTCCATTACACTTCTAAAAGTCGAATACTCCTTGTGCATATCATGTTCTTCCCATAGTCAAATCTACAAGGGTGGATTTTTCCCGAAGGTGCACCATAAGCCGAGTACTCCTCTTTAATCTGGTGAGTTTAGGGATTTTGTTTTTCTGCGATTTCTCTATTTTCATTAAGTTGCTAACCTGAACCATTTGTTCTAAGGCCTGTCGATTTCCCTCTCTGTTCTAGAAGCCAAATCATCTTCTGATGTCAGTGAGTGCCGATTTGTGGAAAAGTCGAAGGTAGGTGGTAGGTTCGGCCGAATGGCCTTTCTTGTCCCTTTCTTTTTGGCCGAATATCATAAGGTGTTTGGTTGGTTGTAATCAGTGATTTGGTTTAATATTTTGGGCTTGGCGAATGTAGGTAAGAAGATGGACTTTCTTAAAGGCTTTTGGGATCCAAAACTAGGTAAGAGTTCGTTTAAACACTATGATTATTGATTAGATCTCACCGGTTTGATTGGTTTAGTGACCAAGGATTATTATGGACTCGAATAGCGATCAAGCAGTATGAGGGGTTGGATCTGTAAACCCAACGCCAAAATACAAGAAGCGATCTATGTCAGAAGTGCGCGATTGGCCATTCGAGTGTGGGCCAACATCGGAGTTAGATCGTAGGCCAATAATGGTAGTCTCGAGTTCTGATGGCGTAGAAGCGATAAAAGCGTTAGTATCGAAAACCAGGTGTGTAACTCTTACACACTTTCTTTACATAATATATTAACTGTTATGTTTTGATAAAAGCCGGAGTGACGGCTATGATTACCAAATTACCCTTATGGGTAAAAGCGGGGATGTCGGGTAAGTTGTTATTATTTCTCGCGGTGATTGTGATCTATGAAAGCATGTTATTCTATATGCATAATTTTGGTATATTAAGCATGATCATACTGATGTTGTTGGCATAAATATGTGTTATGGGTGATGAGAGGAGGGGGAAGTATGATCTATCAGACTGTCACCAGTGATTTGGTATCACACAGTGGGTTGGCCCCACATATTATACAAATTGTGAATACTCAGTGGTTTGGCACCACCAGTGGTTTGATACCACATATTTTATTTTTGTAACTACGGTTACCAGTGGTTTGGCACCACCAGTGGTTTGGTACCACAAGGGGTAGATTTGGGAGACTTAGATGGATACCTAGGTTGATGGGTTGCATGACTTGCATATTTGTATTTGAATCTGTGTAAGAGCATATTTTCTTTTGGGATGGGGACTTACACACTGAGTCTAGGTGACTCACCCCTTCCATTACATTTTGCAGATCAGACCTAGATCGTGGATATGGAGTTGGAGTGGACTCGAGGTGGCCATGCACAGCATTTGGTTTATTCTAAAGTTTTCCATTTGGACTGAGTTATTTTATTAAATTTTGGTTTCCAGTACTGTAATAAGGCCGCATAAGTTTTATATTTGGGATGTTTTATTTAATTGGTTCTTTAACTTTTGTTAAGCATATTTAAACGTTATGAATTGGTTGTTTTCAAAATCTGATAAAATACTTGTTTTTCAAAGTGATCGCCGCCTAAGTAATAAATACGAAGGAACAATAAGGCAATTAAGTTTTTCTAAACAGAGTTTCAACATGTTTTATACAATATCGAAATACAACGACGTTTTCTTTAAAATTTTACAACAAGTTTCTCTTTAAACAAATCAACAAATCGGTTTCCAAAATGTTTTCTTTCCCATGGCACGCTAGATCCAGTTGTAGCATTTTGACTGGGTTTGGGGCGTTACATTTTGGTATCAGAGCCCGATTTAAGAGCTCGGTTGTGGGCTTAGGGCCCAAAATATGTTTTAAAAGTTTGTGAAATAATTATCTTCCCGGAAAGCATGGCACCTGAGTCTCCAGCGCCGATCCACCCAGGTAAGTACCCTAGCCCCTTTAATTTAATGTTTATATGTTGGGCTTTGTGGGCTTTAGACATAGTTAAGATGATAGTACTGATGGACCCTAGGGCTAGCTTGCATAACTTTTAAAATAACATATGACTTTAGCCAAATCAAACAAACCTGTGAGTAGGTCACCGAGTTAGAGTGTGGCAACCGCCATGCGCATGTCTAGGATTGGATTCAGGGAGAGCTTGGTATTTAAGCAGTCTTAGTGACTCACCTCCTCTTCACTCGAATCCTACCTGGTGCGTAGTGATTATTCGCTCTAACCATGAGGACTTGTTCACAGGCTAAATCCGATAATTAAAACTCGAAAGGGACCAGCCATACTGTTTGTAAAAACTCTAGTTTTGAAATTACCAAACTACCCCTAGATTTGTAAAACTACCCTGAATTTGAAAAATGACCAAATTAAATTACCAAATTACCCTGACTTGCAAATTACCAAAATACCCTTGCTTCACAAAATTACCAAAATATCCTTAGTTTGAAAAATCACCTGAAACTTTATTTTGAAAAATTACGAAAATACCCCTGTAGGTTAAAATTACAAAAATACCCCCGAGTAGTGAAATGACGAAAATAGCCCATACAAGTTGAATGTGGCTCATGGGTGTTTTTTGTATGATGAATGTACACAGAATTAGGAGATAAGCCTGAAACTAAAACTATAGATAGGTTCGAATTCGAAATAATCACTTTTAAAACTATCTTTCATAAAATTGTTCGTGGATAAATAGTGAACAGAGTTAATAATTCATAAAATTCTTAACTAGATAAGTGAAATCGAGAAGAATGGGTATAAGAGGTCGTGGACGTCCGTCGCGTGGTCGTGATAGGGTAGGATGACCTTGTCAAAGCCAGCAGGGTTTGGGCATGGGTCAGGGAACATGACGCCTGATCTGTCGGCAATAAAAATAGAGTTTCAGGACCAAACTGATGGTAACGATGCAGTATCTCAGGCAGTACTGCGAGTTTTGGAGAGAGTTACCGGGGCAGGCACGGGTTCAAGAGCCCAAAAATTCGTGGTTGAGCGACTCCGGGCAAATGGAGCAGAAGTGTTTAGGGGAGTTTCTGGTGTGGCTCCCAACACTGCTGAGTACTGGTTAGAGGTGACGAGTGTATAATGGATGACTTAGACTTCTCGATTGAGGAAAAGTTGAAGGGGATAGTGTCTCTTCCTCGGGATGAGTCGTATCAGTGGTGGTTCACGGTCAGGGATGGTGCAGTGGCCGGTGGTATCACCTGGGATTATTTTAGGGCAACCTATCAGAGAAAGTATATGGAGACTGGTTATACTGATGCGCAACGTAGGGCGTTCCTAAATTTGGTTCAGGAAAATAAGTCGGTACCCGAGTACGAGGCTAAATTTTTGAGGTTGAGTAGGTATGCTCGGGGTATGGTGGCTACGGAACATGACCGTTGTGTTAGGTTCGAGGACGGGCTAAGAGATGAGCTGCGGGTGTTGATTGCACTTTAGCGTGAAAGGGAATTTGCCATTCTCGTGGAAAAGGCCAAAATAGCTAAGGAGGTGAAGCAGACTGAGAAACGGAATCAGGATAGGGGCAAGGATAAAAGGAGTTTTGGGCCATCAGGGTCTGGTGTAAGTGCTCAGAAAAGAGCTAGATTTGGTGGGTCAATCAAGTCAGAAAGCCCATTCTTCTTCTTTCGATTAGCCACCTCAGTGTGCTCGATGTGGGAAGTCTCATTCGGGAGAATGTTGGGCTGGTAATAGAGGGTGTTTTGAGTGCGGGTCATTGGAGCACCGGGTAAGGGACTGTCCGCGGAAGTTAGCCAGGACTCAAGCTGAGGGTCAAGGACGGGGTCAATTCAGGAGAGATGGCCAGCAACCACAGAGGGGTCGAGGTGCAGCTAGGGGTAATGGTAATGGTAACAGACGGGGCCGTGGAGCACCTGGCCGAGGTGCTGGAGGTGCTAATGCTAGACAGCCTGGGTTGGTCTACGCAGCCAAGCGTCGAGAGGAGGACGACGCACCGGATGTTATAACCGTACGTTTATAATTTCTGGGTTGCCTTACATTGTTTTAATTGATGTTGGTTCGACACACTCTTATGTTGCTAGTAGTGTAGTGGGAACTTTGAACTTAGCCTATGAGATATCTGCTAGGAAGATGACGATGAGTTAGCCTCAGGACACTCTGTGGTGGTAGACAAATCTGTATAGGGATGTACCCCTAGAACTTCAAGGGGTCATGTTTCAAGTAGATTTGATGGAACTACCCTTTGAGGAGTTCGATTTAATCTTAGGAATGGATTGGTTGGTTAGGTACTAGGCAGAACTGGACTGTGCAGCTAAGTGCATGGTGCTGAAATCGGTTGAGGGTGTAAAGGTAGTAATGATAGGTGAGAGAAGGAATTACCTATCTAATGTGGTGTCCGCGCTGAAAGCGGAGAAGATGGTAAGGAAAAGATGTGAGGCTTTTGTGGTCTATGTCTGTGCTTTAGAGGTTAAGGAAGCGGCGATAGAAAGTGTTCGAACAGTGAAAGAGTTTATTGATGTTTTTTCGAAAGAGCTTCTGGGTTTGCCCCTAGATCGCAAAGTGGAGTTCGGTATAGATCTTCTACCAGGAACAGCGCCAGTGTCTATTGCTCCGTATAGGATGGTGCCAAAGGAGTTGGTGGAGTTGAAAGCACAGATTCAGGAGTTGTTGGATAGGGGTTTCATTTGGCCAAGTGTTTCACCTTGGGGAGCGCCTGTGCTTTTTGTTAAGAAAAGGGATGGGTCGATGCGAATGTGTATAGACTACCGTCGGTTGAATAAATTGACGATTAAGAACAAGTATCCTTTGCCTAGGATAGATGACCTGTTCGACCAGCTTAAGGGAGCATCGGTCTTTTCCAAGATAGATTTGAGGTCGGGATATCACCAACTTAAGGTAAAGGAGGCGGATATCCATAAGATGGTGTTTCGTACTCGATACGGGCACTATGAATTCTTGGTAATGCTGTTCGGGTTGACGAACACACCAGCAGCGTTTATGGATATGATGAATCGGTGTTTCAATCGTATTTGGATCGGTTTGTGGTAGTATTTATAGATAATATTTTGGTGTACTCAAAATCGGAGAAGGAGCATGACGTGCATTTGCGAGTGGTGTTGCAGATTCTTAGGGAGAAGCAGTTATACGCAAAGTTTAGTAAGTGCGAGTTTTGGTTAAAGGAAGTTACTTTCTTGGGTCATGTGGTGTCAGCTGAGGGGATTAGAGTGGACTCTCGAAAGATTAAGGTTGTATTGGATTGGAAGCCACCGAAGTCTGTGACGGAGATTCAGAGTTTTCTGGGTTTAGCAGGGTACTATCGAAGGTTTGTGGAAGGGTTTTCTTTGATTGCGGCACCATTAACCAAGTTGCTGAGGAAAGAGGTTCTGTTTGTGTGGTCGGATAAGCAACAGGAAAGTTTTGAGAAGTGGGAAAAGATTACAATGGATTTTGTGAGTGGGCTACCCCTTACGCCTACCAAGAAGGATTCAATTTGGGTGATTGTGGACTGTCTGACGAAGTCTGCTTATTTCGTACTGTATGCGTGTGGATTGTTCTCTTCAGAAGTTAGCAAGACTATATGTAGCAGAGATTGTGAGGTTGCACGGGGTGCCAGTGTCGATTATTTCGGACAGAGACCCTAGATTTACGTCAAGGTTCTGGAAGGCTTTGCACCAGGCACTAGGCATAAGATTGGATTTCAGTACAGCATTCCATCCCCAGTGAGATGGACAATCGGAGAGGGCGATTCAAGTTTTGAAGGACATGCTAAGGGGTTGTGTCTTGGATTTCAAAGGCTGTTGGGAAGAATTTTTACCATTGGCGGAATTCGCGTATAATAATAGTTATCAGCCGAGTATTAAGATGGCACCATACGAGGCGTTCTATGGTTGGAAATGTCGTACCCCTACATATTGGACGGAGTTAGGGGAGTGGCAGTTGTTGGGTCCGGAGTTGGTCACTAAGACAGAAGATAAGGTGAAGATGATTCGAGATCGGTTGAAAGAAGCTTCGGACAGGCAAAAGTTTTATGCCGATCTTAAACGAAAGGATTTAGAGTTTGCAGAAGGTGACAGGGTTTTCTTGAGGGTGTCGCTGGAAGAAGGTTTTGAGGTTCGATAGGAAAGGCAAGTTGAGCCCTAGATTTATCGGGCCTTATCGGGTATTAAAGCGAGTAGGACCAGTAGCTTACTAGCTCGAGTTGCCGCCAGAGTTGAGCCAAATCCATGGCGTGTTTCATGTTTTTATGCTTAGACGCTATCGCTCGGATCCATCACATATTGTGCCAGTGGAGGAATTAGAGGTGAATCCAGACATGTCTTTCGAGGAGGAACCAGTACAGATCCTAGATCGGGATGTTAAGGTTTTTCGTAGAAAATCAATTCCTTTGGTAAAGGTGTTATGGAGAAACCATGGATCAAAGGAAGCGACATGGGAGCTAGAGGATGTTATACGACAGAAATACCCTCAACTCTTTTGACCATGTAAATTTCGAGGTCAAAATTTATTTTTAAGGGGTAGAACTGTAATACCCTGATTTTGTGGGTCTGGTATGTTGCTTGGTTAAGTGGTGGGCTCAGGTTTGGGCTTAAATCTGGGTTAAATTGATTAAAAATAGTTTTAGTCTATAATTTAATTTAAATAGTTATGTTAGTAGTATGTTGGGCTGGTGGCCCAAAGTTGGAGGTGCTATAATGGGGCATTTAGGTGGCGTCACTTAGGAGGGTGAATTGGGCCTAGTGTGGCCGCTTGGGGCCCAAATTGATGGGTCAAATTTTGGCACTCCAAGGGGAGGGATGGACAGCACAATGGCTAAAATTTAGGAGCTTTATTTCTTTTTATTCAAGTGATAAAATGTTGATAATTAAGAGGGAAGAGTTGGTTTTAAGGTGGCCTCTTCTAAAGGTAAGATAAGGATTGGGTTATCATGCAGGATGAGAGCTATCAGGAGGGAGAGAGTTGGCCAAAACTCCAACTCTGTGTGTGTGAGTATGTAGTCGGAATTATTAGCAAAGTATCCAGCTTTTCTTTCATTTTTCTTTTTCTTTCTCATTTCTTTTCTCTGGCCGAAATTCCTTTCTTTCTTCTTCTCATACTTTTCTTTCTTCTAGCCGAAACTCCTTATAACTTTTCTCCTCTCCATTACACTTCTAAAAGTCGAATACTCCTTCTGCATATCATCTTCTTCCCATGGTCGAATCTACAAGGGTGGATTTTTCCCGAAGGTGCACCATAAGCCGAGTACTCCTCTTTAATCTGGTGAGTTTCGGGTTTTGTTTCTCTGCGATTTCTCTATTTTCATTAAGCTGCTAACCCAAACCATTTGTTCTAAGGCCTGTTGATTTCCCCTCTCTGTTCCTAGAAGCTGAATCTGTCTTACAGTAATCAGTAGTGCCGATTTGTGGAAAAGCCGAAGGTAGGTGGTAGGTTCGACCGAATGGCCTTTCTTGTCCCTTTCTTTTTGGCCGAATATCATAAGGTGTTTGGTTGGTTGTAATCAGCGATTTGGTTTAATATTTTGGGCTTGGCCGAATGTAGGTAGGTAGGTGGACTTTCTTAAAGGCTTTTCGGGATCCGAAAACTAGGTAAGAGTTTCATTTAAACACTATGATTATTGATTAGATCTCATCGGTTTGATTGGTTTAGTGACCAAGGATTATTATGGACTCGAATAGCAGTCAAGAAATAGGAGGGGTTGGATCTGTAAACCCAACGCCAAAATACAAGAAGCGATCTGTGTCAGGAGTGCGCGACTGGCCATTCGGGTGTGGGCCAACATCGGAGTTAGATCGTAGGCCAATAGTGGTAGTCTCGAGTGACAGTAGCGTAGAAGCAGTAAAAACGTTACTACAAAAACCAGGTGTGTAACTCTTACACACTTTCTTTACGTAATATGTTAACTGTTATGTGTTGATAAAAGCCTGAGTGACGGCTATGATTACCAAATTACCATTGTGGGTAAAAGCGAGGATGCCGGGTAAGTTGTTATTATTTCTCGCGGTGATTGTGATCTATGAAAGCATGTTATTCTGTATGCATAATTTTGGTATATTAAGCATGATCATACTGATGTTGTTGGCATAAATATGTGTGATGGGTGATGAGAGGAGGGGGAAGTATGATCTATAAGACTATCACCAGTGATTTGGTATCACACAGTGGGTTGGCCCCACATATTATAAAAATTGTGACTAAGTCTCAGTGGTTTGGCACCACCATGGTTTGGTACCACATATGTTATTTTTGTAACTACAGTTACCAGTGGTTTGGCACCACCAATGGTTTGGTACCACAAGGGGTAGATTTGGGAGACTTGGATGGATACCTAGGTTGATGGGTTGCATGACTTGCATATTTGTATTTGAATCTGTGTAAGAGCATATTTTCTTTTGGGATGGGGACTTACACACTGAGTCTAGGTGACTCACCCCTTCCGTTACATTTTGCAGATCAGACCTAGATCGTGGATATGGAGCCGGAGTGGACTCGAGGTGGCCATGCACAGCATTTGGTTTATTCTAAAGTTTCCCATTTGGACTGAGTTATTTTATTAAATTTTGGTTTTCAGTACTGTAATAAGGCCGCATAAGTTTTATATTTGGGATGTTTTATTTAATTGGTTCTTTAACTTTTGTGTAGCATATTTAAACGTTATGAATTGGTTGTTTTCAAAACCTAATAAAATACTTGTTTTTCAAAGTGATCACCGCCTAAGTAATAAATACGAAGGAACAATGAGGCAATTAAGTTTTTCTAAACCGAGTTTCAACATGTTTTATACAATATCGAAATACAACGACGTTTTCTTTAAAATTTTACAACAACTTTCTCTTTAAACAAATCAACAAATTGGTTTCCAAAACATTTTCTTTCCCGTGGCACGCTAGATCCGGTTGTAGCGTTTTGACCGGGTTTGGGGTGTTACAGCGCACCATCACCGAGATCCTCTTTTAGACCTGCAAACAGAAGAGGAAAGAATCGCAGTAAAAAAGGGCAAAAATATATGTATTCCTTTTTATTTTGTCTTATTTCGGGTTATAAAAACCCATCAATAATCTGTAAAAAAAAGGGGGGGAGGAGAATATACACAAATACAGACTGATTTAGAAAATAAAAAGCAAAGGTTTTGTTTTATTTTTATTTTTATTTTCGTATACTGTTTTTTTATTTTCTTTTTTTAATCTTATTTATAACATACATATAACATACTATAAAAAAAAGAGAGAAAAAACCTACATTTTTGGAATTCAGGCCACCGCGCGCCGTAGCCGACGACGATGGGGGACGACGACCGGAGACTCGCCAAAACTCTGCCGGAAATCGCCCAGGCCAAGAGGGAGAGAGAAAGAATCTATTTTTTTTAAATGAAAGCTGAAAATGATTTTTTTCCAATGGTTTTTATTATTTATACTGAAAGCAAAACGGCGTCGTTTTGCTTTGACCATTTAAATACCAAAACGGCGTCGTTTCACCTATGGCCTGTGTGTATGACCCGACCCGGGGCAAGATCCGCGTGTTTTTATATAATGGGATATTTGCGCTTTTAGCCCTTCTGCGTTTTTGTTTTCTAAAATTAAGTTTATTTTATTTTCTAATATGGCCCGGTAATTTACAACATTTTTAATTGAGTCCTTTCTGTCATGGTAGCGTTTTTTTTGTAAACGGAATATTTTCCCTTTGGTCCTCCATATTTTACGCAAGATAGTGAGGGCCCTAATTCATTATTTCTTTTAAAATTAAGCCCCAAAATATCATTTTAAGTTTAATTTTGTCCCTATTTTTATTTTCTTTTATTATTATTATTATTTTATTATCATATTTATCATATTTATCATATTTATATTTATTATTATTATTGTTATTATTATTATTCTTATTTTTATTTTCAATATTTCTAGTGTTATTTTTTACTACCATTGTTTAATTATTATTAATCTCAATATTTACTATTATTTTATTTCTAATATTTTTATTTCTACTATTATTTTTATTATTATTTTCATTTACTATTAATATTATTATTATTACTATTATTATCACTAATTTAGTATTATTATTATTTTACTATTAAAGTTGTTATTTTAATTTTGCTACTACTATTTTTAAATTTTATTTATAATTAATTTTATTATTATCCTCATTTTACTATCATTTGTATATATTACTATTACTAGTATCATACTCTATTATCTTTATTTTCCTATTATTATTATTATTATTAACAATATTTTTTATATAATTATTTTGCTATTATTAATTTATTTATTTATTATCCTTTTATTTATTTATTTGGTTCATTATTTTAATCATTTTCCTTTTAAATGTTTTAAAAAAAATAAGGCAATGTTTTGGTATTTAAAAATTCGGGAAATGGTGCCCAATCGTGCTGGGTTGCAATTTTCCGTTTGGCTAGATAACTAAATATCCTTTTGACAAGTTCTTATAAAATTATGAGATGATCCTAGTGACGAGGGTTTAAAAAATGTCATGTCCAACCGTGCTGGATGTGATGTTTATATTCTTTAAGATCGAAGAAATCTAAAATTTTAAATCAAAAAATTTTATAAATTATGTGATGATCTTAGATATGAATGGTTAAAAAACATCGTGTCTAATTATGCTGGATGTGATGTTTATAATCTTTCGTATCGAGGAACTTTCATATTTTAAATCAAATAGTTCGAAGTCTTCTAGAAATCATATTTTTTTTTAAATTTTAAACATTTGGACATAATTTTATCAATTTGGTACCAATTTTTGGGTGTTATGAGGGTGCTAACCCTTCCTCATACGTAACCGACTCCCGAACTCGTTTTCTTGTTTTTTTTGTGGACCAAAAATTAAATGTTTTAAAATAAACATTTTGTAAGGTGATCCAATCACACCTAAGTAAAAAGGGATCGGTGGCGACTCCCGTTTTTGTTTTCAAAGTCGATTCCCATTTTCTAAAACCTGATTTAAAAATGGTTTCGACACTCACATTTGTGGTGGTTGTAGTTAGCATCTTGTTTGTTCTTTTAGGTTGACTATTGGATTTCTTCAAAAACTCATCCTTTTTCCTGGATACGGAGGCTTTAGAATTGATTTGAGTGGGACCTGAATTTTTTTTACATCGTTTCTTCTTTTCCCCTCTTTTTCATTTTTTATTTTTCTATTCTGCAGCTAGAGCCAATCCCAAGTGGAAATCTGCCTCCTGGTTTTGATCCAAGTGCTTGCCGTAGTGTGTGGGAAACATCCATTCACAAGTGACTGAACCACTACTCCAAGAGGTTTTTGGAAGTACTGGTCCTAAGGTTGCAAGCTTATCAGAAAGGAAAAGGTATTATATTCAAGATTTTCCCTCTTCTTTTTTTTCCTTTATGAAGCTGTGAGGGTGCACTAATTGTTTTAGGCACTAGGCCTGAACAGTTGCTTTGGAAAACAAGGAGCAAAGCTAAGATTGTTACTTTGATCCTTTTTAATAGTTATTTTTTTCTTGGTTTTGACTGTAATAGGAGCAGGTATGGATGATAATTTTAAATTTTTTTAGGAACTTTTTTGTAAAAATACTTCTAGGGGCTCCTCTTTGTTATTCAAAATTAATATTTGTTGCTAATTCCTTAGTTTTAACATGGTGTGGAACAGTTGAAACTATGTGACACTTATGGCGTGGATTGATTTATGTTTTAGATGAATGTATGTTGGCTTCATTTTCTTTTCTCTATGTTTTGAAGTAGTTTCTTGTTTCAAATCAAAAGTTTTTAGTGCTCTTATTTTAGCTATTGAGCATCTTTCCTTTCTCCTTGATTGACATTTTACTTTTACCATTTTAAGATGTCGAAATTGGATATCAACTGAAGTTTTAGTAAAAAAATTTAAAAATGTTAAATATATATAATAAATTAGTAAAAATATTAAAATAACTAAGATTAGGTTAAATATTATTTTAAAATTTGAGGGCTTGTTGCATATATATTCATTCAAAATCAATAAGAGCACATAATATATATGCACATATATATATATATATATATATATTATAGTTTTCATAACCCAATGTGTTTTTTAAATTGACGTGCCACATATTTGTACTGCTTACGTGTATGTGCTTAGAGATTTTATGTGCTTTCTACAAACATGTAACCATTTGCACATTCCAGGAACACTCTAATCGGTGGCGCAAGCATATTAAAAGCTAGGATGAAGGTCGATTATTTGCAAAGTTGAATTGGCCTATAGATCTCGAGTTGGTATGTTAGGGTTAAGATCACTCTTTTTTATGGTTGATTTGCTTCTGGTGACATTATTGTACTTCTGTTAATATGCAGAAAGCACAAGTGAAAAGATTGTATTCTCTATCCAAAAACAGTTATAAAAATATGACGAATACACCGATTTAAAAGCGATTTAAAACTCCTTATAAAAAATTTAAAATATCAATTGCCACCTTAGAGAAGAATGGACCTATATGAGCATTTAGTGATAAAAAATTCAATTAGATTTTTCAATAACGAAAATAATTGTTGTTTGATTGTTAATAGATGTTGATGTAGTTAACATAAATAATGATAAACTAACACATGTCACCACGAAAATAAATAATAAAAGTAATAGGTATTTAAAAAAAGTGATATAAAATAAGAATACTAAGTTGAATATATGTGTAATACATATACATATATTTGTATAAAATTTCATATTAGTGTTTTCAATTTATGTTTAACAAGTAACCTTGTATAAATAATAAATGTATTTATTCTGATTTGTATTGAGAAAGGTATCCGTACTAGTACTAGTACAAACTCTATATTTGTTACAGATTTGTATTTGTATATATAACAAGTAACCTTGTATAAACTCTGCCTTTTCCAGAACAAAACCTAAATGAAAATATCCATAGTACTAGTACACAATTTCAATGGGTTCGCCAGGACGTGGACGAAGATATTTACGAATTATGATGTAGTAAGATTTTACGATTTTTTTATTTATATGTAATATTATAATTTTAATCTTGGTCATTTTATATAATTTAACTATTTTATATGTATCATTATTGTTGTCATTTGTTACTAAAATTTTAACTATTTTATGTGTATTGCGGGAAAAATCAAGAGAAGAAGATTGCGAGATTTAAATATTGTAAATTCTAAGAGGGCAATAGCGAACGACAAACAATAGTTGGATCCTCGAGTGTGACTGACATAGATGATCAGCCTATAGAATTACAAAGTAATGTTAAGTTTATTTTACATGCATGTTGACTTTAATTATTGATTCATTTTTCAATTTTAATATAACAATAATATGTCATTGTTCAATTTGAGGTTTGGTGGGACGCGCAGAGGTCACGGACGTACCCTGCTTAGAGACTTATACGAATTAAATCACGTCGAGCGTGTGAAAGTAAGGAGAAACACTTATGGCCAGCCTGTTAGCCCTGAAGCTCGAAATCTAGCAGGCTATCTAGGCATTATTGCACGGAATGCAAATATTTTGCCCATCAATTACGAGTCATGGCATCACATGCCTGATGCAAACAAAAAAACAGGCTCTCGATAACGTTAAGGTAAGAAAACGTGAATGTAATTTATAATAATTTGGTTGAAGTTTCATTTATATTTACTTTCTAAACTTATGTTTTTTTAGGAGAGATTTGCTTTGGAGGTCTCCGATGACTATATAAAGAAGACACTGGGAAAAAAATGGAGAGACCATAAAACCATACTAAAAAAAGGATATTTTAAGAAAGAAATCAGCCTCGAGGATAAATTGCGAAATGTCCTTCCGGGAATGTTGAGGTATCAATGGGAAGATGAAGTTAGATTTTGGAACTCAAAGAAAGGAGAGGTATTACCTAGTTGTAAACTCTTATAAATTTTTCGGTTTATAGTATTTACTATATACGTAATATTATGTAGGACCGTGAGCGTGTTGGAAAAAGCAGCAGGCAGAAATAGAAATTCACACATACGGTAGGGTCCAGAAGTTTTGCTTCTGTAGCTGATGCCGAGGTATGATAATTTATTAATTCTATCAAATATTAGTAACTTTGTAACACCCCAAACCCGGTCAATACGCCACGACCGAATCTGGTATGTCACTAAGGAAAACATTTTGAAAAGAATCGAATTAACAATTAAATTTTAGTGAAAAACTCTTTAAAAATTTTATATTTGTAGAAAACAGGTGTATAATAGGTTTAAACTGATAATTACTTTGAAATTTCCTAAATTAAACTTTAAAGCTTAGTTGATAAATCATAGGTTAGAAAACATTTATATCATTTTAAGAAAACTCGAATTTTTACTTTGAAAACCATTTGCATTTGAATGTAGAAACTTAATGTTTGAAATCATTTAAATTGTAGAAATCACTTAATTTTATATTAAACTTTCAAACAATTTATATTACCCGATGGTAAGATTTTAAAACCATTGCATTTTTTTTATAATTTTAGAAAACCTTGGGCTCAATTATTAAATTAACTAAATAATTTATAAGCCATATTTAAAACATATCCAAAGCATATAAAAATCCAAAACATAATTAAAGAGGCCTTATTACAAACCCAAAATTTAAACAAAACCAAATTAAAATAAATTAAAGTACCCAAATCGAAGTTTATGTAAAACCAAATTTTATTGCATGGCCTCCTCGAGTTTATCCGGCTCTCATCCGCGATCTCACGAATCACCCGAAATGATAAGGAGAAGGTGAGTCACCAAGACTCGATGCATAAATCCTTCCCCGATTAATGCAACATTCTTACACAATTTATAATCAAGCAACATATATATTATGCACCCAACCTAACCATCCATAACTCCTTTTCTACCCGTGTGGTACCAAACCACCGGTGGTGCCAAACCACCGTGACCCAAAGTCACGATATCCAATAATGTGATACCAAATCACTTTGGTGACCAAAGTCATGAATAATCAAGTTGTGGGGCCAACCCACGTGTGATACCAAATCATGGCGGCGATCCCATATCTCAAAAGTGGGGCCAACCCACGGTGGTGCTAGAACCACGAGGGACGAGTCGCTATGAGGTGCCAAACCTCCGGTGTCCCAAAGACACAAATGTGATACCAAATCACCGAGGTGCCAAACCTCTGGTGTCCAAAGACACGGATATCAAATCCTTCCCCATCCACTCATAATCCCAAACCAATATATATGTAGAGTATAAATCATGCCATCATACTTTGATATGATCATATTACACATAAAATCATAAATCATGATATCAATCCACATATATTAACATCATATTGAAACGGACTTACGAATCCTCATTCATACCATCATGGTATCATATCAAGATCTCATCATTTTCCACTTTGATAATATGATTAGTAAATTATTATTATATAAATATATACATAACCGAATTATAAAGTGTGTAAGGTACACACCTTTCACCAACGCAAATATTAACTTCCAACGATCCGATCTGCCGCACTAAATCACCTTGTCCTACATTCGGCCAAACCACAACACTTTAATCAAGACCATTCGGCCAACATCATATCTTAATCCCAATAGTCTTAGGCTTTTCATCCTCAAAAGGAAAAATGAATCATGAATCCTTACCACTTGACTTACCAACTTCGATTGCTAGAGAAGTAAGGCTTAGATCGATTGCTTCCAAAATCCCAAAGAGCCTAAAAGAATGATCGATTCCTAATAATGGTTAGAACTTTGCAAACAAATGCCCAAGGATTCGGCCTTTGTCCAAGAAAACGATTTAGAAAAAAGAAAGAAATAAAGAAGATACGGTCATGAATACTTACCTATCTTCCAAAATTGATTAAAGAAAACCAAAGAGAATCTACACTTGATAATATTCGGCCAAATAACCCCAAAAGAGAGAAAGAAGATTTGGCTATGGTGGAGTAAAAAGAAAAGAAAATGAAAGTGAAAAATGAAATAGGAGAAGGATGATTCGGAAATGGAAGAAAGAAGAAAATAGAAAAAGAAAATAGAATGGAAATGGATGTTTCTAACTTTAAGCAAACGTAAAAGAAATGGAATTTGGGAAGGAGGAAGATTCGGCCAAGAGAAAGTGAAAAGGAAATGTGGTTTTGAGCAATTGCCAAAAGAGAGAAAAGAAAGAGATGAGAGAAAAAAGGTTCGGCCAAGCACCTAGTTTGCCTAAAAGAAAAGTGCACAAAAATGCAAAATATGGTTTTGGTTTCAAAAGGAAAAATGAGAGAAAGAAAATAGTATTTGGTTCAAACACAAATGAGAGTTAAATCAAAAGCAAAATTGCACAAAATGCCTAAGGTACATTTGGCCAAAGAGGGAGTTTTCTGAGAGGAAGAGAAAAATGCCAAATGATGCACAAAATGCTTAAGTTGGCCAACTATTCCCCCCCAAACTTCCTATCAACATTCGCCACCCCTAGCCACACATGCCGTCCACATTCATGCACTAATGGCCTTGGAATAGTTTCCAAAACAACTTCCTTAAGCCAAGCCTTATGTCCCCCATCCTTCCATAAACCTTAAGATTCCTTTCCCAAAGTTCAAGCTTGCCTAAACTATCATTCAACTTGCCAAAATTTTAAAGTCCAACTTACCAAATGCATATCTTGGCCGACACTTATAGCAAAGGTGAATAAAATAAAGTCTTTTAAATGCTATCCATGCTACTCGAACCATTTCCTCAAGCAACCATCCATGCACCTTAGCCACCTTGCCACTAACTCCTCATGTGCTAGAATTTAATACTTATATCATCTTAAGTGTCAAGTTCACCTTATCCACTTCACTAAAATTTAAATACTAACAATTATCATAGCTTTATTAATAAAACAAGCCTACACCATACTACGCTAAACACACAAAATTCATACCCAAGCCAACACAAATAATAAAATAATATTCTAATTTTTAGGATGTTACAATTCTACCCCCTTAAGAAAATTTCGTCCTCGAAATTACCTGATCAAAAGAGTTGAGGGTACTGCTGTCTCATAACATCCTCCGGTTCCCACATAGCTTCTTCTACGCCATGGTTCCGCCATAAGACTTTCACTAAAGGAACTGACTTTTTACGCAAGACTTTCACGTCTCAATCTAGAATCTGCATAGGTTCTTCTTCCACTGTCAAATCTGGACTTACCTCTAATTCCTCCATTGACACAACATGCGATGGATCAGAACGATAGTGTCTAAGCATGGAGACATGGAACACATCGTGAATCTGACTCAGCTCTGCTGGCAATTCGAGCTGATAGGCTACTGGTCCCACTCGTCTCAACACCTTATACGACCCAATGAACCTTGGACTCAACTTGCCTTTTTTCCCAAATCTTAACACTTTCTTCCATGGCGAGACCTTCAAAAAAACCTGGTCACCCACGGCAAACTCTATATCCCTCCGCCTGAGATCGGCATAAGACTTTTGCCTATCCAAAGCTTCCTTCAAACGAGCCTGAATCATCTTAACCTTATCCTCAGTCTCTGCAACCAATTCTGGTCCTAACATTTGACGCTCACCCAACTCTGTCCAGCATGTAGGTGTACGACACCTCTTACCATACAACGCCTCATATGGTGCCATCTTAATGCTTGCCTGATAACTATTGTTGTATGCGAATTCAGCTAATGGCAAAAACTCTTCCCAGCTGCCTTTGAAGTCCAAAACACAACCTCTTAACATATCCTCTAAAATCTGAATGACCCTTTCCGACTGCCCATCGATTTGTGGATGAAAAGCGACATCGAAATCAATCGCGTACCCAAAGCTTGATGTAACGCTCCCAAACCTCGGCGTAAATCTAGGATCTCATGCGAGATGATCGACACCGGTACACCGTGCAACCTCACTATCTCTGCCACATACAACTTAGCTAACTTATGAAGAAAGTAATCCACCCTTACCGGAATGAAATGAGCTGACTTAGTCAGACGATCCACAATCACCCAAACTGAGTCCTTCTTACTAGGCATAAGAGGTAATCTGCTGACAAAGTCCATAGTGATCCTTTCCCACTTCTACTGTGGAATCTTCACCTATGAAGTAATCCATACGAATCGATGCTCGACTTTAACTCACGACACGTCAAACATTTCCCACAAACTCGCCATTACCTCCGCTTGGACACTGCCACCAAAATTGCTCTCTTAAATCCGATACATCTTGCTACCTCCGGGATGCATAGCGTATGGGTCGCTATATGCGTCCCGAAGAATCCTTTGCCTCAACTCAACATCTTTCGGCATACAAGCTCTCCCTTGAAAACACAACACTCCATCACTGGACAAACTATAATTCTCTAAACCACCATTTTGAACCTGCAACCTCCGATCATTCAAACCATCATCCTCTAACTGTTTCTTCTTGATCTGCTCTAACCAAGTCGGCTTGACTTGCAGTTCTGCCAATAGACTCCCATCGTCGTATAAACTAAGACGAGCAAACATCGATCTTAAGTCTGATACAACCTTACGGCTCAACGCGTCTGCCACCACGTTAGCCTTGCCTGGATGATATTCAATCAAACAGTCGTAGTCCTTCAACAACTCAATCCATATACGCTGCCTCAAGTTTAAATCCTTCTGAGTCAAAAGATACTTAAGACTCTTGTGATCCGTGTAGACTATCGACTTCTCTCCGTACAAGTAATGTCTCTAAATCTTAAAGTAAAAACCACTGCGGCTAATTCCAAGTCATGCATCGGGTAATTAACCTCATATGGTCTCAACTGCCGAGATGCATAAGCCACTACCTTCCCCTCTTGCATCAGCACACATCCCAAACCAGTATGTGATGCATCACAGTAAACCGTGAATTCCTTGCCTGCCTCAGGTTGAATCAAAACCGAGCTTCAGTCAAAATCTTTTTCAACTTGTCGAAGCTTTCTTGCTGTTTCTTAGTCCACACAAATGGAACTCCTTTCCTCAACAACTTGGTCATCGGTGCTGCTATCAAAGAAAATCCCTCTACAAATCTTCGGTAATACCCCGCCAGACCTAGGAAACTCTGAATCTCAGCCACTGACTTAGGCGGCTTCCAATCTAACACCGCTTGATCTTTTGAGGATCCACTCTAATCCCTCGGTGATACTCGTGACCCAAGAAAGTCACCTCCTAAGCCGAATCGCACTTACTAAATTTGGCATATAGCTGCTTTTCCCTCAGAATCTGCAATACTACTCGCAAATGCGCATCATGCTCCTTATCTGACTTGGAGTATACCAAAATATCATCTATAAATACTACAACAAACTGATCCAAAAACTACTGAAATACTCGGTTCATCATGTCCATGAATGCTGTCGGCGCGTTAGTCAACCCAAATAGCATCACTAGAAACTCGTAGTGCCCATACCGAGTGCGAAATGCCGTCTTATGGATATCAGCCTCTTTCACCTTTAGCTGATGATATCCAGACCTTAAATCAATCTTGGAGAAAACCGCTGCCCCTTTAAGCTGATTAAACAAGTCATCTATCCTCGATAAAGGATACTTGTTTTTGATCGTCAGCTTATTCAACTGGCGGTAGTCTATACACATCCGCATCATACCATCCTTCTTCTTGACAAAAAGTACCGGCGCTCCCCAAGGTGAAACACTTGGTCGAATGAAACCTCGATCCAACAACTCTTGAATCTAAGCCTTCAATTCCACTAATTTCTTTGGTGCCATCCTATACGGAGCTATAAACACTGGCGCCGTTCCGAGTAACAGATCTATACCGAATTCAACTTCACGATCCGGAGGCAGTCCCGGAAGTTCTTCTGGGAATACATCAGCATATTCCTTTACAGTTCAGACATTCCCCATAGTAGACTCCTTAGCTTCCAACGCACACACATGGACTACATATGCCTCACAGCCCTTCCTGACCATCTTCACAGCTTTCAACGCAGATACTACGTTGGATAGGTAATCTCTTCTATTACCTATCATGACTACCTCTTTACCCTCAACTGTCTTCAAAACCATGCGCTTAGCAGCGCAATCCAGACTTGCCTGATACTTAACCAACTAGTCCATCCCAAGAATCAGATTGAACTCCCCAAACGGCAGTTCCATCAGATCAGCCACAAATACTACCCCTTGGAGTTCTAGGGTACATCCCTATATAGCTTATTAACTTTTACAGAGTGACCTAGAGGACTAAGTACTGTCATCCTCCTAGAAGCAGTCTCAAAATCTAAGCTCAAGGTCTCTATATGCTACTAGCAACATACGAATGCGTCAAACCCACATCTATCAAAGCAGTATATGGAACAACAAAGATTAAGAACATACCGATGATGACGTCCGGTGTATCACCCTCCTCTCGACGTCTCGCAGCATACACTAAACCAAGTTGTCTTGCTCAGTGTTACTTGCACCTTTGCCCGATGCTCCGCGGCCTTGACCAAAACCATTACAACCTCTACCATTACCACGACCTCTCTGTGGTGACGGTCCTTCCTTTCTGAACTGAGCACGACCTTGACCCTTAGACTGATTTCTGGCTTGCTTACGTGGACAATCCCTCACACGATGATCCAGCGAGCCACACTCGAAACATCCTTTCCCTCCGGTCCAACATTCGCCCCAATGATATTTTCCACATCGATTACCTTTGTCTTTGGTCCTTGATTAGCGATGAGGACTCCAGATTGATTCACCCATTCATCTAACCTCTTCTAAGAATTACCGGCTGACCCGGATGGTCCAAAACTTCTCTTATGTTTGTTCCTGTTGTGATTCTGCTTTACAAATTCCTT
Source organism: Gossypium rotundifolium (assembly GCA_025506655.1). Lineage (NCBI taxonomy): Eukaryota > Viridiplantae > Streptophyta > Magnoliopsida > Malvales > Malvaceae > Gossypium > Gossypium rotundifolium. Next base: position 5,260,172 of record CP106722.1, on the reverse strand, counting down.
TATTCCTTCAGCAATCTTAGTCTTTTCAACCAACGCAGCAAACTCTCGCTCCTGATGTGGAGCAATCAGCAACCTCAGTTCATTTCTTAAACCATCCTCAAACCGGACACATCGCTCGTGCTCCGAAGCCACAATACCTCCAGCATACCGGCTCAATCTTAAAAACTCAGCCTCATATTCTGATACGGACTTACTCCCTTGGACCAAGCTTAAAAATGCCTTACGCTGCGCATCAATGTAACTGGACCCAATATATTTCTTCTGATACGCTGCCTTAAAATAGTCCCAAGTGAGATCCTCTCCGCAGCACTGTTCCGCACCGTGAGCCACCACTAATATGACTCATCCCGAAGAAGTGACACATCCCTTTTAGCTTTTCTTCAACATTCAGGTCGAAGTCATCCATGATTCACTCCGTCGCCTCTAGCCAATATTCGACCGTACTGGGAGCTACACCCGAAACACCTCGAAATACTTCGGCTCCATTGGCTCGAGTCGCTCAGGTACAGATTTTCGAGCTCCCGCACCTCCACCTATTCTAGCTACTCTCTCAAGAACTCTCAACATTGCTTGAGACACTGCATTGTCCCCCGTTTGATCCTGAAACTCAACTCCAACCGCTGGTGGTGGGGGTGGTGGTACCTCATTCTCGGATCCTTGACCCGACCTTACTGGCTCAGACACAGCCATCCTACCACGACCTCGTCCACGCATAACACGACCCCGACCTCGAGTGCTCATGTCTAAAATCATGACTTAGCTGATTTAAAAGTTTTATGCATAAGTCATTATTCCACTATTTTAAACACAATTTTTTATGAATAGTTTTTAATAAGAAGTTGTTTTCGCGAGCACATTCAACCTATAGTTTTGGGTCTCTAGAGTAGTTCCTACTACTATACAATCTTACCATCATCATATCAAAAATCAACAATTTGAAGTACTTACCCGGGCGAATCGGTGCCGGAGACTCGGTGCCATGCTTTTCCAACCATATAATTTTAAAACTATACTTTAAATCATTTTGAGCCTTGGGCCCACAGCTGAGCTTTTGAACTTAACTCTGATACCAATTTGTAACACCCCAAACCCGGTCAATACGCTACGACCGAATCTGGTATGTCACTAAGGAAAACATTTTGAAAAGAATCGAATTAACAATTAAATTTTAGTGAAAAACTCTTTGAAAATTTTATATTTGTAGAAAACAGGTGTATAATAGGTTTAAACTGATAATTACTTTGAAATTTCCTAAATTAAACTTTAAAGCTTAGTTGATAAATCATAGGTTAGAAAACATTTATATCATCTTAAGAAAACTCGAATTTTTACTTTGAAAACCATTTGCATTTGAATGTAGAAACTTAATGTTTGAAATCATTTAAATTGTAGAAATCACTTAATTTTATATTAAACTATCAAGCGATTTATATTACCCGATGGTAAGATTTTAAAACCATTGCGTTTTTTTTATAATTTTAGAAAACCTTGGGCTCAATTATTAAATTAACTAAATAATTTATAAGCCATATTTAAAACATATCCAAAGCATATAAAAATCCAAAACATAATTAAAGAGGCCTTATTACAAACCCAAAATTTAAACAAAAACCAAATTAAAATAAATTAAAGTACCCAAATCGAAGTTTATGTAAAACCAAATTTTATTGCATGGCCTCCTCGAGTTTATCCGGCTTCTCATCCGCGATTTCACGAATCACCTGAAATGATAAGGAAGAAGGTGAGTCACCAAGACTCAGTGCATAAATCCTTCCCCCGATTAATGCAACATTCTTACACAATTTATAATCAAGCAACATATATATTATGCACCCAACCTAACCATCAATAACTCCTTTTCTACCCCGTGTGGTACCAAACCACCGGTGGTGCCAAACCACTGGTGACCCAAAGTCACGATATCCAATAATGTGATACCAAATCACTGGTGACCAAAGTCACGAATAATCAAGTTGTGGGGCCAACCCACATGTGATACCAAATCATGGCGGCGATCCCATATCTCAAAAGTGGGGCCAACCCACGGTGGTGCTAGACCACGAGGGGCGAGTCGCTATGAGGTGCCAAACCTCCGTGTCCCAAAGAAACAAATGTGATACCAAATCACCGGAGGTGCCAAACCTCTGGTGTCCAAAGACACGGATATCAAATCCTTCCCCTCCACTCATAATCCCAAACCAATATATATGTAGAGTATAAATCATGCCATCATACTTTGATATGATCATATTACACATAAAAATCGTAAATCATGATATCAATCCACATTTATTAACATCATATTGAAATGGACTTACCCGAATCCTCATTCATACCATCATGGTATCATATCAAGATCTCATCGTTTTCCACTTTGATAATATGATTAGTAAATTATTATTATATAAATATACACATAACCGAATTAGAAAGTGTGTAAGGTACACACCTTTCACCAACGCAAATATTAACTTCCAACGATCCGATCTACCGCACTAAATCACCTTGTCCTACATTCGGCCAAACCACAACACTTTAATCAAGACCATTCGGCCAACATCATATCTTAATCCCAATAGTCTTAGGCTTTTCATCCTCAAAAAGAATAATGAATCATGAATCCTTACCACTTGACCTACCAACTTCGATTGCTAGAGAAGTAAGGCTTAGATCGATTTCTTCCAAAATCCCAAAGAGCCTAAAAGAATGATCGATTCCTAATAATGGTTAGAACTTTGCAAACAAATGCCCAAGGATTCGGCCTTTGTCCAAGAAAATGATTTAGAAAAAAGAAAGAAATAAAGAAGATACGGTCATGAATACTTGCCTATCTTCCAAAATCGATTGAAGAAAACCAAAGAGAATCTACCCTTGATAATATTCGGCCAAATAACCCCAAAAAAGAGAAAGAAGATTCGACTATGGTGGAGTAAAAAGAAAAGAAAATGAAAGTGAAAAATGAAATAGGAGAAGGATGATTCGGAAATGGAAGAAAGAATAAAATAGAAAAAGAAAATAGAATGGAAATGGATGTTTCTAACTTTGAACAAATGTAAAAGAAATGGAATTTGGGAAGGAGGAAGATTCGGCCAAGAGGAAGTGAAAAGGAAATGTGGTTTTGAGCAATTGCCAAAAGAAAGAAAAGAAAGAGATGAGAGAAAAAGGTTCGCCAAGCACCTAGTTTGCCTAAAAGAAAAGTGCACAAAATGCAAAATATGGTTTGGTTTCAAAAGGAAAAATGAGAGAAAGAAAATAGTATTTGGTTCAAACAAAATGAGAGCTAAATCAAAAGCAAAATTGCACAAAATGCCTAAGGTACATTCGGCCAAAGAGGGAGTTTTTGAGAGGAAGAGAAAATGCCAAATGATGCACAAAATGCTTAAGTTGGCCAACTATTCCCCTCCCAAACTTCCTATCAACATTCGCCACCCCCACCACACATGCCGTCCACATTCATGCACTAATGGCCTTGGAATAGTTTCCAAAACAACTTCCTTAAGCCAAGCCTTATGTCCCCCCATCCTTCTATAAACCTTAAGATTCCTTTCCCAAAGTTCAAGCTTGCCTAAACTATCATTCAACTTGCCAAAAATTTTAAAGTCCAACTTACCAAATGCATATCTTGGCCGACACTTATAGCAAAGGTGCATAAAAATAAAGTCTTTCAAATGCTATCCATGCTACTCGAACCATTTCCCTTAAGCAACCATCCATGCACCTTAGCCACCTTGCCACTAACTCCTCATGTGCTAGAATTTAATACTTATATCATCTTAAGTGTCAAGTTCACCTTATCCACTTTACCAAATTTTAAATACTAACAATTATCATAGCTTCATTAATAAAAACAAGCCTACACCATACCATGCTAAACACACAAAATTCATACCCAAGCCAACACAAATAATAAAATAATATTCTAATTTTTAGGATGTTACAAACTTTATAATATTAAATTATATTTTTACTACTACACTGTAGGAAGTCTCCACCGGTCAAAAAGTTGGACGCGTTCAGCTTTTTGACATTACACATAGGAAGAAGGATGGGCCTCCGATGACATCCGAAGTTGGAGAGATTATGGTATATTTACTTAATAAAATTTTATTTATTATAAATATTTATAATGTTCACTTATAATAGTTTAATTATTCGTTACTAGTTTTAAATTAATAATGTTAAGTTATGTTGCATTCATTCTTATTGTATATTTCGTTTCTAACTTTTCCATTGATTTATTAGGAGAAACTAAAGGAGAAGAAGGCACAGTATGAGGCGGCTGCTGTAACACCCCTTACCCGAAACCTTTGCCGGAGTCGAGTATGTGGCATTACTAGACTTGACTACTAATCTGGGGCATAAAAATTTAAAGCTGTCCAACTGCATCATGCTGACTAAATTGACCATAACTCGAGTTACAAAACTCGAATTTAGATCCGTAAATTTTCCTTGAAACTAGACTCATATAAATTTTTACCATAATTTTTCCAGAATTTTTCATGCGGCCAATTAGTACAGTTTATTCATCAAAGTTACCCCTATTTCACTGTTTGAGAATTCTGACCTATCTTTACAAAAACTCAGTTATTTCATTGTACAAAATTTCAATAATGTTCTTGTTTATTCCAATAAAAATAGACTCATTAAGGATTCTAAACATGTAAACTATGCTCCATAATTATTTTTGTACAATTTTTAACAATTTTTCCAAGACAGAACAGGGACTCACGAATTCATTCAGGACAAGTCTCACTAAAACTTAAATATCTCATAATATATAATTCCTTTGCCTACTCTGTTTCTTTCATATAAAAATAGACACAATAATATTTAATTCTATATTTTATTCACTTTCTAATTCAATTTATCCTATTTTTGGTGATTTTTCAAAATACCATCTCTGCTGCTAACTAAAAACTATTTCATTGCAAAATATGATTTACTAGTTTATAATCGAACATACCCACATACAACTCATACTGTCCATGCATTTTAAATCCTTTATGCAAATTAACTTATACCTAAAACATTCACATAATATCCTAATTCAAAGGTTCATTTCGTAAACATACACTTCCTTACCAAAAACGATTAAACTTCGACTAAAATGCACGAACATTACCAACATAAACCGACATTGTATCAAAAGCACAAAAGCATACTTAACTAAAACTTTAGCCATATTCGCATGGCTATTATATACATGAACCAAAAGTTTTCATCAAACAAAGACAAAGTCTTTCCTATACGTGCCTCTATCCAAAACCAAAATGAAAGAGTACCAACATTAGATCGATAGTGTGGTTGATCTGTCTTGACGATCCCGTTGAGCAAGTAGCTTTTACCTAATCTATAAAAGCAGAGGAGAACATTACACACAAATAAGTTTACTAACTTAGTAAGTCCCAAGCTCATAATAATACTACATTCAATTACTTAAACATTTAAATCATTCAACTCAACCATGTTATCATATTAAAATTTCTTTCACCTTTAGCACTACTATTTGAAAACCGAATCTCCATGATAGTACATTCAAGCTCAAACTCACCATATAATACTTGTGCACATCAATCGTAATCTCAAATGTACATAACACTCGTACTCGTAATATTAGTGAAACTCTAGTAACATTAAACATATCATACCTTACTTACTTACCGAGCCTTTAACTAGACACATTAGCTACGATTTACCTTGAACAACAATTCGGTTCTCCTTTGTAAAACACATCACCAAGATAAAGCACGCTAGGCATTAAAGCCGAAATAAATCACCGGCACAAGGCACGCTAGGCACGAAGCCGAATATATCGCCGGCACTAAGCACGCTAGGCACAAAGCCCGAATATGTCACCCAAGCACTAAGCACGCTAGGCACGAAGTCTTAATATGTCACCCAAGCACTAAGCACGCTAGGCACCAAGCCCGAATATGTCACTGGCACTAAGCACGCTAGGCTCAAAGCCCGATACAATATTATTATCATCTCATACACATTACAAGAATGCTGCCCAAAATAACATAAATCACACATTATTCAAATCACTTTAACATACCAACTCGGTTAAAGATGTAACGACATTTCATTTCAACTTATTATCATCTCATACACATTACAAGAATGCTGCCCAAAATAACATAAATCACACATTATTCAAATCACTTTAACATACCAACTCGATTAAAGATGTAACGACATTTCATTTCAAATTCACTATCACTTATAATTCACGTATTATATCGAATAACAAACCAAAACACTTATTCACATCACTTTGAATAAAATTCCAACCAATCCATACCAATACTTTCACATTCGCTAACACAAGGTTTTATACAAAATTCTATTGAATACTATCATTTAACACATTCATAAATAATTCGATAACCTATATTTGTAAGGACTTACCTCGGTTGTCGATAGACCGTGTAAATCGGCTATTCGAGAACCTTCGTCTTTCCCCGATCTAAATCCATTTTCTTTGCTCTTGATCTAAAACACATTAAAATTTAGCTCATTCAAGCACCATTCATCTCAATTTAGTCCCTAAGCATATAAATGGGCAAATTACTATTTTACCCCTAGTATTTCACAACTTTGTAATTTAGTCCTATTTGCATAACACACAAAATACACCAAATTAGCTAAAACTATACAAGGGCCGAATATTCCTAGGGACTTTACAAGTCCTCACATTTCATTTATTTTGCAAATAGGCCCCTCTAAAATTTTATTTTTACAATTTAGCCCTAAATACTCAATTTCATCAAAACTTCCAATGCAAAACATACTAATCTTTTACATATCTTTCATCTAAAATCATCAAATATCAAAAACCACATGAACACAACAATGGCCGAACATCAAGCATGCTTAGATTCAAAAATTACAACATGGGTCGGTTACGGTTTGAAGCAACGATTTCAAAAACGTAAAAATTATTAAAAACCGAAATCAAACTAACCTTGAAATCAAGCCTCAAATTGCCGAAATTTAAAGAACACAACCCCTTTTTTTCTTTCTCAACATTCAGCCTTGAGAGAATGAATAATATCATGGCTTTTGTTTATGTTATTTTAACATATAATAAAGAAATTATTAAATTACTAATATAACCTTTAATATAAAATAAAACTAACATATATACTAAGGTTATTTTTGACATAAGCCACCCACTAACTCTAAAATGGGTTATTTACCCTTTTAATGCTTCATATTAAAGCCATGCTCAAATAGGCACTTTACACTCTAGTATGCCACTTTTACCTTTTACGCGATTAAGTCCTTTTGTCAAATTCGATACTCAAGCGATAAAATTTTTCTCTGAAACTTTCACACTCATAAATTCATATATAATAAACTCAAAATATAAATATTAAATATTTATCGGGCTCGATTGTGGTCCCGAAACCACCTTTCCGATTAGGTCGATTCGATTCATTACAACTCTCTCCTTAAGGATTTTCGTCCCGAAAATCTTACCATTAAACAACGTCGGATATTGTTGCCTCATTGAATCTTGAGGCTCCCACGTTGCCTCTTCAACTCCGTGTCGATTCCATAACACTTTCACTAAGGAAATCTTTTGTTTCTTAACTCTTTCATTTCCGAGCTAAAATACGGATCGGCTTTTCCTCATCGTCATACTGATTGTATCTCAATCTCGACGGAGCAATCACATGTGATTTGATCGATCATCTATGGAGCATAGAAACATGAAATACATCGTGTATCTTTTCTAATTCAGAGGGTAGCTTCAATCTATAAGCAATAGGCCCAACACGTTCAATGATTTCATACGGTCCAATGAACCTCGGGCTCAACTTGCCTTTCCGGCCAAAACGGAGCACTTTCTTCCACGGAGAAACCTTTAAAAATACTCGATCTCCAATCTAAAATTCAATATCTTTACGTTTCAAATCAGCATAAGACTTTTCACGATCCGGCGACTTTCAAATTGTCTCTAATAATAGCTACTTTACATTCGGTTTCTTTAATCAAATCAACCCCGTGTATCTTATTCTCGCTGAGCTCAGTCCAGTGTAATGGTGTTCGACACTTTCGCCCGTACAAGGCTTCATAGGGTGCCATCTTGATACTAGATTGAAAACTGTTATTATAAGCAAATTCAATCAAAGGTAGGTATCGTTCCCACGTACCTTCAAACTCGAGAATGCAACATCTCAACATGTCCTCAAGTATCTAAATAGTTCGCTCGGTGGACCGTCTGCATGCTGGATGAAAAGTCACTAAAATGTAGTTTAGTACCTAAGGCATCTTGCAACTTCTTCCAAAACCGTGATGTAAATCTCGGGTCTCTGTCTGAAATAATGGAACTCGGTACACTATGCAATCTCACAATTTGCGAGACATACAATTCAGCAAGTTTATCGAGTGAAAAGTGCATGACTGAACCAAGCACAAAATGAGCTGATTTAGTAAGTCTATCAACTATAACCCAGACGGCATCTTTCTTACTCGGTGTCATAGGAAGACCGGATACAAAATCCATTGTAATTCTACCCCATTTCCATTCAGGTATCAGGATTGGCTGAAGTAGTCCAGATGGCACTTGATGTTCAACTTTTACTTGCTGACAAATTAAGCATTTCGAAACAAATTCGGATATATCCGTTTCATGCCAGCCACCAATAGAAGCTGTTTCAAATCGTTATACATCTTCGTGCTACCGGATGTATCGATAGTCGACCACTATGAGCCTCACTCAAAATCATCTCAGATCAAATCGAGTTCTTAGGAACACACATTCGACTTTTAAAATTCAAACAATCATTTGCATCAATCTGAAAATCTGATTCTGTACCCTTATCACACTGAATTCGACTAGCAATCAAATCTTCATCAACTTTCTGTGCATCACAAATTTGCTGAATAAATATCGGTCTTGCTCGTAACTCGGCTATGATCGAACCATCACCAGACATAGCCATCTCAGCATTCATTGCATGAAGAGCAAATAATGATTTCGACTTAACACATCCGCAACAACATTAGCTTTTCCCCGGTGATAGTCAATCACCAATTCATAGCCTTTCAGCAGTTCTAGCCACTGCGTTGTCTCAAATTCAGTCTTTCTCGAGTCATTAGATACTTGGACTTTTGTGATCCGAGTAAACATGGCATTTCTCGCCAAATAAGTAATGACGCCAAATCTTGGTCACGAACACAATGGTCGAAGCTCTAAATCATCGTCGGGTAATTTCTTTCATGCGGCTTCAATTGTCTTGAAGCGTAGGCTACAACTTTGCCTTCCTCGCATCAAAACGCAGCCCAAACCATTTAAAGAAGCATCGAATAAACAACAAATTCTTTACCCAATTCAAGTCGAACTAATATTGGAGCTTAGTCAAAGGGCTTTCGGTGATCAAAACTTTTCGACACTTTTCCGACCACTCGAACGACATCTTTCGCAATAACTTTGTCAACGGGTTAGCTATCATAGAAAAATCTTTCACAAATAGTCGATAGTAACCCGCAAGTCCCGAAAACTTGAATCTCTAAACATTTTTGGTGGCTTTCAATCAAGTATAGCCAAGATTTTGTTGAATCAACTCGAATGCCCGATCTTTGAAACAACATGTCCCAAAAGTGACCTCTTTCATCCGAACTCACACTTACTAAACTTCGCATACAAATTGATGATCTCGCAAAGTTTGTAGCACTAACCTCAAATGTTCATGTGTTCAATTTCATCTTTGGAGTAGATCAATATGTCATCAATAAACACCACCACAAATCGATCCAAAACTGCGTCTAAAACCCGATTCATCAAATCCATAAAAATAGCGGTGCATTAGTAAGCCCAAAAGGCATAACCAAAACTCAAAATGTCCGTACCTCGTCCCGAATGTAGTCTTTGGCACATCGTATCTCGACTCATGAATCGATAATAACCCGATCTCAAATCTATTTTTGAAAATCTGAAGCCCTTTCAACTGATCAAACAAATCATCAATCCGAGGTAACGGGTACTTATTCTTTATAGTTACCTTATTCAATTGCCGATAATCAATACACATTCGCATCGTTCCATCTTTTTTTCTCACAAAAAGAACTGGTGCACCCCAATGAGAGAAACTTGGTCGTGCAAAGCCCCTATCTGTTAACTCTTGCAACTGTGCTTTCAACTCTTTTAGCTCAGTAGGTGCCATTCGATATGGAGCTATTGAGATCGGAGTCGTTCTCGGAGCTAATTCAATGCCAAACTCAATCTCTTGCATTGGGGGTAAACCCGGTAGTTCTTCAGGAAACACATCTGGGTATTCATATACAATCGGTACGGATTCAATCTGTTTCTCAGACAATTTATTATCCAATACATAAGCCAAATAAGCTTCGCACCCTTTTCTCACATACTTCTGGGCTAACATCGAGGATATAACTGTAGGAAACCCACCTAAATCACTAGATTCTATTCTAACGATCTCACCATTCTGATATCTCAAATCAATAAGCTTTCATTTACAATTCACCACTGCATCATGCGAAGTTAACCAGTCCATTCCCAAAATTATATCAAACTCATCGAAAGGCAACAGCATTAAATCGACTGGGAAGCAAAAATCCCGAATCATCAATGGGCAACTTTTACACACTTTATTAACAAACACACATCTACCCAAAGGGTTGGATACACGAATCACAAACTCGAGAGACTCAATGGCGAGTCTTCTTGAATACCGAGTTTCACATATATATGAATGGGTCGAACCAGGATCAATCAATGCAATCACGGTAGTATCATAAAGGGTGAAAGTACTGGTAATGACATCCGGAGAAGCGGCATCCTCCTAGCTCGAGTAACATAAGCTCTAGCTGGAGCTCTAGCCTCGGATCGAATCGCGTGTTCTTCATCCTCTCTCGACTACCACCTACATTGCGGAATGCAGGGTGGTGCGCCCGTCTTGATGCCTTTGCTTTGGTCTAGAGTTCTGCGTAGATTCGCTTCGGCTAACATCGGGCACTCTCGAATAAAATGGTCTAAAGATCCATATTTAAAACAGACCGATTTTGAACTCTACAACTCCTAGAATGCCATTTTCCACAATGTTTGCATTCAACTCGATTACGTGGAATGTTATCAACACCGGCCATCGAGGTAGCTCGGGAGCCCACGGAGGTCGATCATGTCTAGGTGAATCAAGTAGTTTTATGTCGATGAAGTCATCTCTAAACTTCTTAAATGTGGAATGGAAATTCCTACCCGACGGTCTTTTACGAGTGTCTCTAGCTTCGCCTCACCTTTCTTTTCTCTTTCCCAAGCTCTTGACTTTGCAAGCTCGCTCGACTAGTGTCACAAACTCTTTGATCTCAAGAATGCCAACTAGCAACTTTAAATCTTCATTCAAACCGTCTTCAAACCTTTTGCACATAATGGCTTGGTTGATACACACTCCGAGCATATCGGCTCATTCGACAAATTTTCGCTCATATTCATCCACGGTCATTTTCCCTGTTTCAATTCAAGAAATTCTTTTCGTTCGGTCGATGAACCTCGATGATATATTTCTGCGAAATTCATTCGGAAGAAATCCCATGTCACTTTTCTTTTGGAACCACGATACTAGTGTATTCCACCGGTGATAGGTAGTGTCCCGAAGTAAGTATATAGCACATTTCAAACTTTAAATGCAGGAGTGCAGGATAGCTCATCAAGTACCCGAATAGTGTTATCAAGCCACATTTCAGCTCGCTCTGCATCATCATCATCATTAGCCTTGAATTCCTCGACCCCAAATTTCTTGATTTTATCAACAGGAGGCCTACTAGATCTCATTGGATCTATCATCGAAGTCTTTGAAGGCACCGGAGTTGATTATTCGGGGTGGAGGTTGTTGTACAGATTGGATTATTCGAATAAACTGGGTAAACCATTCATTAATCATTTGGTAGAAGGCTTGTTTAGCCTCTCCTCTTGGTTACCCATAATCGGTTGAGAGTCTAATGGTGCTGATCCATGTGCGAGACCAGCGCAATACTCTCCACATCATCACTACTGGCTCTATCGGGATCGGAATCCATTTACTATATTAAATACAATTGAAATCGTCAAGTCACCACACTATCACATATAATATTCAGAGGCATGTATAGCTAGACCTTTACATACTACGGTAGTCCTAGAACCGACTAAACCGTAGCTCTGATACCAATCAAATGTAACACCCCTTACCCGAAACCTTTGCCGGAGTCGAGTATGTGGCATTACTAGACTTGACTACTAATCTGGGGCATAAAAATTTAAAGCGGTCCAACTGCGTCATGCTGACTAAATTGACCATAACTCGAGTTACAAAACTCAAAATTTAGATCCGTAAATTTTCCTTGAAACTAGACTCATATAAATTTTTACCATAACATGTGGCCAATTAGTACAGTTTATTCATCAAATTTACCCCTATTTTACTGTTTGAGAATTCTGACCTATCTTTACAAAAACTCAGTTATTTCATTGTACAAAATTTCAATAATTTTCTTGTTTATTCCAATCACAAATAGACTCATTAAGGATTCTAAACATGTAAACTATGCTCCATAATTATTTTTGTACAATTTTAACAATTTTTCCAAGACAGAACAGGAACTCACGAATTCATTCAGGACAAGTCTCACTAAAACTTAAATATCTCATAATATATAATTCCTTTGCCTACTCTGTTTCTTTCATATAAAAATAGACACAATAATATTTAATTCTATATTTTATTCACTTTCTAATTCAATTTATCCTATTTTGGTGATTTTTCAAAATACCATCTCTGCTGCTAACTAAAACTATTTCATTGCAAAATATGATTTACTAGTTTATAATCGAACATACCCACATACAACTCATACTGTCCATGCATTTTAAATCCTTTATGCAAATTAACTTATACCTAAAACATTCACATAATATCCTAATTCAAAGGTTCATTTCGTAAACATACACTTCCTTATCAAAAACGATTAAACTTCGACTAAAATGCACGAACATTACCAACATAAACCGACATTGTATCAAAAGCACAAAAGCATACTTAACTAAAACTTTAGCCATATTCGCATGGCTATTATATACATGAACCAAAAGTTTTCATCAAATAAAGACAAAGTCTTTCCTATACGTGCCTCTATCCAAAAACCAAAATGAAAGAGTACCAACATTAGATCGATAGTGTGGTTGACTGTCTTGACGATCCCGTTGAGCAGGTAGCTTTTACCTAATCTATAAAACAGAGGAGAACATTACACACAAATAAGTTTACTAACTTAGTAAGTCCCAAGCTCATAATAATACTACATTCAATTACTTAAACATTTAAATCATTCAACTCAACCATGTTATCATATTAAAATTTCTTTCACCTTTAGCACTACTATTTGAAAACCGAATCTCCATGATAGTACATTCAAGCTCAAACTCAGTCATATAATACTTGTGCACATCAATCGTAATCTCAAATGTACATAACACTGTACTCGTAATATTAGTGAAACTCTAGTAACATTAAACATATCATACCTTACTTACTTACGAGCCTTTAACTAGACACATTAGCTACGATTTACCTTGAACAACAATTCGGTTCTCCTTTGTAAAACACATCACCCAAGCATAAAGCACGCTAGGCATTAAAGCCGAAATAAATCAAGCACAAGGCACTGCTAGGCACGAAGCCCGAATATATCACCTAGGCACTAAGCACGCTAGGCACGAAGCCTAATATGTCACGGCACTAAGCTGCTAGGCACTAAGCTCTAGGCTCCAAGCTCGAATATGTCACCAACTAAGCACCGCTAGGCTCAAAGCCCGATACAATATTATTATCATCTCATACACATTACAATAATGCTGCCCAAAATAACATAAATCACATATTATTCAAATCACTTTAACATACCAACTCGGTTAAAGATGTAACGACATTTCATTTCAACTTATTATCATCTCATACACATTACAGTAATGCTGCCCAAAATAACATAAATCACACATTATTCAAATCACTTTAACATACCAACTCGGTTAAAGATGTAACGACATTTCATTTCAAATTCACTATCACTTATAATTCACGTATTATATCGAATAACAAACCAAAACACTTATTCACATCACTTTGAATAAAATTCCAACCAATCCATACCAATACTTTCACATTCGACTAACACAAGGTTTTATACAAAATTCTATTGAATACTATCATTTAACACATTCATAAATAATTCGATAACCTATATTTGCTTAAGGACTTACCTCGGTTGTCGATAGACCGTGCAAATCGGCTATTCGAGAACCTTCGTCTTTCCCCGATCTAAATCCATTTTTCTTTGCTCTTGATCTAAAACACATTAAAATTTAGCTCATTCAAGCACCATTCATCTCAATTTAGTCCCTAAGCATATAAATGGGCAAATTACTATTTTACCCCTAGTATTTCACAACTTTGTAATTTAGTCCTATTTGCATAACACACAAAATACACCAAATTAGCTAAAACTATACAAGGGCCGAATATTCCTAGGGACTTTACAAGTCCTCACATTTCATTTATTTTGCAAATAGGCCCCTCTAAAATTTTATTTTTACAATTTAGCCCTAAATACTCAATTTCATCAAAACTTCCAATGCAAAACATACTAATCTTTTACATATCTTTCATCTAAAATCATCAAATATCAAAACCACATGAACACAACAATGGCGAACATCAAGCATGCTTAGATTCAAAAATTACAACATGGGTCGGTTACGGTTTGAAGCAACGATTTCAAAAACGTAAAATTATTAAAACCAAATCAAACTAACCTTGAAATCATCAAATTGCCGAAATTTAAAGAACACAACCCTTTTTTTCTTTCTCAACATTCAGCCTTGAGAGAATGAATAATATCATGGCTTTTGTTTATGTTATTTTAACATATAATAAAGAAATTATTAAATTACTAATATAACCTTTAATATAAAATAAAACTAACATATATACTAAGGTTATTTTTGACATAAGCCACCCACTAACTCTAAAAATGGGTTATTTACCCTTTTAATGCTTCATATTAAAGCCATGCTCAAATAGGCACTTTACACTCTAGTATGCCACTTTTACCTTTTCGCGATTAAGTCCTTTTTGTCAAATTTGATACTCAAACGATAAAATTTTTCTCTGAAACTTTCACACTCATAAATTCATATATAATAAACTCAAAATATAAATATTAAATATTTATCGGGCTCGATTCGTGGTCCCGAAACCACCTTTCCGATTAGGGTCAGATTTGGTCTGTTACAGCTGATTTGAGTGATAGTTATGTTAATCTTGAGGATATCGATAACAGAATTATTATCGATGTTTTGGGTCCTGAAAGGTATGGTCAGAATTTTTATGCTACATTTGCTAGTTTTTGGCATCATTTATATGATATATTTGCAATTTTTTATTACTGATGTTCTGGGTCCTAAAAGGTATGGTCGGGTCCGATTTCAAGGATCTGGTGTGACCCCGACCCAATATTTTGGATCTGACTCCCAATAGTACATGCCTTCCGGTAGTCAATCGCAAGCTGAAGTTCAGAGGTTAAATGACCAAATATCTCGGATGCAAGCGAGCACAGTTCAAAGAAATTCTTGAGGTTGAAAGAAAATATGAAGAACTTGAGTAGATGCAAGAGAAGAGGGAGGCAGAGCGAGCGTAAAATACTATGAGCTCCACTACAGACTTGAAGAGATGATCACGAGATGTTTCAAAGATCATGAAGTCGCCATCTTAGTCCCTTAGTTTCTCTTTGTAATATTATTTTTAACATTGTTACATTTAATATTATTGTAAGAATTGTTTTAATTATACTTCATTTATTAATTTATATCAAATATTTTTTATTAAATTTGAAATATCGTTTAGATTTAATGCTTTTAGTGAGATTTAAATGTTATATTTGCTATTTTGGGTTGAAATTATATGCAACTGCTACTGTTTTTGGTTGGTTTTAATACAGGAAGGGTAGGATATTAGAGAAAATGAGCATTGCAAATCTGTGCAAATTAGCAGCGTTTGTAAAAAAGCGTGGCTAAAGGTCTTGACTTTTAGCGGCGTTTGTGTGAAAAGCGCTGCTAAAAGTCAAGACTTTTAGCGGCGTTTGTAAAAAAACGCCGCTAAAGTTTGCGGCGCTTTCTTTAGCTGCGTTTTTCTACGGCGCTTTCTAAAATGCTGCAAATACTATTAGTGGCGCTTATAAACGCCGCTAAAAGCAAAAAAAAAAACGCCGCTAAAAGCAAAAAAAAAACGCCGCTAAAAGTCTGTTTTGGTGTAGTGTCTTTTCTTCTGTTTCTTATCTAACACATGCCCAACGTCGTAGAACTTATCCCACCTCCGTTTATGACAATTTTTAATCTATGGATGCATGAGGTTTTTTTTAATTAATTTAATATCTTTCTCCAATCCAATACTCCAATTAATTCTCACTCCAATTAACCAATTCGATCCGATATCTTCTATGCTTCTCTTTTTCTTTTATGTGCTACTACTATTATTTAACGTTATTATATACTAATCCAACCAAAAACAAAACTTCAAACATCAAACCTATACCAACAAGCTTATATTAGGTTAAAACGTAAATTCCTCATTCCTTTTATTATGTTACCCATATTATATTTTTTTTCACATAATATACATAACTTACATAACTCATTTAACATACATAAATTACATAACTTACATAACTCGGATAACTTACATAATACATAACTCAAATAACTTACATAATACATAATACATAGGTTAAAGATCAAATTTCATAGCTTTCATCAAATTATTTAACTTACATAATACATAACTTACATAATTTTAAGATCAAACTTCATAACTTACATAATTTACATAACTTACATAATACCTGTATAGATAAACAACTTACTCGTGCAATTTACTGTCAACTTTAGACTTCAACAACTATGAAATGGATAGAACTTGGATGAATTTGTCAAGGGTAAGCAACGGCTATCGATATGGAATAGAAACTTTTCTAAATTTTGCATTTCAAAATGCAAGCCAAGAGAATATGATTCTTTACCCGTGTAAGAAGTGTTGCAATATCAATTGGCATTATTATGAAGTTGCCTATGAACATCTAGTTGTTGATGGCTTTGTTCAGGGGTATAAAAAATGGATTTTCCATGGAGAGTGTACATCTAGTGGAGCCTCTTCATCGATGAATCTGGGTTATCCTCATAGTGCTTACAATCAGAATGTTAGAAAAGATGACATGGATGGCATGTTGCGGGATGCATTTAATATGCGCAGTGATGGTTTGCAATCATTTCCACCTGACTTAGGTGCAATCAATGACTATAATTTTGGTGGAAATACTTTCATTGAAAGGGGAAGAAGTGTACCTGATGATCAGCCAAATGAAGAAGCGGCGAAGTTCTACATGTTACTTGGTGAAATGAACGAAGAACTGTATGAGGGATCTAAATTTTGAAAACTGTATTTTTGTATTCGTCTTTTTCACTTAAAATGTTTGGGAGGGTGGACCGAAAACTCTTTGACAATGTTGTTAGAGTTTTTGAGAGAAATGTTCCGTTTGCGAAAATCCCTCAATCTTCCAAAGACATGAAGAAACTGATCAAAGATTTGGGCCTTGGCTACAACAAAATTCATAGTTGCCCAAATGACTGCATGTTGTATTGGGGCAATCGAAAAAACCAACAGTGCTGTATCATGTATGCGGTCCATCCCGTTGGATGAATAGAAATATAGAGGATGGTAACGAGAATGAAAATGATACACAGTCAAGGAAGCAGTCATTTAATATTTTGCGGTATTTTTCGCTAATACCAAGGCTTCAAAGGCTTTTCATGCCGTCGAAGATAGCCGAGTCAATGACGTGGCACCATGATAGATGAACCGATGATGGATTGTTAAGGCATCCTACAGATTCTTTAGCTTGGAAATCATTTGTCTCTAAATTTCCAAGCTTTGCAAGCGATCCTCGGAGTGTGAGGCTAGGGCTAGAATTTGATGGATTTAACCCTTACAAAATCATGAGCACTACGTACAATACTTGGCCTGTGGTGCTTGTTCCTTACAATTTTCCTCCATGGGTTTGCATGAAACAATCATCCTTTATCTTATCTATGTTTATCCCTGGAGAGAAAAGGCCCGAAAATGATATTGACATATATTTGCAGCCATTTATTAAAGAGTTAAAACAATTATGGGCTGGTGTTGAGACATACGATGTACTGAGAAAGGAAAACTTCAATTTATGTCCGGCTTTGATGTGGACTATTAATGACTTCCCAGCCTATGCCAATTTATCTGGTTGGAGTACCAAGGGACGTTATGCTTGTCCTTGTTGTGATGCGCAAACATGTTCGCAATGGTTATATAATGGGAAGAAGTTCTCTTACATGGGGCATCATCGGTGGTTACCGAGAAATCATAGATTTAGATTTTAGAGTACTCAGTTTGACGGTACTGCAGAGTTCAGAGAAGCTCCTTCGCAGACCAGTGGATCTGAAATATTGTTCATGTTGAAAGATATGAATTTCATTTATGGGAAGATGAATCAACTGCCCAACATGCAAAGAAATAAAAGAGCAAGGGATGAATCTGATGAAGGGGACGATCCTAATGAGGCAGACTTGTGGAAAAAAAGAAGTATTTTTTTTAGTTGCCTTATTGGGAGCATCAGATTTTACGACATAATCTTGATGTCATGCACATTAAGAAAAATGTCTGCGAGAACATCATTGGGACTATTTTGAATGTCAATGGAAAATCGAAAGACAATCTTCAAAGTCAACTTGATTTAGTCCACATGGAAATTCGGCGTGAGCTTCATCCCCAAGCACTTCTGAATATGAAATATCGGTTGCCGCTTGCTATTTTCTCAATGTCGAAGACGGAGAAAGAAGTGTTCTGTATGGTGTTGAAGGATATAAAAGTCCCGGATGCTTATGCATCAAATATATCTCGATGTGTGAGTCTTAAATATCGAAGACTATATGGCTTAAAATCGCATGACTATCACATCTTGATGCAAGACTTACTGCCAGTTGCTATGCGGTGTTGTATGTCGAAAATGTGACATCTTGTGTAATTGAACTGTCCAATATAATGAAAGACATTTGTGGCAAAGTTTTGGATGTTCAAGAACTTGAGAGACTACAAGATCGAGCCGTATTGACTTTATGCAATCTGGAGAAGATCTTTCGCCTTCTTTCTTCACTATTATGGTGCACTTGTTAATTCATCTCCCTCGTGAAGCAATACTTGGTGGACCCGTTTTCTATAGATGGATGTATCCCATCGAAAGGTCTTACTTTATTTGCAAATTATTCTTTTATTCTCCTTAATGCCTTTAGTTGCAACTTTTGATCATGTTGTATATCGTGTTTAGGTTCCTATCCAAATTGAAGTCTTACTACCGCAATAAACGTTATCCGGAAGGATCAATTAACGAAGGTTACTTGGCAGAGGAATGTATGACTTTCTGTTCAAGGTATTTGGAAGAAGTTGAAACAAGAATGAACAGACCAAGTAGAAATGCTGGGCTCACAGATCATAACTTGGCCGAAACTTATTTATTTCAAAGTTTCGAAGAACCGATCGGCAAAGTTGAAATGATAGAATTAGACGATAGATCGTGGTTCCAAGCACATCGATACGTTCTTTTTCATCATGATTCAATGGAACCATTATGCAAGTGAGTTCTAGAATTTGATAAATATTAATCAATTATAATTTTTTTGTCTTCTAACAAAGTAAACCTTTTTTTAACATAGTGAGTACAAACAAATATTGAGAGCTCATTCACGGTCCCGAAGGTTACATCTATGAGAAATTAATAAGTTGTTCACAGAATCATTTCATGAATGGTTAAGCCAAATGGTATGCAATTGAAGTTTTCATTGACAAGTAATAATGTTTTCTCATAACATTTATAATTACTCAATTTACTTTCGATTCAATAGGTTTAGAGTCGGAATGAAGTAAATGACGAAGTTAAATGGTTTTCACAAGGTCCAAATAGAATAGTGAAAAGATATAGTGCCTTCCTCATCGATGGATACAGATTTCATACAAGGTATCGCGAGAGATTGAGGAGAACCCAAAATTGTGGAATTGTTGTTAATTCTTCAATTACAAGTTATGTTAGTGCTAGAGGCAGTAATCCTGTCGAGGGGAATCTGGAGTATTACGGACTTCTTATTGACATAATTGAGTTGGATTATTACGGCAAATGGAAAGTTGTCTTATTTCGAGGTGATTGGGTTGATGTAAATACGGCTCGCGGAATTAAAAACGATCAATATAGTTTTACAATGGTGAATTTCTCTCGATTGATTCACACTGGAGAACAACTGATAGACGAGCCGTATGTATTTTCTTCTCAAGTGAAACAAGTTTTTTACTCGAAAGATCTAACTGATGAGGGTTGGTACGTTGTACTTCGAAACACCCCTACAGACTTGTTCGACATGGGCAATGGAAGTAGAGATGAAATCGTTGAAAGATCAAAAACTTTGCCTTTTCCAGAACAAAACTTAAATGAAATATCCCTAGTGCTATTACACAATTTCAATGGGTTTGTCATGACGTGGACGAAGATATTTACAAATTATGATGTAGTAAGATTTTATGATTTTTTATTTATATGTAATATTACAATTTTAATCTTGGTCATTTTATATAATTTAACTATTTTATATGTACCATTATTGTTGTTATTTGTTACTAAAATTTCAACTATTTTATGTGTATTGTAGGAAAAATGAGTAGAAGAAGATTACGAGATTTAAATATTTTACAGAATACTGTAAATTTGGAAGAGGGTAATAGTGAACAGCAAACAGTTGTTGGATCCTCGAATATGCCTGACATAGATGATGAGCCTACATAATTACAAAGTAATATTAAGTTTATTTTACATGCATGTTGACTTTTATTATTGATTCATTTTTCAATTTTAATATAATAATATATCATTGTTCAGTTGAGAGTGGTGGGACGCGCAGAGGTCGCAGACGTACGCTGCTTAGAGATTTATACGAGTTAAATCCTGCCGAGCGTGTGAAAGTAAGGAGAAACAGCCATGGCCAGCCTGTTGGCCCTGAAGCTCGACTTCTAGTAGGCTATTTGAGCACTTGCACAAAATGCAAATATGTTGCCCATCAATTACGAGTCATGGCATCACATGCCTAATGGAAACAAAAATCAGGCTCTTGATAACATTAAGGTAACAAAACGTGAATTTAATTTATAACCCTTTGGTTGAAGTTTCATTTATATTTACTTTCTAAACTTATGTTTTTCTAGGAGAGATTTGCTTTGGAGGTCTTCGATGACTATATAAAGAAGACATTGGGAAAAAAATGAAGAGACCATAAAAGCACATTGAAAAAAGAATATTTTAAGAAAGAAATAAGCCTCGAGGATAAATTGCGAAATGTCCCGTCGGGAATGTTGAGGTATCAATGGGAAGATGCAGTTAAATTTTGGAGCTCAAAGAAAGAAGAGGTATTACCTAGTTCTAAACCCTTATAAATTTTTTGGTTTATAATATTTACTATATACGTAATAATAATTTCATTATGTAGGACCGTGAGCGTGTTGGAACGAGCAGCAAGAAGAAACAAAAATTCATGCACACGGCAGGGTCGAGAAGTTTTGCTTCTGTAGCTGAGGCCGAGGTATTATAATTTATTCATTCTGTCAAGTATTAATGAATTCATACTATTAAATTATATTTTTACTACTACACTGTAGGAAGCCTCATCTGGTTAAAAAGTTGGACGCGTTCAGTTTTTTGACATTACGCATAGGAAGAAGGATGGGTCTCCGATGACATCTGAAGCTGGAGAGATTATGGTATATTTACTTAATAATATTTGATTTATTATAAATATCTATAATGTTTAATTATAATAGTTTAATTCTTTGTTAGTAGTTATAAATTAATAATGTTAAGTTATGTTCCATTCTTTCTTATTGTATATTTCGTTTCTAACTGTTTAATTAATTTATTAGGAGAAACTAAAAGAGAAGAACGCAGAGTATGAAATGGCTACTTCGACTGATAGTTCTATTAATCTTGAGGATATCGATAACAGAATTATTACTGATGTTTTGGGTCCTGAAAGGTATGGTCAGAATTTTTATGCTACATTTGCTGTTTTTTGGCTGGAATTATATGCTACATTTGTTGTTTTTTCTTACTGATGTTTTGGGTCCTGAAAGGTATGGTCGGGTTTGATTTCAAGGATCTGGTGTTACCCCAACCCAATATTTTGGATCCGGCTCCCACTAATACATGCCTTCCGGGAGTCAATCTCGAGCTGAAGTTGAGAGGCTAAAAGACCAAATGGCTCAGATGCAAGCGAGCACGGTTGAGCAAACTGCTGATGTTCAAAGAAAATATGAAGAACTCCAAAGAATGACTTAGAGCGAATCTGAAAGCGGCAATGAGGAGGCGGCGGCGGCTGCGAGGAGGCGCAATGCGATGGCGATGCTAGCGAGCAAAAGCAGAAAATACGATGAGCTCCACTCTGACTTGACATATGATGTAGATGTTTTAGCAGTCACAAAAGCTGCCATCTTAGACATTTAGTTTCTCGTTGTAAGACTATTTTTAACATTATTACATTTAACATTATTGTAAGTATATTTTCAGTTATAATTTAGTTATCAATTTATATCACATATCTTTTATTGAATTTGAAGTATCATTTAGAATTAATACATTTGGTGTGATTTTTATGTTACATTTGCTGTTTTGGGTTGGAATTATATGCTACATTTGCTGTTATTGGTTGGTTTTAGTGCAGAAGGGGTATGATATTGGACAAATTGTGCATTGCAAATCTGTACAAATTAGCGACGTTTTTGGTAGAAGCACCGCTAAAAGTCATGACTTTTAGCGGCGTTTGTGGGAGAATTGCTGCTAAAAGTCATGACATTTAGCGGCGTTTTTGGTAGAAGTGCCGCTAAAAGTCATCACCTTTAGCGGCGTTTGTGGGATAAGCGCAGCTAAAATTCATGACCTTTAGCGGCGTTTTTTCCTCATAAACGCCGCTAAAGTTTGCGGCGCTTCTAAAAGCGCCACAAATACGATTAGTGGCGCTTATAAACGTTGCTAAAAGCCTAAAAAACGCCGCTAAAAGTCTGTTTTGCTGTTGTAACTTGAGGTTTTTTCTAATAAGATAAGGTGAGTTTTATTTTATTTAAGAAAACTATAGTTAAAATTTATTAAATTATATATTTTTTTTGCATTTAATTATACTATTTTTATTTGAATTATATCTAATTAACACATAACACCAACTTAATAAATAATTTTTAATTAATAGAGAATTAAAATACTAACATATTATTAGAAATAAAATAATAGATAAAAGATGGATATGAGAATATGAGAATTTCTATTGCATTCTATATTTTCATCATCTTTATAAGTAGCATACACCTCTATATAAAGGGAGATTAGACTCTTTATATTCTAAAACGTAAATAGATAAAGGGTTACGAGAATATGAATGGTTTAAGGAAGATTAAAAGTTAAATGTTAAAAAAGATGAAAAGTGGAAGATTAAGGGAGATGAAAGGTGAAAGGTGAAAGGTGAAAGGTGAAAGGTTGAACATCCACTTAATATCATTCATAACATTTCCCCTTGGATGTCCATTGTATAAAGGATTAGTGGTGAGCAAAACTCTATTCGACTCGAAAAAATCGAAAAAAATTCAAATTTCGAGTTAAACGAATCGAATTATTCGAGTTAATCGAGTTATTCGAGTCAACTTGAATTTTTTTTTTGAATTTCGAGTTCGAATTGAGTTGAGTTTTTGAATTCGAATAACTCGAATAATTCGAATAATTCGAATATCAAAATATAATATTTTATATTTTTACCTCAAACTCCAAAACCTTTTTACTTTTCCCTCAAAATTTTTACTCCTTTCCACTTTCCCCCCAAAACTTTTATTCCCCTCCCATCCCAACCCTCCACTTTACACAAAATCCATTTCCCACCAAAATTTTACTCTCCCATTTACTTTTTCTCAAAATTTTACTCCTAAAAACCCTCAAAACTTTTTATTTCCCCCCCCAAATTTTTACTCCCTCCCAGTTTTCCCCTAAAACTTTTACTCCCTTCCCATCCCACCTCTCATCTTACCCCAAAGGCCCAAACCCATCCCCCCCCCAAATTTTTTTTTTTACATTTTCTGAAACACCCCAAACCCGGCCCATAAGGCCTGACTGGATCTGGCATGCTCCTAGGGAAAAACCATTCAAATCTTATTTGATGTTTGCCAAACTTTTGTGTGTCTTTGAAGAACCATTGATTTGGGTTGGGTTCAAAATTAAAAACGGTGCTAAAATATTTAATCTTTATTTTTAAGAAAAATTATTTGAACTTTAAATTGATAAGAATCGTACCATAATAAAACAATTAAAATGCATAAGTAAATAGTTCATACCATGGCCTTATTACATCAAATCAAAAACCCAAATTAAATCCAAAATACTTAAAAAGAGAAAGCCTAAAATAAAATAAATAAATTCAGAGCTGAGCATGGCCACCACTTGAGCTCCTGCCGACCCAGTCCATTACTGAGTGTCACCTGAAAAATAATCCCACAAAGCGGTGAGTCAAACAGACTCAATGTGTACAACCAACACAAGTCTCAATTAATTCAGGCATGTCAAATCATACATAATAAACATATATAAATCATGATGCAAACCCGAACCCAAACCTAGATAACCATCCGCTACACATCACCCGTACCAACCATCACACCGTGGGGACTACTAAGTCAACCCTCCATCCGCTACACATCATCGAAGGCAGTCACTGCAGACGACATGCTCATCGCCCTTATAATTTCGTGGCATAGCCACCAGATATTAATTCGTGACATAAGTCACCACATTCAGATTTCGTGACATAAGTCACCACATTCAGATATTGTGGTATAAAACCACCAAATCACTTCCCCTTTACATATCACCCATATGCCCCATGTCATACAAATCATGCAACATCATGCCTTATTTCACATTCTTATCACTATTAACATATGAGCCATAACAGATCATATCATACTCATAGTAGGAGTGGGTAAACGTACCTGGGTACTTTGAACCATTGCATGGTACTCATAACCACATCTTACATATTCTTATTAACATATTTATTAAAACATAACCGTAAATTTTTTAAGGCTTAGTGTGGGGTACACACTTGATTTACTTAATGAACTCACTGAAATCCCGAAAATCTGATCTAATCCTCTAGATCTCAAGTTCGTACATTCGGCCAACACTTAGTATTTTGGCATAAGCCTATTCGGCTATATAACCAAATCCTGAAGGAAACGTAACCGAAATCTTACCTTGCTTGCCGATTTGATTACTAATCAAATCCCGAAATTCTGTGATATTCCTTGCAATTGGCCAACACTTATGAATCTTAAATCCCAAAACCTCAGCTTACTTCTGTCGACTTCCTTCTAAAAGCCAAAGTCATAATCGGTTAACACTTAAATACCAAATATGGCCTATGGCCGAATGTCCTATAAACCTCGGACTTAATTTCCCTTTGCGACCAAATCTCATCACTTTCTTCCAGGGCGAAACTTTAAGAAACACATAGTCTCCCACTGCAAACTCAATCTCCTTCCGCTTGAGATCTGCGTAAGACTTTTGCCTGTCAGACGCCTCCTTCAACCGTGCCCAAATTATCTTAACCTTCTCCTCGGATTCTACCACAATTTCTGGACCCAAAATCTGACGTTCTCCCAATTCCGTCCAACATGTAGGAGTGCGACACTTCCGACTATATAGTGCTTCGAACGGTGCCATCCAAATACTTGCTTGATAGCTATTATTGTATGCAAATTCTGCTAGAGGCAAATATTCTTCCCAACTTCCTCTGAAGTCTATCACACAGCCTCTTAACATATCCTCTAACACTTGGATCACTCGTTCAGACTGGCCGTCCGACTGTGGATGACAAGCCGTACTGAAATCCAATCTAGTGCCTAAAGCTTGAGTAATGCCCTCCAAAATCGCACTCCGTGTAACCTTACGATCTCAGCTACATACAACTTTGCTAATTTTTGTAGGGAATAGTCAACTCATACTAGAATAAAATGCGCGGACTTTGTCAGCCGATCCACTATCACCCATACCGAGTCCTTCTTAGTAGGCGTAAGGGGAAGCCCACTAATGAAGTCCATGGTAATTCTCTCCCACTTCCACTGCGGAATCTGTATTGACTGAAGCAATCCCAACAAAACTTGGTGTTCAGCCTTAACTTGCTGACAAGTCAAGCATTTGCCAACATATTCGATAACATCCCGTTTAGGCCACCAAAACTGTTCCTTTAGGTCTCTGTACAACTTACTGCCTCCAGGATGCATAGTATAAGGGCTACTATGCGATTTTCGAAGAATTCTCTGCCTAAGTTCTTCATTCTTTGGCATACAAACCTTACCCTTGAAGCACAATACTCCCTCGTCATTAATACCATAACCCTCTATCTCTCCATTTTACACTTGTCGTAACTTAGCACTTAGATCCTCATCCATTAATTGACTTTCCTTTACCTCATTCAACCATGTCGGTTTGACTTGTAATTCTGCCAGCAGACTTCCATCGTCATACAAGCTCAGATGTGCGAATATTGCCCTCAGATCCGACACAACTTTTCGACTTAGGGCATCTGCTACCAAATTCGCCTTGCCCGGGTGATACTCTATGGAACAATCATAGTTCTTCAATAATTCCACCCACCTTCGCTGTCTCAGGTTCAGCTCTTTCTGAGTCAGCAGATACTTCAAGCTTTTGTTGTCCGTGTAGATCACTAACTTCTCTCCATATAAGTAGTGCCTCCACACTTTAAGAGAAAAGACCACTACCGCCAATTCCAAGTCATTTGTCGAGTAGTTAACCTCGTGTGGCCTTAGTTGTCGAGATGCATAAGCGACTACTTTCCCATCTTGCATAAGGACACCTCCCAATCCTGTATGGGAAGCATCACAGTACACTACAAAATCCTTTCCTGCCTCAGGCTGAATCAAAACTGGAGCTTCGGTCAAGACTCTCTTAAGCTTCTCAAAGCTCTCCTGTTGCTTATCGGTCCATATGAAAGGTACCTCCTTCTTCAGCAGCTTGGTCAAAGGTGCGGCTATCGATGAGAACCCTTCCACGAACCTTCTATAATAGCCTGCCAATCCCAAGAAACTCCGAACTTCCACCACAGGCTTAGGGGGTTTCCAATCCAAAACTGCCTCAATCTTTCGAGGATCCACCCTTATTCCTTCAGCAGATACCACATGTCCTAAAAATGTAACCTCCTTAAGCCAAAATTCACACTTGCTGAATTTGGCGTTGAGCTTCTTCTCCCTCAACACTTGCAACACTATCCAGAGATGCTCATCATGTTCTTCCTCAGACTTCGAATATACCAATATATCGTCTATGAACACAACAACAAACCGGTCCAGATAGGGTTGGAAAACCTGGTTCATCATGTTCATGAACGCGGCTGGGGCATTTGTCAATCCAAATGGCATTACCAAGAACTCATAATGCCCGTACCTTGTTCGGAAAGCCGTCTTATGGATATCAACCTCCTTCACCTTAAGCTGATGATATCCAGACTTAGATCTATCTTCGAAAATACTGCGGCCCCTTAAGCTGATCGAACAAGTCATCTATTCTGGGCAATGGATACTTGTTCTTGATGGTCAGCTTATTCAACTGACGATAATCTATGTATATGCGCATATTTCATCTTTCTTCTTCACAAACAAGACCGGTGCTCCCCATGGAGACACACTGGGTCGGATAAACCTATGGTCTAGTAATTTTTGGATCTGAGCCTTGAGCTTAACCAACTCCTTTGGTGCCATTCTGTACGGGGCAATTGACACAAGAGCTATTCTCGGCAGCAAATCAATTCCGACCTCCACTTCCCCATCCGGGGGTATTCTAGGTAATTCCTCCAGAAAGACATCCACGAACTCCCTTACGGTTCTAACTCCACTAACTACCCCTTCTTTCACATCCAAAGCACTAACAAAAGCCAAAAATGCCTTACACCCCTTCCGAACCATCTTATCAGCCTTTAAGGCTGAAACTACGTTAGACAAGTAGTTTCTTCTTTCTCCTATCATAACTATCACCTCATCCTCTGGGGTCCTTAACTCCATTCGTTTAGCTGCACAATCCAATACAGCCCGATGCTCTACTAGCCAATCCATGCCAAGAATAAGATCGAATTCTCCGAAGGGTAGTTCCATTAAGTCGGCGGAAAATACCACTCCCTAAATCTCTAGAGGTACTTTCCGAAACATCTTATTCACCATTACAGTTTGACCTAATGGGCTTACTACAGTCATCTCCCTATTAGATAGTTTAGAGGCTATTCCTAGAGTTTCCACTACTCTACATGCAACATAAGAATGGGTCGAGCCCATGTCAATCAAAGCAACATAAGGCTTGCCAAATATAAGGAACGTACCAGTTATGACGCCCGGTGCATCTCCGTCTTCTCTCTGGCGCACTATATATACCAGACCCGGCTATCTGGCCTCCGCATTACCAACACCTCTGCCTGGTGTTCCCCGTCCTCTACCAGTACCGTTACCTTTGCCAATCAGACCACGGCCTCGCGATGGCTGCTGTCCCCCTCTTCTAGCCTGGTTAGGACCTTGGCTTACTGGTCGACCCCCCTTCGATTCTCATAGGACAATCCTTAATCATGTGGTCCTTGGACCCACACTTAAAACATCCTCCCGTCTTCTTCCAGCACTCCCCCAAGTGCATCTTTCCACACTGGGCACAAGTACGATACTGCCCTCCTGTAGTAGCTTGCTGACCTCACGGCCCATCAACTCTAGGCCTCTTTTGCTCATTCCTTGAAGGCCCTGATGATCCAAAGCCTCTCTTTTACCTATTACGATCAGTATTCTTTCTCACCGAGTCCTTAACCCCTTCAGCAACCTTTGCCTTCTCCACCAATACGGTAAACTCCCGCTCCTGCTGGGGAGCTATCAACAACCTCAGATCATCTCTTAGTCCGTCTTCAAACTGGACACACCGCTCATGCTCCGTCGACACGATACCTCGAGCATAACGGCTCAGCCTTAGAAATTCTGCCTCGTACTCCTACGGACATATTTCCTTGAACCAGCCTCAAAAACGCCTTCCTCTGTGCATCCACATAGCTAGTTCCAATGTACTTCTTCTGATTTGCCACCTTGAAATATTCCCAAGTAAGATCGTCTACGGCAGCACCATCCCGCACCGTGAGCCACCATTGATATGACTCATCAGGGAGTAGCGACACTACCCCTTTCAATTTCTCCTCAGCGGTCAAGTCCAAGTCATCCATAATTCGTTCCGTTGCCTCTAACCAGTACTCCGCCATACTGGGTGCCACATTAGATACTCCACAGAAGAATTTAGCTCCATGAGCTCGAAGTCATTTAGGTACCGACTTTCGAGCTCCCATGCCCCCACCGACTCCAGCCACCCTTTCCAATACCCGCAGTATCGCCTGTGACACTACGTCATCCACCGTCTGATCCTGATATTCCACATCAGTGGCTGGTGGTGGTGGCATTTCACTTTTGGACCCTTGTCTTGACCTAACGGGCTCCGACACAGTCATTCGGCCTCTACCACGGCCTCGCACGTTACGGCCACGTCCCCTTGAATTCATACTTCTGATTTGCGTTTATCTGATTAAAGAATTTTATAGATTAGTTTTGTTCCACTGATTTATCACGAACAGTTTTATGTTCAATAGTTTTAAGAAGTAGTTCTTTCGATTTCATACACATACAGTCCCAATTCAATCATCTCATTCATGAACTTGCGTTCATCATAGAAAAATGTTGTAGTTGTCATTGTTTGTTGTTTTCCACTACCCAGGAGTACTTCCGTAATTTTGTCCTATAGGGCTATTTTGGTAATTTTTCAAATTAGGGTATTTGAAAATGTTGCAAAATAGAGATTGTTGATATTTTTACAAAATTAAAATACTTGCTGGGAAAATTTCAAGGGTGAAATGGTAATTTTATACACTAGGGATATTTTGTAATTTTACAAGCGAGGTCATTTGGTACTTTTTCAAAAAT
Organism: Gossypium rotundifolium; assembly: GCA_025506655.1. NCBI lineage: Eukaryota > Viridiplantae > Streptophyta > Magnoliopsida > Malvales > Malvaceae > Gossypium > Gossypium rotundifolium. The sequence goes on along the minus strand of CP106722.1, from coordinate 5,230,011 downwards.
ATGGTTCCTGGTGACTTTTCAAAACAAGGGTATTTTTAAAGGTTTCTAATTTGAGGGTACTTCGGTAATTTTCCTCACTGAAGGTATTTTGGTCATTTGCACAGGTTAAGGGTAATTTGGTCAATTTGTAAATCAGGGTATCTTTAATATTTTACAAAAATAGGGTTTTTGGATTTTTTATGAGGTGAGAAAATCTTGATAAAACTATGGGTAATATGGAAATTTTATGAACCAAGGGTATTTTAGTAATTTTTTTAGCCAGGGTTATTTGGGTAATTTTGTAAATCGAGAATATTTTGGAAAATTTTTCAAATTAGTTTTCCTACACATTAAATGGATAATTTGGTGATTTTTAAAACTAGGGTTTTTATAAAAATATGGCTAGTCCCTTTCGGGTTTTAGTTATTGGGTTTAGCCTATGGCCGAGTCCTCTTGGTTAGGGTGAACCTTCACTACGCACCAGGTAGGATTCGAGTGGATAGGAGGTGAGTCACTAGGACTGCTTAAATACCAAGCTCCCACCGAATCCAATCCTGACATGCGCTGTGGTTGCCACACCCTAACTCGTGACTTAGACACGTGTTTGTTTAATTGGGCATTAAAGTTTTATGTAATTCTCATGTTGGGGTAAACTAGTCCTAGGGTTTAATAATTCCTAGTCCACTAATCTATGTCCCTATATCTTTCCACATACAAATCACAGAAGAATTAGGAGTACTTACTTGGTGGACTTGGTAGGAGACTCGGTGCCATGCCGTAAAACACCTTATTTCTTAGAAGTCCAATTTCAAAGAAAGAAAACATTTTGGGCCCAAAAAGCCCTCAAGGTGAGTTTTGAACCTGCTCGATACCAAAATGAAACACCCCAAACCCGACCCATAAGCCACGACCAGATCGGCATGCTCCTAGGAAAAACCATTCGAATCTTATTTGATGTTTGCCAAAATTTTGTGTGTCTTTGAAGAACCATTGATTTGGGTTGGGTTCAAAATTAAAAGCAGTGCTAAAACATTTAATCTTTATTTTAAGAAAAATTATTTGAACTTTAAATTGATAAGAATCGTACCATAATAAAACAATTAAAATGCATAAGTAAATAGTTCATACCATGGCCTTATTACATCAAATCAAAAACCCAAATTAAATCCAAAATACTTAAAAAGAGAAAGCCCAAAATAAAATAAATAAATTCAGAGCTGAGCATGGCTACCACTTGAGCTCCTGCCGACCCAGTCCATTACTGAGTGTCACCTGAAAAATAATCCCACAAAGGGGTGAGTCAAACAGACTCAATGTGTACAACCAACACAAGTCTCAATTAATTCAGGCATGTCAAATCATACATAATAAACATATATAAATCATGATGCAAACTGAACCCAAACCTAGATAACCATCCGTTACACATCACCCGTACCAACCATCACACCGTGGGGACTACTAAGTCAACCCTCCATCCGCTATACATCATCGAAGGCAGTCGCTGCAGACGACATGCTCATCGCCCTTATAATTTCGTGGCATAGCCACCAGATATTAATTCGTGACATAAGTCACCACATTCATATTTCGTGACATAAGTCACCACATTCAGATTTCGTGACATAAGTCACCATATTTAGATATTGTGGTATAAAACCACCAAATCACTTCCCCTTTACATATCACCCATATACCCCATGTCATACAAATCATGCAACATCATGCCTTATTTCACATTCTTATCACTATTAACATATGTGCCATAACAGATCATATCATACTCATAGTAGGAGTGGGTAAACATACCTGGGTACTTTGAACCATTGCATGGTACTCATAGCCACATCTTACATATTCTTATTAACACATTTATTAAAACATAACCGTAAATTTATTAAGGCTTAGTGTGGGGTACACACCTGATTTACTTAATGAACTCACTGAAATCCCGAAAATCCGATCTAATCCTCTAGATCTCAAGTTCCTACATTCGGCCAACACTTAGTATTTTAGCATAAGCCTATTCGGCTATATAACCAAATCCCGAAGGAAACGTAACAAAATCTTACCTTGCTTGCCGATTTGATTACTAATCAAATCCCAAAATTCTGTGATATTCCTTGCAATCGGCCAACACTTATGAATCTTAAATCCCAGAAACCTCAGCTTACTTCTGTCGACTTCCTTCTAAAAGCCAAAGTCACAATCGGTTAACATTTAAATACCAAATATGGCCTATGGTGAATGTCAACACTTCCTTACCTTGCTTACCAAATCCCGAAACTGCACTTGCTTCCTGAAATTGTCGAGATCCCTACTTAACCATTGTTAGAAACGGCTATACACAATAAATCCATGAGGATGGCCTTTGGCCAAAACTACATATCACTTACCTTGATGTTCAAAACCCGAGAGATCTCCCTTAATGCTCCTTAGCGTCGGCTACCTTCAACAGAGACACATAATGTGGCTTAAAGAACATTCGGCCAACCTTAGCCAAGGCCTACTCACATGATTTTGGCACCCCAATAAAGAGCCTAAAACTGATTGATAATGAAAGAACACTTACCACTACACGTTTGATGAGAGAGAGAGATCACAAGCAAGCAGTCGATAGCACCTTCAATAAGGATTCGGCTATGGTATCAAAAGGTGATGAAGCATTCGGCTATCTTAAGAGTATTTCGGCTTTTAGAAACAATGAGAAAAAGAATAGTCTTCGGGAAGATGATAATTCAAGTGAACACAAAAAAATAAAGAGAAGAGAATGAGGCTCTCAAATAAAGATGGAATATTCGGCTAACACAAAATAAAAGAAGCTTGAGAGAAAGAAGTAGGTTCAGCCAAGAAGCAAATAGGTTCAAAGTGATCAAAGTTTGACTTTAATGCTCTCAACAAGATTCGCTAAGCCTTTAAAAGGGTGATTCCATATTCGGTCATACAATAAAAGATGGAGAAACAAAGTAGAGAGAAAAGAATAAGAAGAGGGAAAAAAGAATGAATTTGCTTGACTAGAAATTTGACAAGCAACACTAAAGATGAGGCTAACAATTTTGACTTATCCCCCTCCATATGACCGGATTTTCCCAACCAAAGAGTCCCTTGGCCGGCCACTTCATCTCTTCATATCATATCCCTTATTAAACTCCTATTTTATCTCTTTAACACTCATTCAAAATAAATAAAATAAATCCATATTTATCCAACTCTTCTAGCCGAATTTTAAAAAGATAAAACAAGCCTTATCTCATCCTTCCAAAGTCCATATGCTGTCCATCACTCCCCCTCTCCCTTAACGCAAAAATGCAAAATAGTAGCCACCCATTATGCTGCCATCATGACTCGAATCTCCTCCCTCCTGAAGCTCCCTTTGACGCAACCTTCCTTGCACCTTAGGTGGCGTCCCTTGCCACTTAACCAAGACCTTACTTGTGTCTAAATTCCCTCACAATTTCTCTTAAGACCTAACAAGCTTAGCTCCCCCTTTAAAACTTAGAATCCAATATTTTCTAAGGCATTTACCTACACTTTGAAGTTCTCAAAAGTTCATATAACACATTCAAACACACCTAGGCATGCCATTACATACAATCAAGCAATAATGCACAACCCCTAATTCCCGAATATTACATTTTCCCTCCAAAATTTTACTCCCCTATTTACTTTCCCCCAAACTTTTATTCCCCAAAAATTTTTATTTTCCCTCTAAACTTTTACTTCTCACCTTTTACTCTCAAATAAAAAATCAAAAGTATCCAAAAAATCACTAAACATAAATAGTAATAATTTTATTTATATCTACTATTTATATTATTAAATTAAATTTCACATTTTATATTATTTATATTATTGAATTGTTTAGTCATATTGAATATTTATATTAAAATTGAATTATTAATTATGCCATAAAATATTCGTATTAAAATTTTATATTGGTATCAATTTCACATTTTATCTTTAAAATAACTTTTATTAAAAATCACATTTTACATTTAATATATATTTTAATTTCAAAATACATAGTGCCAAGAATCAAGATAATTGAAACAACTAAGTAAGCAAAGAAGCTAACCAGTATAGAAAAGATTAATAAATAAATTATGAGGTGATGAAAGATAATAAAAAATTTGATTAAGGTGGACAAGTTTTATTACGATGGGTGATAGTGGTTACAAGGATCCAAAATTATTTTTTAAAATTTAACTCGAACAAATATATTCGATTCGATTCGATTCAAATTTCACCTCACTCGACTTGATTCGAGAAAATTTCAAATCAAATTAGGATGATAAAATATGATTTGTCAACTCGATTAACTCAAAATTTTTTCATTCGATTCGATTGAACGCTCACCCCTATAAAGGATATGCCTCATTAAAAATCTTACTAAGAAAAACCCTGTGGTACAAAAACCTAGTAAAGGAAAAACAATACATAATCCTATGATACATAGTATATCACAACCAAAAAAATGTACTACGAATTTACTCCCCCTCTTGTAAGCATCACTTCAGATCTTTGAGACAATGCAATTCAATGTTGAAAAATAACTTCTAAAATGTAGTAGTAAGGAGTGCCTTAGTAAAAGGATTTGCTAAATTCTCACTTGAACAAGTCTATTGAACATTTATATCTCTATTCTTTTGTATATTATGAGTGAAGAAAAAATTTGTTGATATATGTTTTGTTCTATCACCTTTAATATATCCTTCATTAAGTTGTGCAATGCAAGTCGTATATCTTCATATAAGACTATTGGAGCTTATTTTTCAGAGCATAAACCACAATCTTTTCGTATGTCATGAATTATAGACCTTAGCCACAAACATTCACGATTAGCTTTATGGGTTGCCAAAATCTCAACATGATTAGAAGAAGTAGCAGCAATTGTTTGTTTCATAAATCGCCAATAAATTGTAGTACCACCATATGTGAAAATATAACCAATTTGTGATCGATCATTGTGAGGATCATATAAGTACCCTACATTTGCAAAACCAACAAATTCTATTTTGGGTAGGTTAGGGAAAAATAAACCTATATCTATTGTACCTTGAAGATAACAAAAAACATGTTTAACCCCATTCCAATGTCTTCGGGTTGGACAAGAGCTAAGTCTTGCTAATAAGTTGACAGCAAATTATATATCAAGTCGTATATGACTAGCAAAATACATCAATGCACCAATATCACTTAAATATGGTACTTCAGGACCAAGAAAATCTTTACCATTTTCCCGAGGACAGAAAGGGTCTTTATTTACATCAAGTGACCTAACAACCATTGGGGTGTTCAACGGATATGCATTATGCATGTAAAATCTTCTTAGAAATTTTTCTATATATATTATTTGATGCATTAGGATTCTATTCTTTAGGTGCTCAATTTGTAACCCTAGACAAAATCTTGTCTTTCCAAGGTCTTTCATTTCAAATTCATTCTTTAAGCACTCCATTGTCACTAAAATCTTTTTAGGAGTCCCAATGATATTTAAATCATTAACATACACAATAATTATAACAAATACTGATTCGAACCTCTTTATAAAAATGCATGGGGAAATGGAATCATTCTTATAACCTTCTCTCAATAAATACTCACTACGGCGATTATACCACATGCGCCCAAATTGTTTCAATCCATAAGGGGATTTGTTTAATTTGATTGAGTTATGTTCTCGAGAACATGAATTAGCTGCTTCTGGCAGTTTAAAACCTTATGGGAGTTTAGTGTAAATGTTATTATCAAGTGGGTCATATAAATAGGTTGTAACTACATCCATTAGGTGTAAATCAAGCCCTTCTCTTATTGCCAGACTAATCAAGAATCTAAAAGTAGTTACATCCACCACAGGAGAGTATGTCTCTTCATAATCAATGTTAGGTCTTTGTGAAAATCCTTGTGCAACCAAACGTGTTTTATATTTCACAATTTCTCCCTTTTCATTTCTCTTTCTCACAAAAACCCATTTATATCTCACAGGTTTTACACCTTCAGGTGTACGAACTACATGTCCGAATACATTTATCTTCACAAGAGATTTTAACTCCGCCTTAATTACTTCTTTCCATTTTGGCCAATCATCGTTTTGTCTACATTCTTCAATTGACATTGGTTCATGATCTACATTGTCATTCAAAATAACTAGTGCTACATTACATGCAAATATGTCATCAACGTCGATTTGATTTTGATTCCACTTAATTCTTGACATGACATAATATGTTGAGATCTCTTCATTATCAAGTACTTGAGATTTTTTTTTGAACTTTAGTCATGTCTAAAATCTCTTCTGGCGAATTTCTTCCTCGATCTGACCATCATCTGTTTTTGCTCATTTTCTTTTTTGAGGATTCTTATCTCTAGAACCGATTGGTCTACCACGCTTCAAATGTGCTTTAGACTCATTAGCAACTAGAGTTTGTCCTTCAGGGACATAAATTTTGATTGGAGCATTTACAGCTGGTATATGTGATTTTGTCACTCTTTTTGGATTAGTAAATGCGCTTGATTTGCTAAACTTTGTAAATGAATTATCCTCTAAACCTCCAGTTCACGTTGTTGCGTACGAGGATCAAGATGAGACAATGATAAATCATGCCAATCTATTTATTTTTCCAACTATTTATTTTCTCCCCCCTAACGTTGGAAAAATTGACTCATTAAAATGGAAATCAGCAAATCGAGCAGTAAATAAATTCTCTGTTGATGACTCGAGATTTTTAATTATTGATGGGGATTCATATCCAACATATATTCCTAACCTTCTTTGAGGACTCATCTTAGAGTGTTGTGGCGGAGCAATCAAAACATATACAACACATCCAAAAATTCTCAGATGGTAAATATTTGGTTCTTAACCAAAAACCATTTGTAATGGGGAGAACTTATGATAACTTGTTTTCCTGACTCAAATTAGTGATGTTGTATGTAGTATGGCATGTCCCAAGCAGAAATTGAAAGTTTTGACTCCATAAGTAATGGTCTTGAAATCAATTGAAGACGTTTGATTAATGATTCAGTAAAATTTCTCTATTTTCTTCCCTTTATGGAATAGTCTAAAAGAAAGATATGACCACCAGAAAATAGTAATACTTCCTAAATCTCGTTATGATTGGTTGCATTTGAGATTACAAGATTTTAAATCTGTGAGTGAATATAACTAGGCTATATTGAAAATCACTTCCCAATTGAAATTATGTGGAGAGAACATAGCTGACGAGGATATGTTAGAAAAAAACATACTCCACATTTCATGCAAATAATGTTGATTTACAGACACAATATCATGAAAAAGGTTTTAAGAGATATTCTGAGTTAATATCTTGTCTTCTTGTGGCTGAGCAAAATAATGAACTGCTAATGAAAAATAATGAGTCACGTCCAACTGGCTCTACTCCATTCCCTAAAGCGAATGTGACATCATATAACGGAAAGGATAAAGGTTCAAGGTATGTAATACATGATGTCCATTATGATAAAATTACTTATGTTTATAATTTGTTTCATTTTTTAAGAGTTCTACTAATCTCATAATTTGTTAAAACTTCTAACATAGTCAAATTCATTTATTTTAATTTATGACTAAATTGTTATAATTGTTTGAGCATTTTCTCTTGTTATGTTATGCTTGAAAGTTTTGTTAAGGGATTACTTATGTTTGTTTGAAAATTTGTTAATGAACTACTTCTATTTATATTAAATTTATATTGTAATCATAGCGGGCTTTAGGAAGTATTATGGTTTTCTGGTGATCATATCATTTTTTTAGACTATTCCAAAAGACAAGTGGATCTTTAACAGTCAAATATTCAGTCTTTAGTCCCTCATAGAGGTGATGGCGAAGAAATATCATAGCTTTGGCCTTATCTTGACTAGATATTTCATTTCCATCATTAATAGTTTCACCAAGGCCTTTTGCATCTAAGTGTATTTTAGCATCTAACATCAAGGATAAATAGTTCTTTCCAGTAATATCAAGAGCCACAAATTCAAGTTTTGCAAGGTTCAACGTTGATGATATAGCTTGATCTAAACTAACAAAAAAACGCAAGACTCTTGGATTAATTTAAGCACTCGTGTTGATAATGTATTATAAACAAAAATAATAGATAAAAGATGGATATGAGAATATGAGGATTTCTATTGCATTCTATATTTTTCATCATTTTTTCAAGTAGCATACTCCTCTCTATATATAGGGAGATTAGACTCTTCATATTCTAATACATAAATAGGAAAGAGGTTATAAGAAGATGAAAGGTTTAAGGAAGATTAAAAGTTAAAGGTTAAAGAAGATGAAAAGTAGAAGGTTAAAAAAGATGAAAGGTGAAAGGTTGAACATCCACTTAATAATATTCCTAACACATATTACTTTATATAAACTTTAGACATTTAAACATTTTGGTTAAGTAAATACCATTAACTCTAACAATTCTAAAATGGTAAGTTTATAGTTTAACATTTTTTAAGTTTACAGAATTTTAAATTAATATAACAGGAAGCTCATGTGAGCCATATAACAGGAAGCTTATCCGGGTTTAATAACAGGAAACTCATAAGAGTTTAAAATAGAAAGCTCATATGAGCTTAACAGGTAACTCCGAAGAGCTGTTATCAGGAAGCTTCGGATAGCCATATATCAGGAAGTTCAAGCGAGCCATATCAAGAAACTCACAAGAAACCTATATCGGGACGCTCATAAACAGCTGCAGTATGTCCGCAATACATGTAGGATCAATACCGATCATATAACAGGACGCTCACAAAGAGCTGCAGTTAGAGGTGTTCATGGGTTGGGCTACCCGGCTCGGCCTGACGGCCCGCCCGAAAAATGGGAGGGTTCGGGTAAAAATATAGGCCCAAAATATGGGTTTGGGCAAAAAAAAGAGGCCTGTTTAGAGAACGGGTCGGGCCTCAGGTAAAACTTTTTTGGCCCGAGCCCAGCCCGAATTATATATTAAATATATATTTTATTTTTAATCAAATGTACTTTTTAAATTCACATGTTTTTTTTTTTTTTTTTTGTTTTAATATTTTTTTAAAATTTTTTATTTAATGAAAAAAGCTAAAAAAATTTAATATAATAGGTAAAATTTGGGCCTGGTTTATCAATTTTCTTTGAATCGGGCTTGGACAAATTTTTAGACCCATATTTCGGGTAGGGCCAGGCTCGGGCCTAAAATTTTGTCTGGGCCCGGCCCATGATCACCTCTAGCTGCAATATGTCCGCAACACATACAGGATCAATACCGATCGGGATGCTTGCAGAAACCATGTAATGGTAAGCTCGAGAGGGCTTATAATGGGACATTCATAAGAGCTATGATGTGTCCAGAACATATGCAGGACCACAACCAATACAGGAAATCTTGTATCCATCGAATTCTCATCTATTCAAACGAGACTTATTACTTAACGAGTATTATCCGATATGTGATCAATTTCAAACATAAGGCATTTATACAATTCACATATGCAACATCCAATTCAAACATATAAATACACACAATTTAGTTATACGAACTTACCTTAATAATTGTTCGTGTTCGTAGGCTACTAATCTGATATTTTTTCTTTTCCTAGATCTAACTCTTTATTTGATCTTTTCGGATCTATATAAATGAATTTAACATCAATTTTACACATTTCATATTCAATTCAATTCAATTTACATCTTAGGCAAAAGTACCATTTTGCCCGTATACTTTTAATTAATGACAATTTCGTCCTTAGGCTCGGAAAATGAAATTCATGCAATTTAATCCTTATTCCAAGCCTAACCGATTTTTAAATATAACATTTTATAGCCCATGTAATTCATAAAATTTATAATTTTTCCATGAATTTTACATCTTTACAATTTAGTCCCTAAATCTCAATTTCATGAAATTCACTTTACAAAAGTTGTTTATCTATCAAAAATCTCTCATTTTCTACCATAAATTTAAAAATTTCAGCATACTCATCCATGGAAAAGTTTTAATACTTTAATAACTTTGCAATTTAATCTCCAAAATAGCTAGATTAGGTTATTACGATCTTGAAAATATAAAAATTACTAAAAACAGGACAAGAATGCTTACCCAATTAAGCTTGCTTGATGTCTTTTCTCTTAGCTAAGGTTTCCATAGAATAATTTTGGGGATGAAGATGAAATAAGATGATATTAGTTTATTATCATCTTTAATTATTTTAATTTCCAATTTAGTCCTTTTCTTTTTCTAATTTTTCATGGATGAATCATCATAAATATCTACTAACTTCTCTTAATGGTCTATTTTCCTTATAAGGACCTCAAAATTTGAATTATATAGCTATTTAATCCCTCTAGCTACTAGAATTCAACTTTTACATTTTATGCAATTTGGTCCTTACTAACAAATAAACGTGAAATTGGTAAAATTTTCTTATAAAAAATTTCATATGGCACTCCTATCATAATGCAGACCATGTAATAATATTAAAATAAATTTTCTTCCTAACTCAAATTTGTGGTCCCGAAACCACTGTTTCGATTTCACTGAAAACGGGCTGTTACAACTTTTGTAACACCCCAAACCCGGCCTAAAAGTTTAGACTAAATCCCAAATGTCACATTGATCACCGAAGTGATCGTAGGTAAATTTTTACAAAACAAGTTGTCACGTCAAATCAAAAATTTAATCTTTTAAAATACAAATAGTAAAATTACAGTTGAGATAAGATAAATCATCGGAGTAAAACTAAAAACATAAAATGGAATTTGTACCACATTTTTATAAAATCTTACAGCTCAAAAACTAAAATATCAATTAGAAACTGAAAATACAAACTGATAATTTATTCCACTCCGAGATTGTCTGAGACCTCCGCATACCGAGTCCAACGTCAGAATTCAGAAAAGTACCTGAATGAAGAACACTAAGAGGGGGTGAGCTACTCGAGCTTAGTGTGAGTTCGAAACAAAACTGAGATAGAAATAAAGTATCCAAATCAGAAGCGCAACAGAATTTTAAAAACACACAGAAGTAGAAAGCATACCTGGAACAAATGTCCAAACAGAGCTTAACAATCAGAGCACATTAAGATGACATAGAAGTCTCAGCACAAATGCTAATCAGACAAACAGATTACAGACAACTAGTCTTTTAGTCAGAACTCACTGGCAGATGCGGATGAAATGCAGTCAAATAAGAACCCACCCATTGTAACAGCCTGAATATAGCCCTAATCAGAATGGTGGTTTCGGGACCACGAATCTGAATCGAATAATAAATTTGATATTCTTTTAAATGCTTATTATATGTGAATTAATGGGTGTGAATTTTCGTATTAAAATTTAATCGTTTTAGTGCTTAATTTTGAAAAAGGAGTTTAATTGCATAAAATGGAAGTTTTGTGGTTGAATGTGAAAGTATTTAATTGAAGGTGGTTTCTTTAGTTAAGGTATTAAAATTGAAATTTTTAGCCAAACACATAAGGATAGTGGCCGGCCATCATTATGCATGTAATAGTGTTAGTATATTTTATTATATTTTAATATATTTTATGTTATATGAATGGATTATCATATTACTAATAAAACAAAAAGGAAAAAAAAAACATTTGCATGTTCTTCTTCTCATCTCACTTGGTCGAAAATAAAAAAAATAGGGAAAGAATTCCAAAGGGGTTTCGGAACTTCTTAGACTCAATTAAGGTATGTTTTAGTTTGAAATGTTGATAAATTTTATGAAATTGTGATTGTTGTTAACACTACTTTTAAGCCCATGTGATAATTTTGTATATTGAGCATGTATGCGTGTAGTGCCATTGAAGATAGCTTGAGTTTTGAGATGATTTCTAGCATTAAAAGAAAGACTTATGTTAGATGAACATTTGTTGTTTTTGGGCTGTTGATGAATGTGGTTAATTAGGGGTTTATTTGAAAAAGAAAAGAATTTTAAAGTTTAAAATGTCAAAGAAATGAAGTGGATAGATTTGTAATGGAGGAATGAATATTCGGCCATTTGTAAATGTAGTTAAATCCTTGATATTTTGTGTTTTGAGCTACAAGGATTAATTTGTAAACATGGTAAATGTTGGGGGTAAAAAAATTATACTATTAAGTATTTATGGATTAAATTGAATGGAAATGTATTTAAATGAGTTTAATTTGAACTTAATTAGATCAAGAACAAAAGGAAACGGGATTGAATCGGGAAAATCGAAGTTACAAGAATAGCCGGGAAGCTTGATTCGTCAATTTTCGAGGTAAGTTTTAAGTAGTTGGATGAATTGAATTCAATCTTATACTATTGTATATTGTTTATAAATTGTAAACATTATAATTTCTTAAATTGCCGAATACACCTTGGAATAAATAGAATTAGAAAATGTGAAGTAATGATGATTGAAGGATAATATATTCATGAATGTAAAAAGTTGAAATTGCCGAATGCAATAGTGACGAAAGATGGAAATTGAGTTGTTGATTGTGTATGAAATTGCGAATAAATTTATGTAAAATTTAGTAAATGCCGATTTGTATTAGTATTTGAATAAGATGAGTTGAGAATGCATGAATGTTAATAGAATTTTAATGGAATTGAAAATCAAAGAAAAGTTTCGTACAAGGCACTATGTAAAGCGATTAAAGAGTAATGGCACTATGTGTGCGATACATTACTGTTATAAGGCACTATGTGTGCGGATTAAAGAGTAATGGCACTATGTGTGCGATACATTACTGTTATAAGGCACTAAGTGTGTAGATTAAAGAGTAATGGCAATATGTGTGCGATACATTACTGCTATAAGGTATTATGTGTGCAGATTAAATAGTAATGGCACTATGTGTGCGATACATTACTGTCAAATAGTACCACTTGTACTCTTTATCTAGTAACGGCACTATGTGTGCGATACATTACAAACTTAGCACTGTACGTTTAAAGTCACGGAGACTTGGGAGGCATAAACTGTTGAAATGAGAAATATGAGAAACGAAACATGGGTATTGTGATACTAAGTATCTTAATGAGCAGGTATTGGTGAGGTATGATATAATTGTTAGTAAAATCTAAAACTAAGATGTGATTATCAAACTTGAGCTATAAATATATATATATATATATATATAAAATACGGTGTATGATGAATGGTAGTATAAATTGCATTTGGAAATTATGAATTCGATATTGATTATATTGGTTTGAATAAAATGTTTATTGATTAGTTGCATAGTTGTTACCATTGCTTAAAACTTACTAAGCTGTATTACCTTACTTTATGTGTGTTTATTTGACTATGATATAGATTTTGAAAGCTTGCTCGTACTTGGGGATCGTCAGTCAATGACATTATCATCTCTTTTGGTACCTTTTTGTATTCGAACCCAAGGTCCTTGGCATGTATAGGCTGAATTACTTGTTGAAATGTTTTAAATGGTGTAAATGTGTATGTATTTGAATGCCATTCGAAAATGGCTTGTCCTTCTTGTTAATCTTGGAATTTATATTTTGGTTTGATGATTATGTTTGGTTGTGATTTTGGTTGATTTGATTTTAGTATATATAAGTATGGTTAATGTATAGAGTTTAAAAGAAATGGAGTAAAGATGTTATAAAGTAGTTAACCATATTTTGCAATGAAATAGTTTTAGTTAACAGCAGTAATGTGATTTTGAAAAATCACGAAAAATAAGAGAAATGGAATTAGAAAGTGAATAAGATATAGAATTAAAGCTTATTGTGTCTATTTTTATATGAAAGAAACATAGTAGGCAAAGGAATTTTATATTATGAGATATTTAGATTTTAGTGAGACTGGTTCTAAATGACTTCGTGATTCCCTGTTCTATCATAGAAAAAAAAATTTAAAATTGTACAAAAATAATCATGGAGCATAATTTATATGCTTATAATCCTTAATGAGTCTAATTTTTTTTTGGAATAAACGATAACATTATTTGAATTCTGTACAATGACATAACTGAGTTTTTGTAAAGATAGGTTAGAACCATCAAATAGTGAAAGAGGGGAAACTTTAACGAATAAACTGTACTAATTGGCCATATTAAAAATTCTGGAAAAATTAGAGTAATAAGATATATGAGTCTAGTTTCAAGAAAAATTTACGGATCTAAATTTTGAGTTTTGTAACTCGAGTTATGGTCAATTTAGTCAACATGACGTAGATGAACAGTTTCAATTTTATGCCCCAAATTAGTAGTTAAGTCTAGTAATACCTCATGCTCGACTCCGGCAACGGTCTCGGGTAAGGCGTGTTACATTTGATTGGTATCACAGCTATGGTTTAGTCAGTTCTCGAACTAACGTAGCACGTGTGAGTTTAGCTATACATGCCATAATTTTTATTGTGATACTATGATAACTTCTGGCAGTGGAATGTATTCATTTTCTTATATAGTAATGGATCCTGACCCCGAGCGAGTCGTAGCTGATGATGTCAAGAGTATGGTACCCGCTCCCATACCAGGGACCGTGCCAGAGGAATCTCGACCGGCTACGAGTAATCCTGATGAGGGGACCAGAAAAGCCTTATATAGTATGATGAATGATTGGTTCAGTCAATACATACGAACCAATCCGGCTGTTCAACCACCCCTAACCCGAACACTCCTCCTGTAGTACCGGTGGTACCCTCGATTGTCAATCCCGAAAGAGTAAATAAGCCCCTAGTTGATCGCATAAAAAAACACGGAGCTTAAGAATTTAGAGCCGAGGACAATGATGATGATTGAGCGAGCCGATTTTGGCTCGACAATACTGTACGTGTTTTTGATGAGCTGCCTTGCACTCCCGATGAGTGTTTAAAGTGTGCCATCTCATTACTACGGGATTCTGCCTATTATTGGTGGAATACACTCGTGTCTGTTGTCCCGAAAGAGAGGGTTACTTGGGACTTCTTTTAGACAGAATTTCGTAAGAAGTATGTAAGCCAGCGTTTCATAGATTCTAAGCGCACAGAATTTCTTGAGCTTAAATATGGTCATATAACCGCATCCGAATATGAGCGCAAGTTTGTGCGACTTAGTCGCTATGCTCGTGAGTGTGTTTCGGCAAAGGCTATTATGTGCCAGAGATTTGAAGATGGTTTAAATGAAGATATAAAGCTTTTGGTTGGCATTCTTGAGATTAAAGAGTTCGTAGTACTAGTTGAACGAGCTTGTAAAGCTAAAGAGTTGGGAAGAGAAAAACGAAAAGCTGAACTTGAATCTAAAGATTTCTAAAAGAGATCTGCAAGTAAATTTTCGCAGATGGCAATGAATAAGTTCAAGAATGATGGTAACCGATCCAAGCCTAACACCGAGATTTTTATACAAGAACGATCACCAGTGAGTTCTCGGGCTACATCAGTGGCTAGTGTTGGCAATGTTCGATCGAGTAAACCTGAGTGTCAGCAGTGCGGCAGACGACATTTTGGAGAGTCCTGGGGTAAATCTATTTCTCACACTTGTTATAAGTGTGTCTCGCAGGATCATTTCATTCGAGATTGCCTGAAAACCACTAAAAGGGTACTACATAGAGTGTGAGACTTAGCGGCACTACAGCTAGAGGTAGATCATCTCGGATTGGAGGAGGTAGGAGTGGTGCAGAGGGGGACTACAGATGCCATTATTCGATCAGATGCCAGTGTACCAGCTAGAGCTTATGCCATCCGCGCTAGAGAGGAGGCCTCATCACCAGATGTTATTATCGGTATTTTCACCCTCTTTGACACTAGTGTAATTGCTTTGATTGATCCTGGCTCAACTCATTCATATGTATGTGAAACATTAACATTCAGTAAGACTTTGCCTGTTGAGTCTACTGAGTTTGTGATTCGGGTCTCAAACCCCCTGGGTCGATGTGTACTAGTTGATAAAGTGTGCATGAACTGTCCTTTGATGATTAGAGACTTGTGTTTTCTAGCCGATTTGATGCTATTACCTTTCGACGAGTTTGACATTATCCTTGGTATGGATTGGTTAACAGTTCATGATGCAGTAGTAAATTACAGATGAAAGACTATTGATTTAAGATGCCAAAATAACTAGATAGTTCGAATAGAGTCTGCGGATTTGAATGGACTACCTGCTGTGATAACCTCGATGTTGGCTCGACAGTATTTGAGAAAGGGTTGCGAAGCTTATCTTGCGTATGTGATTGATAGCAAGGTAACGGAAAAGAATATTGAATCTGTACCGGTTGTTAGTGAGCATCCAGACGTGTTTCCGGAGGAATTACCGATATTGCCACCCGTTTGGGAAATAGAGCTTGGTATTAAGTTAGTGCTAAGGACCACTAGAATCTTGATAGCTCTGTATAGAATGGCATCGACTGAATTAAAAGAATTGAAAGCTTAGTTGCAAGAATTGATAGATAGAGGTTTCACCTAACCAAGTTTCTCTCCCTGGGGTGCGTCCGTTTTATTTGTGAAAAAGAAGGATGGAACTTTGAGAATGTGTATTGATTATTGGCAGCTCAATAAGATGACAGTTAAGAACAAATACCTGTTACCACGTATTGATGATTTGTTCGATCAACTGAAAGGAGCCTCGGTGTTTTTAAAAATTGACCTGAGGTCAGGATATTATCAGTTGTGAGTTAGAGAATCAGATGTACCGAAGACTACCTTTCAGACGAGATACGGTCATTATGAGTTCTTGGTGATGCTGCTTGGGCTCACTAATGCCCCCGCTGTTTTCATGGATTTGATGAACCGTGTATTCAGACCGTATCTAAACTAGTATTTGGTTGTGTTCATAGATGACATACTGATTTATTCACGAGACGAAACCGGCACGCTGAGCATTTGAGGCTAGTGTTATAGATTTTGTGTGACAAGCAATTATACGCAAAATTCAGTAAATGTGAGTTTGGTTGAAAGAAGTCAGCTTTCCGGGGCATGTTATTTCATCGTCGGGTATTCAGGTTGACCCGAGTAAAATCTCGACTATATTGGAATGAAAACCTCTGAAATATTTCTAAGGTTCATAGCTTTTTGGGACTTGCCGGATATTATAGACGTTTTGTGAAAGGATTCTCTATGATAGCAACCCAGATGACAAAGTTATTACAGAAGGATGTGAAATTTGAGTGGTCGGAAAGGTGTCAGAAGAGTTTTGATAAATTGAAGACCTTGTTAACGGAAGCTCCAGTGCTTGTTCAGCCAGAGTCGGGTAAAGAGTTTATTATTTTTAGCGATGCATCTTCAAATGGGTTGGCTTGTGTATTGATGCAAGAGGGTAAAGTTGTAGCCTATGCTTCGAGACAGTTAAAACCGCATGAGAGGAATTATCCGACGCACGACCTTGAGTTGGTTGCTATAGTGTTTGCTTTGAAAATATGGCGTCACTATCTATTCGGTGAGAAATGCCACGTCTATTCGGATCATAAGAGTCTTAAGTATTTAATGACTCAGAAGGATCTGAGTTTGAGACAACGACGATGGTTAGAATTGTTGAAAGACTATGAGCTTGTAATTGATTATCACCCGGGAAAGGCTAACGTGGTTGCTGATGCACTTAGACGAAAATCACTATTTATTCTACGCGCAATGAATGCGGATATAGCTATGACCGATGATGGTACTATCATTGCAGAATTGAAGGCGAGACCATTGTTTGTACAATAGATTCGTGAAGCTCAAGAGGTTGATGATGATTTAAAAGTAAAAAGGGGTTTTTATGGCACGAGTACGGATTCAAATTTTTAGATAGATGTTTAGGGATGTCTACGGTTCAAGAATCGAATATGTGTGCCAAAGAACCCTAAATTGATTCGAATGATTTGTAATGAAGCTTATAATAGTAAATTTTCGATTCATTCGGGTAGCACAAAATGTATAACGACCTGAAACAACATTACTAGTGGCATGGTATGAAGCGGGACATTTCAGATTATGTGTCGAAGTGCTTAGTATGTCAACAAGTGAAAGCTGAACATCAAGTACCCTCGGGACTACTTCAGTAGATCATGATACCAGAGTGAAAGTGGGATCGTGTTACAATGGATTTCGTACCGGGTTTGCCTTTGACATCAAGTAAGAAAGATTCAATCTGGGTTGTTGTTGATAGATTGACGAAATCGGCTCATTTTATTCCAGTACATACGGATTTCTCTCTGGAAAAGTTAGCTGAGTTATACATATCGCAGATCGTATGATTGCACGGAGTACCTATTTCTATTGTCTCGGATAGAGATCCGAGGTTTACATCACGATTTTGGAAGAAACTGCAAGATGCTTTAGGTACCAAATTGCATTTCAGCACTGCTTTCCACCCTCAATCGGATGGTCAGTCCGAACAGGTGATCCAAATACTCGAGGATATGTTGAGATGTTGCGTTCTTGAGTTTGAGGGTACGTGGGAACAATACTTGCCTTTGATTGAATTTGCTTATAATAACAGCTTTCAAACGAGTATCAAAATGGCGCCATATGAAGCTTTATACGATCGTAAATGTCGCACGCCTCTATATTGGACTGAGCTAAGTAAAAGCAAGATACATGGGGTTGATTTAATCAGAGAGACTGAACAGAAAATAAAAGTGATCCAAGAAAGTTTGAAAGTCGCCTCAGACTGTCAGAAATCGTATGCGAAATTGAAACGGAAAGATATAGAATTTCAAGTGGGTGACCGAGTATTTTTGAAAGTCTCACCGTGGAAAAAGATAATGAGATTTGGTCGTAAAGAAAAGCTGAGTCCACGTTTCATTGGGCCGTATGCGGTTATTGAGCAAATTGGGCCGGTTGAGTATAGACTTATGTTGCCCTCTGAGCTAGACAAGATTCACAACGTCTTTCACATATCAATGCTTCGTCGATACCGATCTGATCCCTCTCATGTGATTAGTCTGGTAGAGGTTGAGATTCAGCCTGATTTAACCTATAAGGAAGAATCGATTCGCATTTTAGCCCGTGAAACGAAAGAGTTGAGAAATAAGAAAATTTCGCTGGTTAAAGTTATGTG
Source organism: Gossypium rotundifolium (assembly GCA_025506655.1). Classification (NCBI taxonomy): domain Eukaryota; kingdom Viridiplantae; phylum Streptophyta; class Magnoliopsida; order Malvales; family Malvaceae; genus Gossypium; species Gossypium rotundifolium. Next base: position 5,211,092 of record CP106722.1, on the reverse strand, counting down.
GCATAAGCATGGAATGGAGGAAGCAACCTGGGAAACTGAGGAATCAATGAAAGAACGTTATCCACACTTATTCATTGGTAAGATTTTCGGGGACGAAAATCCCTTAAGGGGGGAAGAGTTGTAACAGCCTGAATATAGCCCTAATTGGAACGGTGGTTTCGGGACCATTAATCTGAATCGAAATAATAAATTTTATATTATTTTAAATGCTTATTATATGTGAATTAATGGGTGTGAATTTTCGTATTAAAATTTAATCGTTTTAGTGTTTAATTTTGAAAAGGGAGTTTAATTGCATAAAATGGAAGTTTTGTGGTTGAAGAAAGTATTTAATTGAAGGTGGTTTCTTTAGTTGAGGTATTAAAATTAAAATTTAGCCAAAAACATAAGGATAGTGGCCGACCATCATTATGCATGTAATAGTGTTAGTATATTTTATTATATTTTATATATTTTATGTTATATGAATGGATTATCATATTATTAATAAAACAAAAAGGAAGGAAAACATTTGCATGTTCTTCTTCTCATCTCACTTGGCCGAAAATAAAAAAGAAAATAGGGAAAGAATTCCAAAGGGGTTTCGGCACTTCTTAGACTCAATTAAAGTATGTTTTAGTTTGAAATGTTGATAAATTTTATGAAATTGTGATTGTTGTTAACACTACTTTTAAGCCCATGTGATAATTTTGTATATTGAACATGTATGCGTGTAGTGCCATTGAAGATAGCTTGAGTTTTGAGCTGATTTTTAGCATTAAATGAAAGACTTATGTTAGATGAACATTTGTTGTTTTTGGGTTGTTGATGAATGTGGTTAATTAAGGGTTTATTTGAAAAAGAAAAGAATTTTAAAATTTAAAATGTCAAAGAAATGAAGTGGATAGATTTGTAATGGAGGGATGAATATCCGGCCATTTGTAAATGTAGTTAAATCCTTGATATTTTGTGTTTTGAGCTACAAGGATTAATTTGTAAACATTGTAAATGTTGGGGGTAAAATGGTAAATTGTACTATTAAGTATTTATGGATTAAATTGAATGGAAATGTATTTAAATGAGTTTAATTTGAACTTAATTAGATTAAGAACAAAAGGAAATGGGATTGATCGGGGAAAATCGAAGTTACACGAATAGCCGGGAAGCTTGATTCGTCAATTTCTGAGGTAAGTTTTAAGTAGTTGGATGAATTGAATTCAATCTTATACTAGTGTATATTGTTTATAAATTGTAAACATTATAATTTCTTAAATTACCGAATGCACCTTGGAATAAATAGAATTAGAAAATGTGAAGTATTGATGATTGAAGGATAATATATTCATGGATGTAAAAAGTTGAAATTGCCGAATGCAATAGAGACGAAAGATGGAAATTGAGTTGTTGATTGTGTATGAAATTGCGAATAGATTTATGTAAAATTTAGTAAATGCTGATTTGTATTAGTATTTGAATAAGATGAGTTGAGAATGCATAAATGTTAATAGAATTTTAATGGAATTGAAAATCAAAGAAAAAGTTTCGTAGAAGGCACTATGTGTGTGGATTAAAGAGTAATGGCACTATGTGTGCGATACATTACTGTTATAAGGCACTATGTGTGCGGATTAAAGAGTAATGGCACTATGTGTGCGATACATTACTGTTATAAGTCACTATGTGTGTGGATTAAAGAGTAATGGCACTATGTGTGCGATACATTACTGTTATAAGGCACTAAGTGTGCAGATTTAAGAGTAATGGCACTATGTGTGCGATACTTTACTACTATAAGGTACTATGTGTGCGGATTAAATAGTAATGGCACTATGTGTGCAATACATTACTGTCAAATAGTACCACGTGTACTCTTTATCTAGTAACGGCACTATGTGTGCGATACGTTACTTAGCACTACACGTTTATAGTTACGGAGACTTGGGAGGCATAAACTGTTGAAATGAGAAATATGAGAAATGAAACATGGGTATTGTGATACTCAGTATCTTAATGAGCAGGTATTAGTGAGGTATGATATAATTGTTAGTAAAATCTAAAACTAAGATGTGATTATCAAACTTGAGCTATATATATATATATAAATACTTGTATGATGAATGGTAGTATAAATTGCATTTGGAAATTATGAATTCGATATTGATTATATTGGTTTAAATAAAATGTTTATTGATTAGTTGCGTAGTTGTTACCATTGCTTAAAACTTACTAAGCTATATTAGCTTACTTTATGTGTGTTTATTTGACTATGATATAGATTTTGAAAGCTTGCTCGTACTTGGGGAACGCCGTCGAAGTCAATCACATTATCATCTCTTTTGGTACCTTTTTGTATTCGAACCCAAGGTCCTTGGCATGTATAGGCTGAATTACTTGTTGAAATGTTTTAAATGGTGTAAATGTGTATGTATTTGAATGCCATTCGAAAATGGCTTGTCCATCTTGTTAATCTTGGAATTTATATTTTGGTTTGATGATTATGTTTGGTTGTGATTTTGGTTGATTTGGTTTTAGTATATATAAGTATGGTTAATGTATAGAGTTTAAAAGAAATGGAGTAAAGATGTTATAAATTAGTTAACCATATTTTGCAATGAAATAGTTTTAGTTAACGAGAGTGATGTGATTTTAAAAATCACTAAAATAGGATAAATAGAATTAGAAAGTGAATAAGATATAGAATTAAATCTTATTGTGTCTATTTTATATATGAAAGAAACAGAGTAGGCAAAGGAATTTTATATTATGAGATATTTAGATTTTAGTGAGACTGGTTCTGAATGACTTTGTGATTCCCTGTTCTATCTTAGAAAAAAATTTTAAAAATTGTACAAAAATAATCATGGAGCATAATTTATATGCTTATAATCCTTAATGAGTCTTTTTTTTTTTTTGGAATAAACGAGAACATTATTTGAATTCTGTACAATGAGATAACTAAGTTTTTGTAAAGATAGGTCAGAACCATCAAATAGTGAAACAGGAGAAACTTTAATGAATAAACTATACTAATTGGCCAAATGAAAAATTCTGGAAAAATTAGAGTAATAAGATATATGAGTCTAGTTTCAAGAAAAATTTACAGATCTAAATTTTGAGTTTTGTAACTCGAGTTATGGTCAATTTAGTCAACATGACGCAGATGGATAGTTTCAATTTTATGCCTCGAATTAGTAGTTAAGTCTAGTAATACCTCATGCTCGACTCCGGCAACGATCTCGGGTAAGGGGTGTTACACCTATCCAGCTAACACACCTTACCGTCCCCCAATCACACCCCAAAAGAGCTGTTAAAGCTCATCCAACCAAACACACCAATTTGGACCATCCAACCCTACACACCGTATAAACTCATCCCAGGTTGCCCGACAACGATGGCTTATCAAAATGCTGTTGAACTGCCATATCAGATATACATACGTAGCGTAGCTAACATACATGCGGTACAGTGCAATGCGGCAAACCGCTATACTAGTAATTTGCAGCTTAACTGCCATATCAGATAATGGTACGAAACATAGCTAACGTACACATGGTATAGTGCGATGTTGTAAATCGCTATACCGAAAATTTGTAGCTTAACTGCCAGATCAGATAAATACACGCAATAAGGCTGACATACGACCTATATAATGTAGTGTGGTAATCTAGAGTACATATAAATTACAGTTTGAACAGCCAGATCAGATCAGAATCAGACTCCCTTCTCTTCAAAACCCATTCCAAAATATTTTATGCAGGTGTATGTATGCATACAATTTCATAGAACAGAAACACAATATCAGACAGTCAGATAGAACAACTATGCACACACACCCAACAGATAAAATTTAAATTCCAACACCTCACGTGACATTCAAATAGATACACTTGAGCCGAAGCCTAGATCAGAATTCTTAATTTCCCTTGTTTAAGCTTAGCCAAGGGTTGAAGCACGCAAACCCATTTATAGATCAAAAAGGCACACCGAACCAATATAAGTGTCTTAGGACCACACGCCCATATGCTCTGGCTATATGGAAAATGCCTAGGCCGTGTGGGAGGTTAAAAGCCTGTGTGAAAGAGGCACACAGCCATGTGGCTGTGCTACACACCCGTGTGAAGAGAGGCACACGACCGTGTGACTGAAGCACACGACCGTGTGGACTAGGGACATGGCAGTGGGAATAAGTGGTGTAACTCTCTGTCTGTTTGCACTAATTTTGAGTACAGGGCTGACACGGCTGTGTGAGGGTCTCACATACCCATGTACCCATCAGACACGGCCGTGTTTCCAACACACATGCCCGTGTGGAATCCCTAAATTCCTAAATTAGCCACACAATCGTGTGACACCAAATCACTCAAACCCTAATGCCCAAACTCACACGCCCGTGTGCCCAGGGTACACGGTCGTATGAGAAATGATAAAATCCCCAAGTCGGCCACGCGGCCGTATGGCCAGGCCATGTGGCACCGAAATTGGCTCAAAAACCCTAATTTCCAAAGGCACATGACCATGTGGACTGGCACACGCCAGTGTGGAAACCCTAGTGGCCAAAAACCAGCTCAGAACAGGTCAAAATCGCCATTCTAGCCACCCAAACTAGTCCCTAACCTTTACAATAACGAGAGTATAAAAAAATATGCCATATGCCCTGTATTATTCCACCTCTAGCACCCAAAATCGACGAAATTAAAGCACACTCAAGAGATACCAAAACAAATGGTCGCAAAGTAAAATAGAAAATTTTGTATCCCACACCTATTTTGCAAACGTAAACATTCAAATGCCAACCTGACGACCCAAAAATTGAAGTCCCTTGAAAACCACCACTTTTCCCCAAAAAGCAAAGAGAAGAAACCAAAAAGCAAAAAGAAAAAAAGAAAACGTCCATAAGTGAAAAGAAAAATAATAATAAAAATAACAATAAATAATTTTAAAAATATTTACTTAAAACTAAATAAAATAAAACACAATAAAAAGGCTCCCAAAATGCGTACACAACAACTCGAACCCAGAACCCAAAGGGTTCACTAACACTCACTCAACCACCAGACCAGCAGGCCTATTCTGACACTTAAACGTGCCACTAAGCTCAATAGCACCACCAACTCATTGACCCTAACCACAAAACCTAAAAATTCTAGCCTCAAAATTTGGGGCGTTACAACTTTACACAGTGGATTATTTAGTTAGTGGTGTGTTTCCATGCCATGGTAAATTTCTTTCAATGCAGTCCAATGAAAGGGGGAGTCTACTCTTAATGGTTTTTGATGATGAGGTTCGCAAGGCAGTGTCTGGTATGACTCCACTAAAAGCATATAGGGTGGATGGTTTTCAGGTGAAGCTTTTTCAATCACAATGGGATATTGTTGGGCCTCGGATATATTCCCTAGTTAGGCAGATGTTGGGGGGTCAGGTATTAGATCCTAATTTGAACAAATCTTTACTGGTATTATTTTCTAAGGTCCAAAGTCTGAAGGAAATTTATCAGTTTAGACCAATAAGTTTGTGTACAGTGATTACGATTATTACAAAAAATATAGTTAATAGATCGAGACCACTGATGGTTAAGCTAACTTGTCAAAACCAAGTAAGTTTTGTCTCGGGCAGGAATATCATTGATAATGTAGTTATGGCACAATAAGTTGTGATTCTTCAAAGGATTTTAAAGGTAGTAGATATTGGATGGTGCTAAAGGTCGATTTAGAGAAGTCTTATGATAAAATCAAGTAGGATTTTCTGAATAACACATTGTCTAAAGTTGGGTTTCCTCTGCATTTAGTTGATTTGATTTTAAACTGTGTCTCTTTGTCGACTCTTCAGGTTCTTTGGAATGGTGTTATTATAGAGTCCTTTAAGCCTATGCGGGGAATAAGGTAGGGAGATACACTATCTCCTTATCTTTTTGTATTGTGCATGGAGAGACTGAGGCATCTTGTTGGAGAGGCAGTTGAACGAGGCCCTTGGAAGCCTTTGTTTCTTTCACGGAGAGGTCTGGTCATATCTCACTTGTTCTTCACTGATGATTTAATGCTATTTTGTGAAGCTAGTAGGGGTCAAGCAGATATTGTAAACGGTATTTTGGACACTTTCTGTCATTTTTCTGGTCAAAAAGTGAATAAAGGTAAATCACAGATTTTTTCTCCTAATACACCAGACAACTTTGCGGATACTATTTGTGTTGAGATGGGTTTTAACCTAGTGGAGGATCTTGTTATCTACTTGGATTACCATTGTTGCATAATAGAGTTACGATGAACAAAGTATAGAAAAAATTATCTGGGTGGGAAGTGAGTAAATTGTCTTTGGTTAGTCGTATAACTCTAGCTAAGTCAATTCTCTTAGCTATTCTAAATTATTTTGTGTACGATATGTATCCTTATTTCTGTATGTAAGAGGATTGAGAAGATTGCTCGTAACTTCATTTGGGGTGCTAGTTCGGGGCTAAGAAAACTTGGATTGTTATCTTAAGGTAAGTGCTGTCGTCCGCTGGACTATGGAGGCATGGTTTTGAGAAACTTCGAAGATTAGAACATTTTTTCTTGTTGAAGCTTGGTTTTTAGTGATTTCGAATACATATTCCTTGTAAGTTAGAGTGATGAGGAGTAAATACAACGTACATGGTTTACTTCTAAGCTTTATTTCCAGAAGTAACTATTATTTAATTTGGAGGTCTTTAATGAAGTTCTGGCCAGAAATCATTGCTAATGTCTACTGGTTTTTTGGAGATGGTCGTCCAACGAACTTTTGGAATGATTTGTGGCTTAAGCAAGTGGGCACTCTCCGTGATTTCTATATAGGTCTTGGGCAACCGGATGACACTTTGTGAGTTTACGACATGTTATTTAATAATGGAAGCTAGGACTAGAGTCATCTTAATGATGTTGTACCGGGTCATATTATCTTGCAAATTTCAGCCATAATGCCACCATCACTTGAAGCGAGTTAGGATTGCCTAGCTTGAAATGGATAAAGAGAGATGTGTTTTCTTCTACTGGAACTTATAGGAAGTTGGTCCATGTTGAAGACACTTTTTCTCCTATTGTTTGGAGTTTGATTTGGAAAGCGAGGGCACCTCAGAGGGTGAGAGTGTTCTTATGGGTTTTGTGGAAGAATAGGTTACTGACGAATTGTAAAAGAGAGCAAAGACATATAACTAGCGATGGCGATTGTCCTTAATGTAGTAGTGTTTTGGAAATTGAAGTCTATACAATTTGGGATTGAGCTTTTTCTAGAGCTGTATGGCTTGCTGTGGTTCTGAGGTGAGTTTATAATGTTCTTTTATCTCTGCCATTTAATGAATGGTTCTTATGGAATTTACATAACAAAGGGAGTTGTAGTAATGCTGATATTGATTGGCAAACTCTGTTATCAAATTTAGGTTAGTTTCTTTGGGGAAAAAATTCCTTTTTTTTTCTAACAGTAATAGTTGTGTTCAAGCCCTTGTGGGTACAGGTTATACGTGGGAAAGAGTTATGCAGAGATGAATTTGAAATTGGATCATCCTAGATTCATGCGCTCTTTATTGAATTGGTCTCGTCCAGCGAGAGATTGGATAAAGCTTAATACAAATGGGGCAATGTCACATAATGGACTTTATGCGTCCATTGGAGGTGTACTTTGAGACTCAAATGCAGAATGGCCATGTGGTTACTCAATGTCATTGGGTAAGAACCCCGTTTTCAAAGTTGAAGCTAGAGGGATAGTGGAAGGACTTTTTATAGCTTGGAGAAAAGGGTTCAAGAGGATTGAGGTAGAATGTGATAATGCTTTGTTGATAGAATTGTTGTTAGCAGCTTGTGGTGCTAATAGTAGCTTGGTGGAGTTAAGGCTGTTGCATCAACTCTTGCGTAGGAAGTAGGATGCAAGAGCGTGCCACATCTCAAGGGAGCATAATGGGATTATAGATTATATGGCTAAATGTGCTGTAGTTGGTAATCAATCTTATAACTGTTTGAAGAACCTTCGCTTTCAGTACAAGATTTATTGATTGTTGATCGTATTGTATCGTTGCTTGCTTAATGTTAACATGTTGATGTAACCACTTCATGCTATTTCTTTTTACCAAAAAAAAAAAAGATTAGATGTTTTCAAGAATCATTTTAATCCAAAAGAATACAAACAAAAATAGAAACATGGAATATTGAAAATGCACCAAATTATGTAACCTCTTAAAAGAAAATAATATATTATAAATTTTGACTAAATATTTTAAATTGCCAATGATAATCGTATGCAAATTTTAATGGCGTATTAAGACATTTAACATATGTTGTAAAGTATAAATAAAAGTAATAATAGAATAATGCATAAAAATTTTATATACAAAAAGGAAACGTGATGAACTATGTCTCACTTAAATTGCAATATTTAATTGTTTTTGTTTTTGTTAGTTTTTAAACCTTACGTATAGAAGTCATTATCCAAACATAATCAATATGAAATAAAAGTTCATTCGATGGTTTTTTTTTTAATTACAAATTAATGATACTCATGTATCACTTTTCTTTTTAAAAATAAAATCGAACAATTGCAAATCAGAACTTTTACAAATGAATTTTCTTTTGGTAGCAAAATAAAACACCAATTATATTAAATTAATTTAGTAATACAATATCTAATCATTTACTCTATACGAATTAAAGTACTTTGTATTATATTATTTGATATTTTATGAAAATCAAATTGATTTATAATTTTATGACCAATCTAAATGTATTGTTAAATAGAATGTATAATTTGTTAAAATATCAATTCAAGCTATAAAATGACATAAACTTCATGACTTTTAATATGTGCTGGATTAAAAACAGAGAAAGAAATACAAAGAGGTCGAATTTATCAACCTTTTACATAAAAGAAGAAAACAAACAAATTAAAATCAATTCGCAATTTAACTTAATTTATTAATTCAATTGCTCAATGAATTACATCTTCAACCGGCACACAGGTTCAAAGTGGAATTGGATCGATGAGCAATGAAGTGATCCCACCTTTAGCAGCTTTGCCAACATGTGTATAACCATCTCCTTCTCTGTAAAGCACATCCATCACTCTTGCAAGGTTGAGACTTCTATTTAGAACGGGTACTGGCATTTCTGTTGGTTTCAGGAACTCTTCGTTAATGTCCTTCCAGGAGCTCTCTATATGCTTGTTGAATTCATCATAAGCCTCTTGTGCCGTTACGCCATATTGTTCCATGTAGCACTCGATGGCTGAGCAATCATCTTCTCTCCGATGCTTGAACTTGTGTTCAGCGATGTCATCCATGAACCTGCAAATTATTGTGGAAGCTTTGATGATCTTAGGGTCATTGGTTGCCCATGCAAATGTCTCTGGAGTTATAACATCTCCCATGCCCACAAAAGCTGTAATAGCAAGCATGCCATAGCCCGAGGTTGGCAATGCATTATCTCTAAACTCCTCAAATGTTGGTTTGTAGTTTTGATGGGTCCATTTGGCTTCCAAAAGGTAAGCTTGAGCAAGTCGTATCATCTGAACGAGCATCAAAATCCAATAATTAATACAAACATACATTTCAACTATATAGCTTCATCAAAACAAAATTGGATGTTAATTTCTGGATGATTATAAAGTATTTTATATCCAAGTTAACTGTCAATCTACTTACCGCCTTCCTTGCATATTCGACACGATATTGCCTCCCTTGCTCTGCTGTTAGTTGCTCCATTTCTTCATAAACATCTAATAGTGCCTTATAACTTATTTTCATAAATTCTGGGAGCTCATCCATACATTTAATATCCCACCTGAAACCCATTGTCAACGCTAAATGTTTAATATCCCATAATTGATCATGTATACACTTCAAAGTAAATGTATATTCACAATTTCAATAAATCTAACCTTTCGATTGCATCTGTATAGGGAATAAGTTCATCATATGTTGCATATGAGTCATATGTATCATCTACTATAGATGCCATGGCTATTACTTTTGTCATCATCTTTCTACCAAGAGAGTATTGTGGCTCAAAGTATACTCCCATTATCCAAAAGTAACCTTCTATCACTCTATCTCTCGCAAATGGTAACTTTTTTGTAAAGTCTAAATCCTTCCACCACCTATAAAAAAAAAAAAACAAACATCAGATTTCAAACCCATTACCACAACCTAATCTTCATTTCACTTAGTAGAGTGTTAGGATTTTGAAGTCTTAACATTCAAACTCTTACCTACAAATTTCACTTAGCTCTTTTCTATGCAAAAGCTGTAACAAGTTGAAATCTATCTTTGCAAATTCCAACAATGCCTTATTATGGGATTCAATATCCTGGTATATCGAAATGTATCGCCTAGCCTCGACCCTTGGCAAGCCTCTTCGGATGGACTGTTTTAAGGCATGTGCAACTTGTTCCGATAATGGATACTCTAAAGTCGGTGCTGCAAGAGTTAGGTGAGTGGTGGTGAAAGAAATTGCCTCATCCAATATATCTTCCCCATGCACCCGCATATACGAAGCTTCATAAAGCTCCAACAGTCCTCGCACATCAGTGGTTATGGATGACATGAAATTTCCTTCCTCATCTTTGAACTTATCGAATACCTCTGCTCAAACAATACCCAAAAGTCATTATCAAAAACATTGGTAGGCTCAATCATCTTAAATATATTAAAAAGTATTAAGGATTGCATGAAGTAAAAACTAAATTACCACATGAAACATTGAAGCCATGCTCTCTAAGTAATCGAAATCGAAGAGAGTTGGTATAGAGATCATTGTCGACATCATTGTTGTCATGGTATATAGCTTCTAATGCATCTTCAATCTCTTCCTCAAAATGGTAATAGACACCCAACCTTTGGACTGCATCAATAAGGGGCAGTTTTTGGTTTGAACTATCACCCATGGGAGCCACAAGCATCCGCCTAACTTCTTCTTTTAGTTCTTCATATCGGAGTTGAGTTGCAGTATCAATATCCTGCTCAAAAATGAAAATTTCTTCTTATTAAATACAATTTATTTAAACAATATTAAGATCAATAAAAAAACAATACAAAATATGTACCTCATTAGGGCACTTGAGGAAGATATCTCCCCAAATGCCAGGGTGAAAATCAGCCTTGGGGCGATTTTCCATGTTGCAGGGAATGGAAATATGGGGTGAAGCAAGGATTTCAGAGACTTGTGAAGCCATGTATTTCTCTTGTTGGAACCAAATAAATTGTTCAAAGTGCTAATAAATTTGTGTTCTTAAATTAGCACAGATATTTGTGTGAGGCTAAGTATGCAATTGCAGCAGGTATTTATAGATACCAGATTACTCACTCAAGTCAAAGAAAGACAATTCCGAAAACTAAGGGAAATTATAAAAAAATAAAAAGAAAGAAAGAAAAACATGAGCATATGGTTGGAATGTAAATAAAATGGAAAGGCCCCTTTCTTACTTTTGTTGGTTTCTATCTATTTGTTCCAAGTTGATGACTGCAAATACATTTACTAAATATTTAATTAAGAAATGTGGTAGGCTGTATATATATATATATATATATATATATATATCATTTTGTTTACTTTGACAGAATTGAAGTCATCTATCTATTAGCAGACTCTTCGTCACCAACCATTCTGATTTATTTATTGTTGAAATTTCTTTAATAAACTGAAGTAGCCTGTTGGTCAATACTTTGATATTAACCATGCTTCCGAGCGGAGCAGTAGATTATATAAAAAAGTGAGAAAAGATTATATACTACTAGTTATATTAACACCTAATTCTCAGGAATTTGAAATTTTATTTTTAATTATTTAAAAAAACACGTCACTGTTTTTATTTAAGATAAATCAATATTTTTTTAAATAACCATGGAACATTATATTATGATACATATTCATAATGTGAGTAAAAAAAATTATATGAGGTACATTTATAAGCCTTTTTATATTTGTCAATGACAATCAGTATGCAAATTATAATCGCCTGTTAAGACATTTAACACATGCTCAAATTATAAATAAAAGTAATAATATAATGCATTATTTATATATATATATATATATATATATATATATATATGCAGTAGTGGACAATTAACGATATCTTGGAAAAATAATTTAAATAAATAAAGAAACGTGGTGGACTATGTCTCAGCTAAGTTGCAATATTTGATTATTTTGTTTTATTAGATTTTAAACGTTATATATTTACAATAGATGTAATTATCCAAATCACTTATATTTTAGGAGTGTTTGATAAACAGAGTTTTAGATTATTTTTTAATTGATTTGGGTATAAATGTATAGTTAAACTTTTTAATTATAGTGCTTGGTGAATGAAAGTTTGAAAAAAATTATTGAGCTAAAACCTCTAAAACAAAAAATGAAGGGATGAATAACTTTTTTCGCAGCCGATTGGAAATGAAATATATGAAATGACATATCTGACCATACTTGCTCAAAAATTACTCTATTTGTCACATACTCTCAAATCTAATGAGATATGTATCTATTTCTTGAATATTCATGTACTCTTAATTTATTTTCAATTTACTTGTGTGAAAATAATTTCTTATGCAACTTTATATTAATTGAAATATGCTACTTGACAAATTTATTCAGAGTTTGACATAATTATCATTAATTTACATATTAGGAGATGACATAATTATCACTAGGGATATAATTTATAATTATATTGATACACTATTAATATTTATCAATTTCCATAATGTTTATATTTGCAAATAAGGAAAATTTATTTATTTAAATTTTAAAAATATTCACTAATTAATTTCTATAATGGATGTTTTAATTCTTTGGTAATAGTATTTTATTTCGATAATTTCACCCACTAAAACTAAAGTATTATAAACAAATAAATACTTAACAATAAAATGAGTCATGACTTTATCATTTTACACATATTAGTTTCTAGCTATCAACTAAATTTTATCAAACATTTTAAACAAATAATTAATAAAATTAATTAATAAAATTAATTGGCCAAACCAGTAACCACAATCAACTATCAACCGATTATAAAAAACGTGATGCTTTATTAAATTTTTTAAAAAGAGAACAACTAAAGGACTAGTCAAAAATTGTTGAGTAGAAAACATGGGCTCTTTGGGCTCTTTTAAGTTGAAGTCTATTGACTATAAAAATTTAATTTATTCCAAGAAATTGAAAAGAGTAGACTTCACCATGTTCTCGCACGCAATAGAAAATTCATTGAATTACACTACACTGAACTTTCAATTCATTGGCCTGAGTTCTTTTGCATTGACTCTTGCAACTTGCAAGTACTAATAAATTATTATGCATGTGATGTTTGATAAATTTTCTTTTAAATAATCTTTATTTTTCAATAAATTTTATTTTAATTTAAGTCTAGTTCATTTTCATCTAAATTCAGATATTAAGCAAAATTATTATTTCTTTATTTTTTACCTCTTTTGTTTCTTGACATAGCTTTTCGGTATAATAAAAAATTATTTTTAAAAATAATTTTAAATTTTTATCATTTTATATATAATTGAGGTCAAATTGATAAAAAGTATGAAAATTAAAGACTAAAATTATTATTATATTAACTAAAAAATGCCACTTAACAATTGGACAATAAAAAAATCAATTTTAAAAATTTTAATGATCAAATTGTAACTCTTTTTAATTAAAATGACTAAAATGAAAATATATTCATAATATAATTACTAAGTAGTTTACCGTTAGAAAAAAAATACCCTGGAAATTTGGAACTCCACGCAACTGAGACCAATCTAGAGTGTGTAGATGAAAAGTCATGTATTTATGTATTTGTACATGAAGAGGACCAATTAGTGTGATTATTTGCGGTGGATGGATGATAGTATGAATTTCCATTTTCCACCCACAGTTGTTGGAAAGAAGCCAACACGTGCGGTACTATGTCCTTCGAATCTTTAGCACAAATCTCATTCAAACAAGAAGGCTGGTGACACGATGAAAGAACATTGACAGAATATAATTTATTTTAGCTAAATGCTAGAAATTGATATTTGAAACCCTCAAATTAATATCTTCTTCTGCTTCTTCTTCTTCTTTTGTAATTATTATTTGTCGTATTATGTATTATTATTGTCTATCTTAAATGTTAATATGTTATAATTATTTTTTATATATAAGTTCGATAGTGTATAAATATAATATTGCCATATAGTTATTGTTTAAAATAAAAATATATTTTCATAAAATTAATATTTTATCTAAAGGTTTTAAAATAAATCAATGTTTTGGTATTTAGAAATTAGAAATAGTACCCAATCGTCTTTGAGTTGCAATTTTTCGTTTGGCTAAATTACTAAATACCCTTTTAATAAATTTAAGTAAATTATGAGATGACTTTAATTACGAGGTTTAAAAATGTAATGTCCAATCGTCTTTGGATGTGATGTTTATATTCTTTCGAACAAAGAAATCTAAAGTTTTGAATCATAAAACTTATTCTTGAGAATTCAAACATTATATCCTAACTTATTGGGTGTGATGTTTTGTATCTCGAGGTAAGAATTTTCTAAAAAGATGTATCTAGCATCAAAGTTATGAGATACTGTATCCTAACTTCAAAGTTATGAGATATTGTATCCTAACTTATTGAGTGTAGTATTCTTATTTCTTTGAAATAGGTAGTCTTGGTTTACTTTCAAATAAAAGGATCTTATTTTAAAACTTTTTAAATTTCAAACATTTGGACATGATTTTATCGATTAGGTACCAATTTTTGGGCGTTATGAGGGTGTTAATCATTCCTCATACGTAACCGACTCTCAAACCTGTTTCTTGTTTTTCGTAGACCAAAATTAAATGTTTTAAATAAAACGTTTTACGAGGTGATCTAATCACACCTAAGTAAAAAGGGATTGGTGGCGACTCCTATTTTTATTTTTAAAGTCGATCCCCATTTCTTTAAAACCTTATTTTAAAATAGTTTCGACATAGAGGAAGTTAATTTTTTATTTTAATTTTGTTATAAATTGATAATAATTTTTTATCTTGATGTATGTAAATTGGAGGTTAATTAGAGTCAAAGAAAGCAATTTCACCCCAGGGGTTCTGTAATTGGAGTGAATAGCTGCTAAAACAGGAAGCAAACATTGAATTCACTTTGGTAGTTCAAAAGAGAATGGTGACTATAAAATATTCAAATAAAATAAATGATAATGCAGTCAAAGAATATATATTAAGATATTTTGGCTGCGGAATTTTGTTTTACATGCATTGCAAATTCTCCCTCGTCAAACTAGGTGTGAGGATTTAAATCCGGCTGGTTATCACCCTCTAGTTTACTCTCTAGTTAAAAGTTATAATGTGCAAGTGGTAGTATTTTCTTAAATTTTTAAGCGTCTGCTATTTTCCTTGTGTTTTTGTATTGATGTTGAGTTACCCAATAATTTTAAATTTTAAATTAATCAACCTCAATGGATAATTATATTAAAATAAAATTTAAAAATAAACTAATAAAAAATATCTAAACCATTCTCTACGGTAAATATCCCATATATACCAAAAATTAGTTTATTTACGAAAATAGGCGGTTTGAAGAATATTTATGGAAAATACCATTTCCCCAAAAAGCGCGTCACGTCGGTAGCGTTTTTGGGATATGCTAACAAAAGCGATCTCGGGATGTGCTTTTGCCACATCAACAAAAAGCGCTACCGACGAGGACGCTTTCTTGATGTGCAAAAACGCATCCCAGTAGCGCTTTAGCCATATTTTTTAAAAAAACTATTCTCGAATTTTTTAAAAATTTACGAGAATAAACCTTTATTAAGGCTCAAAATGACAACACTATTTTTTTTAATGTGTCATCAATTAATAAGGAAATATAACTTACAAAGGAAATCTTTATATAGACCCAAAGTCTCATTTCCCTTATTTTCTTGAGCAAAGTGGGATATGAGATATGTGTATATATAGACTCATGAATAGTTTTGCAGCTTGTTCCTAAACAATGTGGGATTCCTTCCTCTTTTAACTAACAATATGAGATGACATGCTACACTATATTTGATTTTTTTTTACAAAACAATTTCTCTTTTTTATATTTTGTTAACATTTTCTTATATTATAAAATTATATTTTGAGATCTTTAATCTTGTTACATTTTAGAATTGTTAACTTGTTGCATTTAAAATTTTATAAATTATGTTATGCATTTTAGAAATGACCTGGATTATTATTCTGTCATGGCATCTCTCAATTCAAAGATGTTAAACACTTTTTGAAATGTCAAAATGTAATCAGTCAATCCATCTATAATGTACTTAAAATGTTTCTTGTTTTATTTGAACCAAAATTCATTGGTTTTGCTACTAGCCTACCATTTTGCTGATATAGGTTATATCTACTGTGTTTTGATTCTCAGAGGTCTTCTTTGCTGTATGTTTGTATTCATGTTCTATCTGTTTGTTAGATGTCAAGTTCATAACTTTACTGTTTAGCTTCAGTTCCAAGATTTTATTTTAAACATGTATGTTGTCCAAGTCTAATATATTACATGTTATCTTCTTGCAAAATTCCAATCTTTATCTGTTGTGTTTGGTTTTTTTGTGGTAAGAATTTGGGTTAGCAAGTGAATATAAACTTCATCTTCGTCAGTCTATGTAAAAACAGTTGATGAAAAACTTATGTTTGATTTGGTTGCTATACTGTTGCATAGACAGTTGGAGCAGAAGCATTACGGATGGGAATTACTGGACAATGGCTAACTAAATCATATCTGGAAATGATTCTTGAAAGAAAAGGTTGTTCATTAGACATGATCTCTATCAAATGTTTCTCTGTCAATACTACTATTGTTGGTTATCTTTTTTTCTCAAGTCAATTCCACTTTCAGGAGTTCCACGCCTGAATACTCCTCCACTTGTTTTGTAAAATGCTAAACATAATTTATAAAATTTTAAATGCAACAAGTTAACAATTTTAAAATGCAACAAGATTAAAGATTTCAAAACATAATTTTATAATATAAGAAAATATTAACAAAATATAAAAAAAGAGAAATTGTTTTGTAAAAAAAAAATCAAATATAGTGTAGCATGTCATCTCATGTTGTTAGTTAAAAGAAGAAGGAATCCCACATGGTTTAGGAACAAGCTGCAAAACTATTCATGAGTCTATATATACACATATCTCATATCCCACTTTGCTTAAGAAAACAAGGGAAATAAGACTTTGGGTCTATATAAAGATTTCCTTTGTAAGTTATATTTCCTTATTAATTGATGACACCTTAAAAAAATGGTGTTGTCATTTTGAGCCTTTATAAAGGTTTATTCTCGTAAATTTTTAAAAAATTCGAGAATAGTTTTTTTTAAAAAAAACACGGGCTAAAAGCGCGTCATTGGGGATTTGTTTTTTGCCACATCGACAAAGCGCGTCCTCGTCAACAAGACTTTTGTTGATGTGGCAAAAGCGTCCCCAAGGGTGCGCTTTGTCAGATATCCCCAAAACGCTACCGCGTGGACGCGTTTTTGGGGGAAACGGTACTTTTCCGTAAATATTCTTCAAACTGGCCCATTTCCATAAATAAACTAATTTTATGGTATATATGAGATATTTACCCCATTCTCCACTAAATTTTCTCTTTAAAATTTTCATTTGTAAAATAAAATCATTTATTTTACTTACAAAATACGCTTTCTAAACCATATTCCCAATAAACAGGTTTAAATGTTAAAAACTCTAGGTTGCTAACATATACGAGTATCACACATGTAAGCATTTTCGAACTTATTCATATACAAATCAATTACAATTGTCGTAACCATTTTTTTTGGAAAACAAAAAGGGGTTCGACTTTGATTTTTGAAAATGAAGATAAAAAAATGGGAGTCGCCACCGATCTTCATTTGGTGCGATCGGATCACCTCTGTTTTAATAAAACGTTTGGGTTTACTAAAACAATGTTGATGGTCTGCGAAATTTCGAAAATCGGGTTCGGGAGTCAGTTACGCACGAGGAAGGATTAGCACCCTCGATACGCCCAAAATTGGTACCAAAATGATTAATTAGTGCCTTAATGTCGGAAGTTTGAAAAGGTTTTAAAATACGGATCCTTTGAAAGGTATTAGGATATTTGAGATTTCTTTATTCCGAGAGGGTACAAATATCACATCCAGCAAGTTAGGACATGATATTCTAAACCTTCGTAATCAAAGCTATCTCATGATTTTACGAAGTTTATCAAAAGGATGTTTAGTTATTTAGTCAAACGGAAAATCGCAACCCAGTACGTTAGGGTACTATTTCCCAAATTTCTAAACACAAACATTGCCTTATTTAAATACTTTTGGGATGAAATATAGTGATTTTGCAAAATGTATTTTTGTTAAAGATGTTAAACTCATAAAATAAATATAAATATTTGAGTTAAAATTGAGATTTCTTTATTCCGAAAGGATATAAATATCACGTCCAGTACGTTAGGACACGATATTTTAATCTTTCGTAATCAAAGTCATCTCATGATTTATGAAGTTTGTCAAAAGGATGTTTAATTATTTAGTCAAACGTAAAATCGAAACACAACGCGTTAGGGCACTATTCTCAATTTCTAAATAAAAACATTACCTTTATTTTAAGACCTTTAAATGAAATATGATAATTTTACTGAAATGTATTTTGTTTGATGATGAACATGTGAAAAATACTACTAATAATGATGATAATATCAAATAATAGTAATAGCAATAATAATGAAAATAAAATAATACATTAATCTGTCAGTAACCATTTTTTGGGAAAGCGATGGCAGCGCCATCGACTCGATTTTTGAAAAAGAAAAGGAAGGGAGTCGCCACCGATCTTTATTTGGTGTGATCGGATCACCTTTGTTTTAATAAAATGTTTAATTTACTAAAACAGTGCTTTTTGGTCCACGGATTTTGAGAAAAACGGGTTCGGAGGTCGATTACGCGCGAGGAAGGATTAGCACCCCCGACACGCCCAAAATTGGTACCAAATTGATTGATTAATGCCCTATTTGTTGAAAACTTTAGAGGGGCTCGAAAATACAATGCTTTTTATTGTCTAAATCGGAAGGGAAAGGGATATTAAGACTCTCTTATTATCGAAGAGATAAAGCATCATGTCCAGTAAGTTAGGGCGTAATACTTTAGACTCCCGAAACTAAGCTCGTCTTTTAAAACTTGATTTTCACTTTTAAAGAGAATGTTCCGTTATTCGTCAAATGAGAAATCGGAACCCAGTAAGTTAGGGCTCGATTTCTCGAGATTTCAAATACGGAAGATCGCCTCTATTTTTAGAAAAAGCTCATCTCGAGTATCTAGATATCGAGTCCAAGAAGTTAGGCGACATTTCAATTTCCGAGATCGAATATTTTGTTTTAAATTTTAAATTACAATTTCAAAGAGACATCCGTCGTTTAGCTTTAAACGAGAAAAACCGAACCAGTGAGTTAGGGCTCGATTCACTCGAATGGCTAACACGGAATGATTATTTAAAAAAAACTTGATGACTAGAGCAGAGGTTAATGCATCACGATTCAATAAGAGGAATAAATTACGAAGCTAGGTTGCATAATAATGATATACGTAATAATGCTAAATTAATTAATTTGATGATAACATGATGATAATAATGATAATGGTAAAATAAAGAGTAACGATAGTAACACATTTATGATAAAAGCAAAAGAAATAATACTAATAGTTAATAATAATAAAATAATAATGATAAATGGTAATGATAAGACTCGTAATGTTTAAGAAAAATAATAATAAAATAATATTAATGAAATTAATAAAATAAATAATAAAATGAAGGTAATTAACAAAATATATACATATAAAAATAATATAATGATAGTAATAATAATAAATATAGGGTAATAATACATAATATATAATAGTAATATGATAATAGTAATAATACTAATATAATAATATAGTAATAATAGTAAAACGATTAATAAAAAAGGTAATAAAACGATTAATAATATGTAATAATAGTAATAATAATAATAATAATAATAGGATATATAATAGTAATATGATAATAATAATAATAATAACAATAAAACGATTAATGATATATAATAACAAGAATACCAATAATAAGACTAATATAATATATAATAGTGATATGATAATAATGATAATAATAAAACGATTAATAATAAAAAAATAGGTGAAAATAGCAAAAGGGACTAAAATTAAATTGAAAATGAAATTTAAATAATTTGAAAATAAAATGGGAGGAAGGACCTTTCGTGATCTTGCTAAAAGCCGGGGACCGAATGTGTAATAAACCCTCGGGCCCAAAGCGCAGAAGAACAGGGGGACCAAATTGAAAGTCAAATTAAATGTACGGCTAAATTTTAAAACAATGAAAGTTTAATTGAAAATAATAAAAAGCGGAAGGGCTAAAAGTGCAATTAGCCCTTCCATTTAAAACGCGGATCCTAGGTCAAGCGGGTCTGATTCGGGTCGGATATGGCAAAACGACGTCGCTTTGGGGTTAAAAGGCCACCCCAAAACGACGTGCGTTTGTGGGCTATAAAAGGCCCTAAACCCTAAAAATTTTCATTTTGTGTTGTTTTAAAAAAATTTCTCCTTTCATTTTTTTTCTCTCAGGGGTGAGCTCGGCCGGGGTCGTCGGACGGCCCAGCCCGGCGCGTGGCTTTGCCACCGTGGATGGTATTTGAAGGTAAAAAATTCTATTTTTATTATTTTTTATGTCTTTTTTCTTTTCATATGTTATTATTTATTCATATATAAGTATGCATGCGTATATAAAAGAAACCAAAAGATCGAAAACGCTGAGTTAAATTTAGGGTTTGAAACCTAAATTTTCAAAAAAATTTAATATTTTGGGTGCAGGTTTGGGTTTTGTTGGGTCCGGATTTGGTTGGGTCAGGTTTGGGTTTTGTTGGGTCCGGATTTGGTTGGTCCGGATTTGGTTGGAGTCAGGTTTGGGTTTGTGTATTAGTTTATTTTGGTAGGGCAATTTTGGGCTTTGTATATGCCCTCTTTTGCTCATTTTCGTAACGAGAATAGAGCAAAGACTTTAAGAAGCCAATATTGCCCTACTCGCCGAGTCTTGGCCTCTCGGTGCTCTCCTTCAGGTAGCGTCGCTTCTGCCTACCACATCTTGTTGCTTGATCCACTCCACCGATATGTGGCTTCAATCTACTCTTCTGCGACTTCAATGGGATGTGACTTGTTTATTTTCGATCTACTGCGTGCAAATTTAGGAATGTCTAAACTGCTATCTTCAATTTGATCCTTGCAAACTCAAGGATCACCAGACTGATATCTTCGATCTGCTTCCTGCAACTTCAGGAAGGTCAAATCTGCTTTCTTCAATCTGATCCCAGCAAACTCGGGGATCACCAGACTGATATTTTCGATCTGCTCCCTGCAATTTCAGGAAGGTCAAATCTGCTTTCTTCAATCTGATCCCAAAGAAACTCGGGATCACCAGACCGAATTTTTGATCTGCTTCCTGCAACTTCAGGAACGTCAAATCTACTTTCTTCAATCTGATCCTTGCAAACTCAAGAATCACCGGTGAATTTTGATCCGCTCGCAACTTCGTGAATGTCAACCGCTTTCTTCAATCGATCCTTGCAAACTCAAGAATCACCGATCGAATTTTGATCCGCTTCGCAACTTCGGGAATGTCAAATCTGTATCTTCGATCGCTTCTTGCAACTTCAAGAAGGTCAAATCGACTATCTTTGATCTGCTCCATCGCATACTCAAGGAGACGGATCGCTCAACCGCATCGTCCTTCTTGAGGACGTATCTCATAGAATGAATACATACTTATGCCTAATGATTAGGATGCCATGAGTATGATGAGTCGAATGTTATGAGTATGATTCCTATTTAAGGTGTTATCACTCATTTGTCTGTCAAGGTTTTATCTTCGCTTCCTCTCGGTGACTGCTGCATGAATGGCTTGCCCTGTGGAAATTTCAAGCCTATTTTAGGCCTTAAAACACAGTCCGCCTTGACTTCTACTGTCTTCCACGGGAGTCACAACTCCTACTTGAAGAATATTCGACTTGGTTTGTTCGACTCTCAACCATTTAGGATTTTTGAACCTTTCCTTATCGAAAATTGGCCTGTCTTAAAAATTTTTTTAAAAGCGACCAAGCAACATTATTTACCCTTGCCATAATTACTGAATCGGGCGAGAAACTTCATAGAAATGGTCTTTATTGAGACCCCTTTTCTCTAATATCTTCATTTTGTGTTCATGGAAGTTCTAAACAACTGTTTTGTTTTGGCTTCCTGTTTTATCTAGAGATTTCCAAAGTGATACGTGGAACTTTCTTTTGTGGAATCGTTAGTTCATCAATTTGTTTTTTTAATGCATCGTGTTAATGATGGATAACAGTAGGTCAATTTCAAAGAGAATCAAAATGAATTTATCTATGAAACAAAGAAAATTGATTGGGGACATATTCCCTCTTTTTTTTGGGGGGGGAAAAGGACCCAAAAATGGTAAAATAACAACATGGATCAGAGCCCTATACATCGCCAATTGGGCTTCTATATACAAGCTCAAGAAGACTGCTCTGAGCCCGTCATGTGTTTAGAAGACTCGAAGTATTTTGTCGATGCCCCGATATGCAACGTACTTCCTCTTCTGTTGATTATGGCGCTGCGAGATCGCGACGCGTCCATTCAAAATTCGAGCCGCCCTTTTCGGGTTTTCAACTCAAAATGTCATCTGGTCTCAAGGTGCCCTTTTGCGGGTTTTCACCTTGGCCGCTCCGGTTTTTTTTTCGAAGTTTCAAAGTGCCCTTTGCGGGTTTTCACCTTGGCTTCTTCTATCTTAAGCAAAGTATTTTTTAACTGAATCTGAGTTCACGGGGTTGGGCAAACTTTTCCCGTCCATCTCTGTCAGAATCAGTGCACCTCCCGAGAAAGCTTTCTTTACCACATACGGTCCTTCCCAGTTCGGCATCCATTTTCCTCTGTGGTCTTTTTGTATGGGAAAGATCTTTTTCAGTACGAGGTCCCCTTCATGGAATTCCCTTGGGCGAACTTTTTTGTTGTAAGCTCGCATCATTCGCTTTTGATACATCTGACCGTGACGGATAGCCTCAATCTCTTTTCTTCAATTAAGTTCAACCGGTCATATCGAGCCCGGATCCATTCACTTCATCTAGTTTCACTTCATCAATACTCGGAGAGAAGGTATTTCCACTTCAATAGGTAGGACCGCCTCCATCCCATAGACCAATGAGAAAGGTGTTGCCCAAGAGAGGTTCTGACGGACGTTCGATAAGCATAAGTCGAACGGCAACTTCTCATGCCGGTCTCTAAGTCTCGATCATCTTTCCCACTATCTTTTGATGTTTTGTTGGTCGCTTCCTTTGCCCCATTCATTTTTAGGCGATACTGGTGATGAATTGTGGTGTTTGATGTTGAATTGGCTACAAACCCCGCTATCGTGCTATTGTTTAAGTTCGCGTTGTCCGATATGATCCTTTCGGGCATTCCATATCGACAAATGATTTCCTTCTTCAAAATTCGGCTAGCCGATTTAGTAACGTTAGCATATGAGGCGGCCTCTACCCATTTCGTGAAGTAGTCGATGACCATAAAGATGAATCGATGCCCATTCGATGCCTTCGGAGATATTGGCCCAATGACGTCCATGCCCCACATGGAAAATGGCCATGGAGGAGCCATAACATGCAAAGGTGACGAAGTGCGTGAATCTTGTCTCCATAAATCGGCATTTATGACATTTTTGGCATAGTTGATACTGATCTCCTCCATGGTGGACCAATAATACCCAACCTCATTATTTGTCCGGCCATTGTGAAACCATTAGCGTGAGTTCCACAGACACCTTCATGGACTTCTTCTAGGATTAACTTAGCTTCGGGGGCGCCCACACACTCAAGTAGCACTTGATCCTTCCTTTTCTTGTATAGGACTTCTCCATCCAAGACGTAATCACAGGCTAATCTCCTCAGCGTCTTTTTTTCATTTTCAGTGGCTTGATCGGGGTACTCACGATTCTTCACATACCGTAATATATCATGGTACCATGGTGGGTCAGTTTTCCCTTCTTCCTCGACATTGTAGCAATGGGTGGGTCTTGATGAATGCTCATTTGTATTGGCTTCATATCTTCGCTTTCATTTATTCGGACCATGGAAGCTGTGGTGGCGAGTATCGCCATCCGATTCTCGCCCTCAAGGTGTAATTGAAAGTGATGTCATCGAACTCTTTGACAAGCTCTTGGGCCAATCTTTTATAGATAACCAATTTTGGATCCACGGTTTCCCATTCTCCTTTGAGTTGATAGATTACTGTATGGAATCTCCATAGACTTCTAATACTCGATTTTGTATTCGATAGCGGTAGCGAGTCCCATGATGCGAGCTTCATATTCACCATATTATTAGTGCAATCGAAATCCGGTTTACAAGTGAATGGATAATGGTCTCCTTTTGGGGATATCAGATCGCCCAATTCCATTACCCACGGCATTTGATGCCCGTCAAAATTTAATTTCAAGGATGGTCTTGGAGGTACCTTCTTCAATGTCTCGCCACGTACATCAAGTCCTCATTAGGAAATCAAAATCTAAGGGCTCATAGTCTTCAAGGGCTCTCTTGGCTAGAAAGTTCGCTATCGCTCCCTTTTACCGCCTTTTGGTTTACATAAACGATGTCAAATTGAAAAGGATCGCCACCGCCATCCTTCCATTCAAGGCGGTAGATTCCATCATATACTTAAGGGATCTAGCTTTGAGATGAGCCATGTCGTGTGATCAAAGATGTATTGCCTCAACCTTCGAGTTGTCCAAATCAAGGCACAACATAATTTCTCAATTGGCGGGTACCTCATTTCACATGCGTGAATTTCTTACTAAGGTAGTATATTGCTTTTTCTTTTTTCCCGATTCATCATGTTGACCTAGCACGCATCCCATCGAATTATCAAGCATCATTAGATAAAGGATGAGGGCTTGTCTCGGTTGAGGCGATTAATACCGGGCCTGAGGCGGTATTGTTTCACCTTTTCAAGGTCTTTGGCACTCTTCATCCCACGCACAGGGTTGTGTTTCTTGAGGAGGCGGAATATGGGATCACATCTCTCGGTCAGTTGTGAAATAAACCGAGCGATGTAATTCAGCCTTCCTAAGAAACCTCTAACTTCTTTTTGGTTACGTGGTGGAGGTAATTCTTGTATGGCTCTGACTTTATCTGGATCAACCTCAATCCCCTTTTCACTGACTATGAACCCGAGCAACTTTCCGGACCGAGCTCCGAAGGTACACTTTGACGGATTAAGCTTCAACTGGAATTTTCTCAGTCTCAAAAGTAATTTTCTCAAGACCTGCACATGCTCTTCTTCGGTTCGGGATTTGGCGATCATATCGTCGACGTAAACCTCAATTTCCTTCTGCATCATGTCATGGAATAAGGTTACCATGGCTCTTTGATATGTCGCTTTGCATTTTTTAGCCCAAATGGCATTACCTTGTAGCGAATGTTCCCCACATGGTTATAAACGTTGTCTTGTCCATGTCCTTAGGATGCATTTTATTTGGTTGTACCAGAAACCATCCATGAAGGAGAATAACGAATACCTCACAGTATTGTCTACTAAAGTGTCGATGTGAGGTAGCGAAAATTATCCTTCGGGCTGGCCTTGTTTAGGTCTCTGTAATCTACGCACATTCATACCTTCCCATCTTTCTTGGGGACAGGGACAACGTTAGCCACCCAATCCGAGTACTTGACCACTTGTAAGAACCCGGCATTAAATTGTTTCTCGACTTCTTCTTTTATCTTTAACAAGACGTCTGGTCGCATTCTTCCGAGCTTCGTTGGACCGGCTTGCATTCTTCTCTTATGGCGCGATTGTACTCGCAATATCGATCTTAGTCCGGCATATCTTGGTACGACCATGCAAATACATCCTTGAATTCATGGAGTAGTTCGATGAGGTTCCTTTGGTTTCTGCGATAATACAAGTTCCAATATTCACCTCTTGCCCTCTCCTAGGCTCACCGCTTTCTATCGACTCTTTATGGGTAGGATCTGTTTTCTCCTTGCTCTACCATTCTCAACAAATCCGGAGGCAAGTCGCATTCATGTCATTTCCAAAGTCCCGAGATTCCTCTCAACACATGTCTTGCTCAAAGCACCTCAATCAGAGTATCATTACTCATATCATTGATGTCTAGAGACACAGAATGGGTATCGAAGGGTGTATAAAGAATAAATGAATTTGAGGACAATTATTCACATGATATGAATGAGAACAAAGAATAAATGGTAAAATGTAAAATAAGAGAATATTTAGTAGAGTTGAAGATGCATTTTATTAAAACAAAATGTCCGAACATAAGCCTATTTCACAAAAGAAATCTCATTGTTTCTAGGCTTAAAACAACAAGAGTGTTCAATATTACTCGCAAAATCTCTAAACACTACAGAAATTCCTCTGCAATCAATTGTCTAATGTGCTTCCGAGTTCATATGGGCGGATGCCCGACAAGCTCTTTGGTCAATCTCCTCATCGTGTATAGCATTGATGTGAGGACATTCCCTCTAGGAGACTCTTTTCCGGGTAAATCATGCCTCCCGTCTGAAGGTCACGAGATATGTGGGGAAATGTCATCGGTTCCCACTTAACGTCTTCTCCATTCAGCCTGGCATTTCTCCTTTCTTGTTTCTTCTCCATCTCCTTCTTCATTTGTTTAGCATCCGGTTTGAAACCTAAACCAAAGCGGTCCCTTTTTTCTCTCAAAGATCGGGCTGGACTTTCCTTGGAGATATTTACCCAATCCTTTTCCCTAGAGGGCTCCTTTTCCCATCGTCATTTGTAATCCCATCCTCGGTAGTCTTGGATAGTTTAGGTGACGGGACTTTATTTCCTTCTGAAATGAAAGTCGCATTCACGAACTCTAAGGATCGAAATGAACATTCAATGGCTTCCTTATTTGTCTCTAGGTATGGTGCTTCGTTGGTAACAGCTGCTATGATGTCATCTTCGTTTATAGTTACCGGTAGATTTTCTTACCAATTTCAATTTACAGTGCGATGACGAAGGTACGGCCCATTGAATGAATCCGGGCCTCCCTTGTAGCGAGTTGTAAGAAGGCTTGATATTCATGACCGGAAAGTCTACTTCATAAGTATTAGGCCCGATCAATAATGGTATGTCTATTCTTCCCATTACTCTTCTTTCGGTTGCCATCGAATGCTCTCACTATGTTTTGGCGGATTTCATATGAGAACTATCTATCGGCAACCTCTTGAGTGTGGCTAGTGGTAAGACATTTAATCTTGACCCATTATCTATTAGCACACTTGGCAAGGTGTATCCTTGCAACGGGTGGTTATGTGTAATGCCTTCACGACCCCATACCTCCGGTGGGATTTCGTCATCGTGAAGTAGATGAAATTATCGCTTATGTTACTAACCGACGATCCAACTTATTGACGATATATCTTTAGTAACATAGGTCTCATTCAAGACTTTCATTAACGCTCAGCGATGCACTTGAGCTTAAGTAGTGCTAACACGTAGATACGGGCTGGTTGTGCATGCGGTTGTTCCACCACATCGTATTCATTGTGTTTCAAGAATTTTAAGAACTCTTTAGCCTCTTCCTCTTTACGTGCTCATTGACAACGGCTTGGTTCTTTTTCCCGTCAATCGACACGATCTTGGCCATTTGCTCCGTTCTCTTATTTTCGGGATCATAACGCTTTCCACTTGGCGTATAGGAACCTTCGTTCTTGACTTCCTCCGAAATACTAGTGGAACCTTGCGCTCTGGCATTGTCACGCTGCAATTATAATTCCAAGGTACCCTTTTACTATCTTGGTAGGGAAAAGCGGGTTTTCAATTGTGATTTTGGTCTTCCCGTACTCATTCTTTGTGTTCAGCGAAATGATGATTCTCGGGTAATTAACTCCGGGCTTTGTCAATTCTTCCTCGGTCGTGCATATTTCCTCTTCCTCTACTCCTTCTTCATAAAACTCCAGCTCTTTGTTGTCCATGAGGCCTTGCACCAAAATTTTAAACTCGATACATTCTTGGATCTCGTGCCCCCCCGTCTTATGGAATTCGCAATAATTCTTTATATGTATTTTGCTTCCTATAGAATCTGACTCTATCAATCCTCTTTTTACCATTTCCTTCCGGACTATTCGCATGGGGTTTTTACTTGGTGGCGCTCTCTTGATCTTTCTCACAATCTCTTCACCGATTGCGTTCACCCCTTTTTCCTCATGATTAGGCAATGGGTTCCCCTTTCTTACCAAGTCATCAAGCGCTATAACACCCATTTTGATTAGCCTCTCGACTACCTTTTTGAAGGCGAGGCAATTCTCTATCGAATGCCCCTCTATCCCTGCGTGGTAATCGCATTGAGCGTTTGGGTCGTACCACTTAGGGTATGAAATTGCAATGGTTGTAAATAAAACGGGGACACGATGTGCTCATTGAATAAAATCTGGTATAACTCTTTGTACGTTATCGAAATTGGCGTAAATTGGATCCTTTCAGTATTTGGTCTAGTTCTCGATTCTGTCTTCTTGTACAGGTTGCCCGTATATGAATCGCCTTTGGTCGATTAATCGCGATCGCCTTGGGTATCCTCTATTATATGTACTCACATTATTTACCTCATGTCTTTCTTCTTAGGAGCGACTCTCCTAGTGCTTTCTCTGTCTCGATTTTGCCACCCTTATAGCATGCTCGATCATCTCCCCGCCATTACTATATCAAGAAAGCTTAGTTGTACTCCTATCATATGAGTTATGAAAGGGCCTTGAGTGTTAATAAAAAGCATGGCGCCTCTTTTCCAAAAGCGGTGGTGAACTTGTGTGCTACTTCCTCCACCATTGGGCATATTGCCTAAAACTTTCGTTTGGCTTTTTCTCCATATTTTGGGCGTGATTCGATCAGGGGCTATATCGACTATGTGCCCGTATTGTTTCAGGAAGGCCTGTGCTAGGTCCTTCCATGACTTGATCTGAGTGCTGGTTGTCTTGATTGTACCATTTGGCCGCGGATCCAGCCAGACTGTCTTGAAAATAGTGAATCAGCAGTTGATCGTTGTTAACATACCCCGCCATCCGTCGACGAGAACATTGTAATGTGCGCTTGGCAACCGTCCCATTGTATTTTTCAAAATCTGGGTCTTGAATTTTGGCGGAAGTACGAGTGCAGGACTAGGCTCAAGTCTTTAGCGTCCACCCCGTAGTGATGGTCAGCAGTCTCTATTTCCTTAAACTTTTCCTCTAACCATTTGCAACGATCCTCGAGTTGTCTGGAAAGGTTCACTTTTGCCTTATCCATTTCAGCCATTTCATCAAAATCGGGGACTATAGGGTTAGCCGGACATTCTCCGGGATTAGTGCCTGAACCAGTCGGGAGGTGCGCTGGCATCGCGGTCTCAACTCAACAATCAGTAGCTCGATAGCAACAGGCGTCCTTTGGGGACATATTTCTGGTGATGCTTGGGTATCTGGCGGGGTAAATCCTGGAGGGTAAGCAGGGTCGTCATTATTCCCTGAGCTAGCGGCGCGCTTTTCCTCGTTCATTGGCCAATAGTTGCGCCAGCTGACTTATCATGTTGTTTTGGGACTCTTGCATCCGTTCCATCATATCTTGCTGGAGTTTCATCATTTGCTCCTGCATCCGTTCTTGCATTTCCTTCAAAATTGCTCAAATCTCGATCCATTTTCTTGGTCTTAGTACGAGTCCGTAGCAATGTTCGGTTCCCATTTTCTCTTTTCTTTTCCTTTTTACGATAATTTTAACCGCTTAGGCTTCTTTTTATAAACTTTAATGTATGTAATATGATGCAATGCAAATGCATGAATGCGGGAAGAAAACATCGATTCGATCAACTTCATTTTAGAAAACTTTATTAGAAGGCAAAACCCTTTACATAAAGTAGATTACAAATATGTTCTCGCCCTAAGACCTAAGGTTTTGATTTTTCCAAGCGAGGAGATTAGCTCTTCATCATGACCCTAGAGAGCCCATATCTCGTGCCAAACATGTCACCTCCTCGCCCAAAGTCATGGGTGATCGGCTACTTCTCGAACTGGACTATTGCTTCATCCATGAGGTAGTCCCGGCTCTGAACTTGTTCGCAAGAATGGCGAAGCTCCTCCTCCTAGTTTCTTTCTCTCGTTTCAAGCTCAATCCGAGCTCGCTACTATGTAACGCCGATTCTAACTCTTCAACCCCGCCTTTCATTTCCTCTATTTTGTTCAGCTTGACTTTAGTTGGCTTTCCGAGTCTCGACTTGATAGTGGTGTAGAGATCGCCCAAGCTCATTATTCTAGCTTTTAATCCCTTTTCTCTTTACGGTCTTCATTACGCCCTTCTCTAAGTCTTTCTTTTGCGCCGTATTTCATGAAACTTTTCTCCCAACTACAAACTTTGGCTCTTTCCTCTCGACCTCTTGTTGCCATTGCTCAAAGTTTTCCCTAATCCGCGTTCTTTATCGTCAAGCGCATCTTTTTGTACTCAGTCTTCAAGCTATCTCGATCTTTTTCTACCTTCCATTTTTCTTTTCTGAGTTTCTCAGCCTCTAATTTCTGACCGTCCACTTCTAACTGGAGGAGCATTTTTTCTTCTTCCAACCTTTCTATCCTTTTTCCGAGTTCTGAATTCATCCGCTCAAAATCTTGCTTCACAATCTCCAATTCCGACGGGACCACTCGCATGCATTCTTCTCTCGATCGGGCGCCTTCTGAATTTGGCTCAGGAATGTTATCATTGACTCTCCTTGCCCTCCATTCAATGTATTCTGGGGTCGTCCTCGGGCCTGTAGATAATCTCCTCATTCTGTGAATCTGATTCCAGGCATTAGAAATTTCTTTAACCCTCTTCTTATAGCTTCCCCCTTCATATGAGAACTCGTATTGAGCTAGCAGTATGTCGTTGGTACAAACTGTCTTGAGCTATATTGTCTCGGGACCAAAGAAAGGCGTGGCGTTGGCACCCCAAATTCCCAATAGGGAACCAGTCAAAGCTTCATAGCGATATAGGATCCTATCGGGAATCATCCAGGGAGCCTTCCACTCGATGTCGTCCTCTTGAAGGTTTTGGAAGAGTGTGATCCAATTTTCTTCGGATACATCCTCTCTTCTAGGCGTAGTTGCTAACTCTTCTAGTGGAGAGTAATCTTCTGACATGAACCGACAGGACACTTTCTCTACTTTCTAAAAGTGACTATGGAACCAAGCCAACAACAGCTACGCACATCCAATAAACCTGCCTTCACCCATTCTTGACATGCGGTCAAGGATCTGAATGTTTCAACTAAGATGGCGAGCACGGTGTGACCCCTTTGTCTAATCGGTGAATAGATCAATAATCGCTTCATCAATGTGCCTTAAAGCTTTGGAAGATTACCAGTCAGAAATACACAAGGCGAAGATGTCATCTTTTTCTTCAGACGGATCGCCCGAGATCGTGTCTCTCAAACATGTCCGTGGTATGCATTTACCCTCGCCCTTCTTTTACATTCTAGCCGAGACCCACTGTTTGCTCATTCCGTGATATTCATCAACTTCTTCGAAAGGTTGGGCCATTAACCGCCTTGGAATAAGCTTTGTCAACTTGAATCCTCGAACAACGTAGCAAGTTCAGATATTCTTCAACTGTGGGAACCAGATCCACCTTCCGAAGGAGAAACAAATTATAAGCGGCATTCCGTAATCGGGTCATTGCTCGAAGCAGTGCTTATCTACTTTAACATCAAGCGGGTAAGGCGGTCGCCGTAAGTATTATAGAACAGCTATTTTGCTTCATCATCCCACTGCGTCTAAATTTCTTTCAACTCTTGGAGCTCGTTCTGCGTGACACTGATGTTGGTGAAATTCCGTAACTCTGACACATACCCTTCGGCTAAGCTATCTCCTTTTTCTAATTGGCATTACTCGACCATATGCGGACAAATAGTATTGTCTTCTACTTTATCAAGGAATTCGCTTTCCATAACCAGCTTCCTAACTCGAAAACGGACCGTGAATCGATGTCTCTTTAAAATATGGAATGATATGCACAAAAAGAAAGAAACACAACAAGTTAGTACCATGGAATATAAAGCGAGTAAAATAAACAAACGCCTATCTAGGTGACCACTAAGGTTTGCGATGGCTCTACCTAAGGTGGGCTCCTAAGGTTTGCTATATGCGGCTTAGTTCTAAAGTTCGAGGTACCCGAACTAGCAGATTCCTCGATCCTCACCCATTATAGGCTCATACGGATCGAAGTTTGGTTGAGGAATACATTTCCCTATGGCCATGCGAAGTGAAAACTTCACGGAGACATAGGTACGAATGTATTCAAAGCAATCCACTAGCCCATGCGGAGGTGAAAACCTCACGAAGGCATAGCCGCTCCCACTTAAGGGTGTGACCACAACGGTCATGCAATGCAATGCCGTAGTATTTACAAGGCTAATATTGAAGATCGTCAAAAGAAGCATGATTTTCAAAACCATTTTAATTAAAAGGACAAAATCAATCAATTTTGGCTTGACCTCGTGTCCCCAAGTGGAGTCGCCAAGTCGTCAGTAACCATTTTTTGGGAAAATGAACGACGCCATCGACTTCGATTTTTGAAAAAAGAAAAGGAAGGGAGTCGCCACCGATCTTTATTTGGTGTGATCGGATCACCTTTATTTTAATAAAATGTTTAATTTACTAAAACAGTGCTTTTTGGTCCACGGATTTTGAGAAAAACGGGTTCGGAGGTCGATTACGCGCGAGGAAGGATTAGCACCCCCGACACGCCCAAAATTGGTACCAAATTGATTGATTAATGCCCTATTTGTTGAAAACTTTAGAGGGCTCGAAAATACAATGCTTTTATTGTCTAAATCGGAAGGAAAGGGATATTAAGACTCTCTTATTATCGAAGAGATAAAGCATCATGTCCAAGAAGTTAGTATGCGTAATACTTTAGACTCCAAAACTAAGCTCGTCTTTTAAAACTTGATTTTCACTTTTAAAGAGAATGTTCGTTATTAGTCAAATGAGAAATCGGAACCCAAGAAGTTAGGGCTCGATTTCGAGATTTCAAATACTGGAAGATCGCCTCTATTTTTAGAAAAAGCTCATCTCGAGTATCTAGATATCGAGTCCGATAAGTTAGGCGACATTTGAATTTCGAGATCGAATATTTTGTTTTAAATTTTAAATTACAATTTCAAAAGAGACATCCCATCGTTTAGCTTTAAGCGAGAAAAATCGGAACCAGTGAGTTAGGGCTCGATTCATTCAATGGCTAACACGAATGATTATTTAAAAAAACTTGATGACTAGAAAGCAGAGGTTAATGCATCACGATTCGATAAGAGGAATAAATTACGAAGCTAGGTTGCATAATAATGATATACGTAATAATGCTAAATTAATTAATTTGATGATAACATGATGATAATAATGATAATGGTAAAATAAAGAGTAACGATAGTAACACATTTATGATAAAAGCAAAAGAAATAATACTAATAGTTAATAATAATAAAAATAATAATGATAAATGGTAATGATAAGACTCGTAATGTTTAAGAAAAATAATAATAAAATAATATTAATGAAATTAATAAAATAAATAATAAAATGAAGGTAATTAACAAAATATATACATATAAAAATAATATAATGATAGTAATAATAATAAATATAGGGTAATAATACATAATATATAATAGTAATATGATAATAGTAATAATACTAATATAATAATATAGTAATAATAGTAAAACGATTAATAAAAAGGTAATAAAATGATTAATAATATGTAATAATAGTAATAATAATAATAATAATAATACTAATAGGATATATAATAGTAATATGATAATAATAATAATAATAATAATAATAACAATAAAACGATTAATGATATATAATAACAAGAATACCAATAATAAGACTAATATAATATATAATAGTGATATGATAATAATGATAATAATAATAAAGCGATTAATAATAAAAAATAGGTGAAAATAGCAAAAGGGACTAAAATTGAATTGAAAATGAAATTTGGGGCCAATTTGAAAATAAAAATGGGAGGAAGGACCTTTCTGTGATGCGCTAAAAGCCAGGGGGACCGAATGTGTAATAAACCCTCAAGCCCAAAGCGCAAGGACAGGGGACCAAATTGAAAGTCAAATTAAATGTACGGGCTAAATTTTAAAACAATGAAAGTTTAATTGAAAATAATAAAAAAGCGGAAGGGCTAAAAGTGCAATTAGCCCTTCCA
Organism: Gossypium rotundifolium; assembly: GCA_025506655.1. Lineage (NCBI taxonomy): Eukaryota > Viridiplantae > Streptophyta > Magnoliopsida > Malvales > Malvaceae > Gossypium > Gossypium rotundifolium. Next base: position 5,176,855 of record CP106722.1, on the reverse strand, counting down.
TTTAAAAACGCGGATCCTAGGTGGGCGGGTCGATTCGGTTTGATATGGCAAACGACGCGTCGTTTTGGGGTTAAAGCCCGACCCAAAACGACGCTGCTTTGTGGGCTATAAAAGGCCCTAAACCGTAAAAATTTTCATTTTGTTGTTGTTTTAAAAAAAATTTCTCCTTTCATTTTTTTTTCTCTGCAGGGGTGAGCTCGGCCTGTAGTCGGATGACCCATGGCGCCATTATTGGCTTCCACCACCGTGGATCTGTATGGTAAAGGTAAAAAATTCTATTTTTATTATTTTTTATGTCTTTTTTCTTTTCATATGTTATTATTTATTCATATATAAGTATGCATGCGTATATAAAAGAAAACCAAAAGATCGAAAATCGCGATTTTTACCTCTCTTTTTCATTTTTGATTCTTGTTCTTGTTTATCCTTTACATCGATTTTTTTTATGTTGATTTTGCTTGCTATTCCTGCCGATTTTTGAGTGTTTGACCCTCTGCCCTTTTCGATTGAAAGGAGAGAAAAGAAAAAAAAAACTTTCTTGAATCTCTGATTCTCTTTTTTCTATTTTTCGAACAAAAAAAAAACTCCCTTCTACAAAATAATTTCGGGCTTAAATAGCCGAAATACATCATCTCTCTCTTTTTTTTTTTACTGTTGCTCACGCTTTCTTACTATCATTTTATGCGTTTTTTCTTTTTGCGGGAGGCGGTGAAGACGGTGGCCGGTGGTGGTTGCAGAGGCGAGGTGAAGTCGAGAGTCGGAGGTCATGCACATGTGGAGAGCAGGTGGGGGTAGGTGCGGCGCCATGTTAAATTTAGGGTTTCAGAAACCCTAAATTTTCAAAAAAAAAAATTAATATTTTGGGTCTGGGTTTGGGTTTTGTTGGGTCTGGATTTGGTTGGGTCTGGGTTTGGGTTTTGTTGGGTCCGATTTGGTTGGGTCAGGTTTGGGTTTGTGTATTAGTTTATTTTGGGCCTAAGGCAATTTTGGGCTTTGTACAAATACTAATTATAATAATAGTATAATAATAATAGTAAAATGCTAATAATAATAGTAATAATAATACATAGTGATAATAATAAAATGTACAATATGGTAATAATATAAACACAAAGATGGTGATGATAATAAAATAACGATAATAATAAAAGGTAGTAAAAAATAATAAGAAAATAATAAAATGATAATAAGATTAATCATGGTAGTAATTAAGAGGTAAATAATATATATATACAAAGGAATGAACAAAATATATATGTGTAAGAACTCTAATATAATAATAGTAATAATAAAGATGTTAACTAATAATAATAGGATGCTAATAATAATAAATGCTAAATAATAACAATAATGATATAATAATATAGTAATAATAATGATATAGTAATAATAATACTAAAGTAAAAATATAGTATGTAATAATAAAAGAACAAAAAGCGAATTAACTAAAAAGGATTGAATTGAAATTAAAATGTAATTTTAGGGTTAAATTATGAATAAAACAAGGTTCGGGGTCAATTTGAAAATAAAACAAAATTTCGTGGTCGAGATGAAACAAAAATAAAAGAAAAGGACCGATTTGCACACGCGGAGGAAACGGAGGGACCATGCGCGTAATAATTCCTTTCGGCCAAAACGCAAACCGGACTAAATGTTCGGGCCAGATTTTAAAATAACAAAGATCTGATTAAAAAACAATAAAAATACGGAAGGGCTAAAAGTGCAATTAGCCCGTCTATTCAAAAACGCGCGGATCCTCAGGTCGGGTCAGTCACGAAGGGTATGTTCAAAACGACGTCGTTTTGGGGTTAAAAACGACCCCAAACGACGTCGCTTTTGTGGGGCTATAAAAAGCCCAAAATTATGAAAAAAAAATCATTCCATCTCTCTTTGAAAAGAAAAAAAAAAACTATTCTCTCCCTTTTTCTCTGCAGAGCCGGAGGGGGGAAGAACTCCGGCGAGTCACCGCCGCCAAACTTCGACGTCGCCGCCTCGCCAACCACCCACAGTGAGTCGAAAAAGGTAAAAAATTTATTTTTTATTTTTTATCTTTCTTTTCTTTACACAATATGCATGTGTGTGCGCGTTAAAACAAACGAAGGTGGAAACAAAAATTTGAAAACGGTAAAAAAAATTTCCTTTTCGATTTCTGTTTACCTTTTAGATTTTCTTTTACGTTTTTGATGCCTACTAATTTCTGATCTTTGCTCTGTTTGTTTGAATCATTATTTTCTTTTGATAAGCAAAAAAGTCCTTTTTACAAAGAATCCTTAATCTAAAAAAGGTCCCTTTACAATAGCTTGAATCGGCTTTTATAGCCATTTTCTTACAACGTTTTCATCACTTTCTTCTTGCTTGCGTGTACAAGTGGAGGCGGTCTTGAGTGGGGTCGGTGGTAGCAGGTGGAGTCAAAGGCAGAGCAAGTGGCCAAAAGCAGATGGGACGGCGCCACTTGGGGCTAGGGTTTTTTTTTTCTGCTTTGGTTTTGGGCTTCTGTGGGCTAGGGTTTGTGTTGATTTTGTAGGCTTAATGGGTTAGGTTGTAATTGGGCTTTGGGTTTGGGCTTAAAATCGGCCCGGGCTGGGCAAAATGAGTTTGTACAGCTGCCCCTCTTTGCTCATTGTCGTGGAACGGCAATAGAGCAAAGACATAAGAAAGGCCCATTTTGCCCTGGCCGGTGGGCTTTAACTTTTTTGGTGCTCTTTTCTTTAGGTAGCCTCATTCACCCATCAGATCTGTCGTTTGATCCCATTCCACCGTTGTTTGGTGAGATAGGACTGTAACTTCAATTTGCTCCTTGCAATCTTAGGGAGATAGGTTTGCAACTTCAACCCGCTCCACTACAACTTCAGAAGATAAGGTTTGTTTTGAATATGCTCTTGCAACTTCAAAAAGACAAGATCTCGCCATCTTCAATCTACTTCTGTTATTTTCAATCGATCCTCGCGAACTAGGGGATCACCAGACTGATGTCTTCGATTTGCTTCCTGCAACTTCAGGAATGTCAAATCTGCTATCTTCAATCTGATCCCTGCAGACTCAGGGATCACTAGACTGATGTCTTCGATCTGCTTCTTGCAACTTCAGAAATGTCAAATCTGCTATTTTAAATCTGCTCCCTGCAACATCAGGAATGCCCGGCCTGCTATCTTCGATCTGCTCCACTGTAAACTCAGGGAGACAAGATCTGCTATCTTCAATCTGCTCCCTACAACATCAGGAACGCCAGACTTGCTATCTTCGATCTGCTCCACTGTAAACTCAGAGAGACAAGGTCTGCTAACTTCGATCTGCTTCCTGCAACTTCAGGAATGCCAAACTGATCTCTTCGATTTGCTTCCTGCAACTTCAAGAAGGTCAAATCTGCTATCTTCAATCTGATCCCTGCAAACTCAGGGATCACCAGACTGATGTATTCGATCTGCTTCCTGCTACTTCAGGAATGTCAAATCTACTTTCTTCAATCTGATCCCTGCAAACTCAGGGACCACCAGACTGATGTCTTCGATCTGCTTCCTGCAACTTCAGGAATGTCAAACCGCTTTCTTCTCGATCCACCGCAAACTCGTGGATCACCAGATGATGTATTCGATCCGCTTCTTGCACTTCGAGAATGTCAAATATGCTTTCTTCAATCTGATCCCTGCAAACTCAGGGACCACCAGACTGATGTCTTCGATCTGCTTCTTGCAACTTCAGGAATGTCAAATCTACTTTTTTCAATCTGATCCCTGCAAACTCAGGGACCACCAGACTAATTTCTTTGATTTACTTCTTACTCCACGGGAACTTCGAGGAAATAAGAATTCAGGGAGAAGAGATTCATAGTCTCCATCTTCTCTACCGAAACTTCAAAGAAATAAGGACTTATCCTCATTGTTAACTCAAGGAGACGGGATTTGTAATCTCAACCTACTCCACGAGAACTTCGAGGAAATAAGAATTCAGGGAGAAGAGATTTGTAATCTCCATCTTTTCTTACTGAAACTTCAAAGAATTAAGGATGCAACCTCATTGTTAACTCAGGGAGATGGGATTTGTAATCTCAACCTACTCCACTGGAACTTCGAGGAAATAAGAATTCAGGGAGAAGAGATTTGTAATCTCCATCTTCTCTTACTGAAATTTTAAAGAATTAAGGATGTAACCTCATTGTTAACTCAGGGAGATGAAATTTGTAATCTCAACCTACTCCATGGGAACTTCGAGAAAATAAGAATTCAGGGAGAAGAGATTTGTAATCTCCATCTTCTCTTACTAAAACTTCAAAGAATTAAGGATGTAACCTCATTGTTAACTCAGGGAGACAGAATTTGTAATCTCAACCTACTCCACGGGAACTTCGAGGAAATAAGAATTCAGGGAGAAGAAATTTGTAATCTCCATCTTCTCTTACTGAAACTTCAAAGAATTAAGGATGTAACCTCATTGTTAACTCAGGGAGACGGGATTTGTAATCTTAACCTACTCCACTGGAACGTCGAAGAAATGATAATTCAAAACTTTCTAATTTGCTTCCTTACTATCTTCAGGAAGACTTCAATCTTCAGCCTGCTCCCCTACTATCTCGAAGGAACAAAATCTGAACTTTCCAATTTGCTTTCTTACTATCTTCAAGAAGACTTCAATCTTCAGTCTGCTCCACTATCATCTCTAGGGAACAAAAATTGAACTTTCCAATTTGCTTCCTTACTATCTTCAGGAAGACTTCAATCTTCAGTCTGCTCCACTACCATCTCGAGGGAACAAAATCTGAACTTCAATATTGCTACACCGTTCTTTGAGGAACCTGTCCTGTAGAATTAATTTTATGTGCTTATGCTTATGCAAATGATGAGGATGTTATGATCAGAACGACTCAAAGTCTCCTAACTGCATGTGTTATGGATGACACTTGCATGAATGCAGAATGTCATGAGAATGGTCTTTTTATGATGATTAGGATGCAATGAGTCGAATGCTCCTAACAAACGTGCTTTGAAATGATGTATGAATGCAAAATGAAATGATCCCTTTTTAAATGCTTGGGGTCGTCATTGCTCGTAGTTTATTAAGGTTCTATCACTGATGCGTTATCATGCTTTCTCGTTCAGCCAGTATCTTTGATAGAAAACCCAAAAAAGGACCATATTCTGCTCAACAAGCTTGCCCATTGTGATTTCGAGTCCTTCCATTGCACCTTCTGGGATATAAAGATTGTACCTCTCACTGCAACTTCAGAAGAATAACATTTGGTTTCTTCTATCCATCCTGCTGTAACTCCGAGGTATAGGATCAATTTGATCTGCTACACCATTCACTGGTGTAATGACCAGATGTGTAGGCCTGATATGTACATGAATGCAGAGTATCATTTTTCTTTTCTCGAGAATGATCCCTTTGTATTGCTGGGTTGACATTGCTCGTTATCTGTCAAGGTCGTATCACCGGCGAAATGTATTGTCTTACAAGATCCAAAGAGATAATCATCTTTCTCTAATATTTTCAAACCTTGAGCTGAGTGAGTTCTAAACAATAGTCCTGTTTCAGGTCCTTGTATTATTCAGAAGCTTCTAGAGTAATATGCAAAACTCCTTTTATGAAAGTATTATTAGTCCACTAATCGTTATTTCAATGCAAAATGCCCAAAAAGATTGTAACAATGGACAAAAGGAAATCGATTGGGAGCATAGCTCGAAACAAACAAGTTAATCAAAGCTAGCAAATGCAGTTAAGAAGGAAATTTATCGGTGGTTTTTTAAAGGAATAAAATAACCACAAGTAACAAAATGGGTAAATGGAAACTAAGTGCCCCGGATATCACGACTTGAGCTTCTGTTCTAACTTCGAGGGCCATTTTGAGCTTAATATGTGTTTAGGGATCCAGAGTACTTTGTCGATGCCCCAAGACGTAACATACTTCTTCGAGCGTAGCAAGACTCTCAGATGCCCTACTTTCGATCAAAATTTTGAGTCGCCCTTCTCGGTTTTCAACTCAAATACCCTTTGGTCTCAAAGCGCCTTTCATGGGTTTTCGCCTTAGCCTCTCCTTTTTTTTTCTTTTTTTTTTTTTCATGTTTTTCGCTTTTTGTGTTTTTTGTTTTTTTTTGTTTTGTTTTTTTTTATTTTTTTTGGAAAACTTTTTATCGAATCAACTCACCGAATTAAGCGTGTCCTTGCCATCCATCTTGGTTAACACCCATTTTTCCCTAGAACAGGCCTTCTTTGCTATATAAGGTATTTACTTTTTTCTTTGGAGTTCTTTTGGATAAGAAGAATCTTTCTTAATGCTAGGTCCTCTTCTCAAAATTCTCTTGAGCGAACCTTTTTGTCATAAGCCCGTGTCCGTTTTGGTACATTTGACCATGCTGAGTACTTTCAACCACGCTTACTGGAGGCATTCTGCTTCATCTAATTCAATCTAAGCTTGGGGAAAAGGAATCTTATCTTCCAACAATTATTTCCCTTTCATAAACCAATGGGCAAGATGCCCCGGCAAAAGTCCTAGCCAACGTTCAAGGAACCTAAAGGGTAAATGCTAACTTCTCTATGCCAACCTTTACAAGTCTCAGTCATTTTTTCAAAAAAAAAAATCTTGAATGTTTTTTTTTTTGAATTTGATGACTGTCAACTTTGTAATTTTGGCATATGAAGCGACCTTCACCCTCTCAGTGAGGTAACCAACGACCATAATATGAATCGGTGTTGGCTAAAAGCTTTTGAGGAGACTGGCTTGTTAACATCCATGCTTCATATAGGGAAAATGGAGAAGGCACAGTCTTCCTCGACTTGGCATTTTATGGCATAACAGATGTAATTTCCCTTTCTTGGTGAACCAATAGCCCGAGCCTCTTAATTAGCTAGGCTATTGTAAAACATGGGTTCTTTAAACCTCAACCTTAATAGCATACCCATGTTTTAGTAGTTTGGCATGCCTTGATATGATCGTGCGAAAACATCTTGAATTCTTGAGAATAACTCAACGATGCCTTGCCTTATTCCTACGAGGAGCTACGCTTGCATCTTCATCTCCTTCATTAGTTCATAGCGTCTACTGACACTTCATAAGATAGGATCTACCATTGGGGAAGTAAGTTGTAATCTTTGTCATCTTCAAAGCCCTTAGATCCCTCTAGATACATATCTCACTAAAAAGGAATCGATGAATGTCAGCCACGTCATTGATATCCTGGGGCCCATTGTGGGGTGAAATCCAAAGAATAAATGATTCTAAGAATGATTATTCGTATGACATGGTCATGAATAAAAATTGAAAAAATGTATAGAATAAGATGTAAATAACGAAAATATTTACTTAGAAAGATGCATTTGATTGAAATAAAATTCGGACACAAGCTTACTTCTCAAAGAAATCTTATTGCTTCGGGCTTGAAGCAACAAGTGTGTTTTACACATTACTCTAGATTAACTTTAAAATATATATTTCTTCCACAGTCTCATTGTTCAAAACACTCCCAAGTACATAGAGGCAGATGCTCGGAAAACTTTTATTCCTCGGTTCTCTTCGGGTATACCATTGGCGTTCTGATCCCCTGATTTCTAGGTTTCTAATGACTTTTAAGGAAACACAACACTCCGCCCCTAATTTCAATTACCACCGCTTGCTCAAATCATCGAACTTCACAATACCCATGTTGATGAGATTTTCTACCAATTTCTTGAAAGTAAGGCAATTTTCATCGAATGGCTGTGATCCCCGCGTGGTACTCACACTGAGTGTTTGGGTCATACCATTTAGAGGTTGCATTGGTTTTGGATATTGGGGGACACAACGTGTGCATCAAATAAACTTTGATACAACTCCTTATACGTAATAGGGATTGACGTAAATTGGAGTTTTTCAATGTTTTTCCTTGTGCGAGATTCTTTCCTTGACGAACCTTGATACTCAGTAGTCATCATTTTTGGCTGATTAACGGTAATTGACTTTGGGTCCCCCATGTTTATATTATTCACCTCATCATCCTTTTTTCTAGGAGTAGACCTTCTGGTGGTTTCTCCTGCTTCAATCTTGTCGTATCGGATCGCATGTTCGATCATTTTCCTGTCATTACTGTAACATCCTGAATTAGGGCCTAGTTAGAATAGTGGTTTGAGACCACAAATCTGAAGTAGAAATAATTATTTCTATGACTGTTATGGGGTTTATGATATGTTCGTATGCATGTGTAAAAATTTCATGAAGAAATTTTAGGCATAAAGTGTCCAATTTGACTTTTGGACTAAATTAAATAAGTTGCAAAATATGAGGTTTTAGAAGCTTTAAGTATGAAATAACTTAGGTTATCAATTTGAGGTCTAAAATGTGATTAAATTGTTGTGTGAAAATTTCGTTGAGAAATTTTATCGAAAAAGTGTTTAATTTGGTTAGTAGGATTAAATTATTATAAGTGTGAAGTGTGTGTTTAGATGATAAAGGGTGTAATTGTGATGGGTTTTAAAGTGAAGGTCCTTATGAAGAAATTAGTCCACTTATAGTTGATGGAAGATATTTGTTTGGTATTCTTGAAATTAGTTGAAAGAAAAAGGACAAATTTGGAAGTTAAGTTAAATGGTATAATAAGACAAAATAGTAATAAAAAAAAACACCCATCTTCTCTTCTTCTCCAGCCGAATGTGAGAAGAGAAAATTGGCAGCCATGGAGAAAGCCATATTCGCCAAGCTAAGGAGCTTGATAGGTGAGTGGTTTTTGTTCTGCTTTTAATGATTTTTACGTTTTGAGTCGTAGTAACTCGATTTAGCTATTTCAGACCTTTATTTTCAAAACTGTTGAAGTTTGTGAATTTTTCCATGGTTGATTAAGTGTGTATTTTAATGATTAATGGTGGATTATGCATGCTCATGAATAGAGGAACGATTTTACTAAGTGATTTTCGGTAAAAAGCAGTAAAACGAACTAATTGGTAAAATTTGTTATTGTTCATAAGTGTATGTTAGAGTAAGAATTTGATGTTGCCATAGAAGGAAAAATGATCAGCAGGTTATATAACATAGGAATAAGGGCTGAAGTTAAATTTTCGAGTATTGGGGCAAAAGTGTAAATATGTAAAGTTTAGGGCAAAATTGTAATTTTGTAAAAGTTGAGTTAGGGATTGTTTTGAATAGTACATTAATTAAATAAGTGAAATCTGATGTTTTAGACCCGAAAAAAAAACAAGATTTGGACCTAGAACGGAGGAATATCGAAAATCGAAAGTTAGTAAAATGACCGTTTTGGTATTGTGGTAAGTTCATATGTTTAATAAGCATTTAGTTATGCATATTTGAATGATAAATTGATATTTTGGCCGTAAATACTTTAGTATTGAGTTTCGTATATAATGATTAAAGTTCGATAATAATTTGATATTAAAAAAAAACTTGTATAATTTATATGTAAGACCATATTTTGTATTACTATAATTCAAGTTATTAAATCCTAATTTTATATTTATTTATTTTATGGTAAGTAAATATTGAGGTAAGTAACTTTATTGAATTGAATTTAGAAAAGTGAATTGAGTGAGAAATATGTGTTAGTATTACTATAATTCAAATTTGATTATTGTTAAATTTTAAATTAATATATGTATATATGATAAATAAATTGAAGTAAGTATCAAGAATGAATTAAGTGATAAATATGTATTGGAATTGAATTTATTATTAGTAATTGTTGAATTGTGAGTAATATGTTTAGTAAATAAAAATAAGGTTAATATTGATATTGAATTAGATAAAACTGAATTTGATTGTGAATTGAATGAAATTGAAATGAAGTTTGAATATGTATGAGCATTTGATGATATATTGATTAGAAAGTGGAAAATGCATTGAATTGATGATATATATTTATATATATATATATATATATATATATATATATATAAATGAATGGAATGGAAATGTGAAAAGTGATTTGAAATTAAATCAAATTGAATTGAATGTGATTATTTGAAATGTACATGGATTGAAAGTATGAGGAAGTGATTGAGTTGAATGTTCAAGAAATGAATGAAAATGTGAATATGTGTGAATATATGAATTGTATATTGATTGGAAAAGTGTATTTGATATTGAAATTGAATTTGTTATAAAATGAAAATGAAATTGAGAACGAAATACCCTATTAATTAGTCGGGTTTGAGTCGGATTTAATTGGCATGCCATAGGATTTGGAAGAGTACGGATTTATCGGCTTTGCCAATCGTGCACTTTATGTGTCGATTTCGGGCACCTCGTGTCGTATTTCGTGCACCTCGTGTCGTCGTATTTTAGGCACCTCGTGTGTCGTATTTCGAGCACCTCGTGTGTCGTATTTCGTGCACCTCGTGTCGATATTTCGAGCACCTCGTGTGTCGTATTTCGAGCACTTATGTGTCGATCCTCGATCAGTACTATGTACCATTTAGGCACAATGAGCCGTCTTGGTGTGTTTGGGTTGGAATCCGTGTATCCGTTGAGTCCGAGTCTATTAATAGGGGTAACTAAAGGAAATATTAAATTGAATAAAATGAAATGGTTGAGCCATTGGAAGAAATGTGAAAATAGAACATGAATTGAAAATGTGATTTGAATAGGAGTATGGAATGGAAAATATGAACCATTGGTTCATGAGATGGATAATGGCTCAACATGAATGTGAATGATTTCAATTGTTGAATAGCTAAGATTGAATTGTATGAATGTGACCAATTGAGGCACGTGGCAAATGTACGTATGAACAATATGTTCGATATGTAATCGAAATTAGAAATATTGGTATAAGCAAGTGATGAACACAACTAAAGTGAAAGAGAGCAAAATTTACAATAGAACTGCTTTGGACAATGAGCAAGAACATGAATTTGAAAAATCACCAAAAATAGTAAAAATTGAATTATAGTTGGATGAGGTATTGATTTAAAGCTTATTGGGTCTATTTTCATATAAAAGAAATATGATAAACAAATGATTCGTATATTTTGAGATATTTGAATTTCTGTGAGACTGGTTCTGAATAATCACGTGATCCCCTATTCTGCATTTGAAAAAAAATCGTTAAAATTTGTACAAAAATAATTATGAGATGTAATTTACATGCCTGAAATCCTGAATGAGTCTAGTTTCAAATGAACTAAACAAGTAGACCATATAAATTCTGGACAAAGAGAAAATTAACTTATAGTGAAGAGAGTTCAGAATAGTTGAACAGTGAAATAGAGAAAAATTTAATGAATAAACTGTACAAATTGGCTAAGCCAAAAATTCTAAAAATTTTATGGTAAGAAGATAAATGAATCTAGTTTCAGGAAAAATTAACAGGTCTTAATTTGGAGTTCTGTAGCTTTAGATATAAATTATTTAATGACTATGACTCGAGAAAACAGTTTATCTGGAATATGAATAAATAGAAAGAATATGAAAATAGCATGTTATTGTATTGCTTATTATTTTCATGCAAGCTTACTAAGCGTAAAGCTTACTCCCTCCTTTCCATTTCTTTTAGTTTTGTCAGGTCAGCTCAGGGTTGGAGATCGTTGGAGATCGCTTCACACTATCAAGCTATCTATGGGTATCTTTATTTATAAATGATTTAAGTTATGGCATGTATAGGGGCTTGGCTAAGTCATTTTGTATATGTGCTAATTAATTTGACCAAATGTATTGTTAAGTGCGGTAATGCCTCATACTCGGTTTGACATAAGATACGGGTAAGGGTGTTACATTTAGTGGTATCAGAGCTATGGTTTAGTCGGTTCTCGGACTACCATAGTGAGTGTGAGAGTCTAGCTATACATGCCATAATGAACTGTGATAGTGTGACGACTCCCGACCCTGATGTAAATTATTTTATTAGACAGATGCCCACTTCAACCGAGCTAAATTTGATAGTGCAAATAGCGTGTTTATGATGAGTTGAGACTCATAAAAAGTAAGAATAATAGTTTATGATGTTTATGTGATGATGAATAAATTGTGGTTAGGAATTTCTTTTAAAATATGAAAGATGAGATGACAGGAAAGTTTATACTATGATAAGTGTTCATGTTTGATTGACATTAGTATGATGCTATGAGTATAACTTGTGAAATTAAATGAATGTTATAAGTAATTTTACTCGAGATTTATGAATGAAAGTATAAGTGCACTTGTTTGAATAAGATGATAGGAAGGTTGTGTAAAATGAGTATGCATGTTAAGTTACTTGAAACAAATATATATATATATATATATATAGATAGATATATAGATAAGTGTTAAGTTATATGCACGAGTATATAAGAGGCAAGTTAAAGGCGTTACAACCTCACCCTTCCAATAAGGTATGTTATAAAGAAATTTTATGAAATTCAAACCGAATGGGTTTACAAGTGGAAGACTAAAGAGTTGAACCGACAACGTAATCGAGTTGAGAATGGTTTAGTAAATGAACACGATTGCGTAAAAGATGTCGATTAATATGAGGATCATTCAGTATTCAAATGTTATAGTTAAAGAAAGGTCGCTCATTAATTAACCCATCCGGTATGAGGCCTAAAGTATGTGATTGATGGAATTTATTCGAATTTATTTCATTTGCAATTAGAATAATATCGATTAGTAAAGATAGAATTAGTTAGTGCAATCATAATCGAGATGTATTAGTGACCTGAATGTAGTGTTTAGGGTTGAATAATTACAACAATCTCTTCCGACTATTATATATGTCCATTTACTCTCGAGGTATATGTATCTCGCAAGATTTCAAATGAAATTCCTATAGTATGAGAATGTCGACTAAATTTAAAGGTAGATAAAAGTATTGTAGTCTATTTGAACTGTGATCGAAATTGCTCTATCCTTTCTAGTTTTTGCATCATGCACATATAGAAAGTTGACGGTAAGGTCCGTATGATGTTAGCGTCTTGTTTTACTAGCCATTGCTCAATGAAAATAAAGGAAGATTGTTTGGCTTTTGTTAAGATTATTTTCGATTTTATGACTATTTTCTGCGTAGCTCCATGTTACGAGATTTTATTATTTTCGTTTCTTTAATAAATTATTGTTCAAAGTATCTACCATGAGATATCGAGGAAATGTTCTATTGATGAAAATGATTTCTTTTATTATTAAAATACTTATGATGATTATAAGTTTTGACTTGATGGTGAGAGTACTTTGATCTGATTACGAGAGGTATAAAGATTGTGCTTTTGTATTGGTTGTTATGAAATTTGTGTTTAAATTTCTCCAATGATCGTGAGAAGTTAGTCTTATTATGGGACTATGATTTTTAAGTTGTATGAGTATTGTGGCATCAGTATAGTTAAGTGCTTCGACGAGTAACAGTTGAAGTAAATTCTACTATAAGCTTAATCTTTCTCTAGATTTGAGAAGAAATTGAAGTTGGCAAAGTGTGAATGATAGGAAGTTCAACTTAGACCTGTGTATTTGTTTTCACTTTTCAAATGATCTTGATATATATATATGAGCGAGTTAAAGACAGAATGTTATGATGTCTATTCGCTAGCAAGTAAATCGAAATCAAGTGTATCCAAGGCTATTACAGTCAGTGATGAAACGAGAATGAAGATTAGATAGAGTTGCCATAAGCTTTAGAATCGGGATTGTCAAAATCTCTGAAAAGTAAGATGTTATTTGGATTGGTGTTAATTAGTTGTCAAGGATCCGTATGATACAAAATTCTTATTTGACGGATTACTGAGTAAATGTACTTAAAAAAGAAAAGAGATTTTGATGATGTATTTCGGCACTATAGGTTAAAGAGTATTGCAAAGAGATATACGAAGTTATACCGGTTTGTGATTCTAGAGAGATTGTGAAGGTATCTCATTGAGGATAAGAGTAATTTACTCTGGTAAGATTTTCGGGGACGAAAATCCCTAAAGGGGGGAGAATTGTAACATCCTGAATTAGGGCCTAGTTAGAATAGTGGTTTGAGACCACAAATCTGAAGTAGAAATAATTATTTCTATGACTGGGGTTTATGATATGTTCGTATGCATGTGTAAAAATTTCATGAAGAAATTTTAGGCATAAAGTGTCCAATTTGACTTTTGGACTAAATTAAATAAGTTGTAAAATATGAGGTTTTAGAAGCTTTAAGTATGAAATAACTTAGGTTATCAATTTGAGGTCTAAAATGTGATTAAATTGTTGTGTGAAAATTTCGTTGAGAAATTTTATCGAAAAAGTGTTTAATTTGGTTAGTAGGATTAAATTGTTATAAGTGTGAAGTGTGTGTTTCAGATGATAAAGGGTGTAATTGTGATGGGTTTTAAAGTGAAGGTCCTTATGAAGAAATTAGTCCACTTATAAGTTGATGGAAGATATTTGTTTGGTATTCTTGAAATTAGTTGAAAAGAAAAGGACAAATTTGGAAGTTAAGTTAAATGGTATAATAAGACAAAATAGTAATAAAAAAAAAAACACCCATCTTCTCTTCTTCTCCAGCCGAATGTGAGAAGAGAAAATTGGCAGCCATGGAGAAAGCCATATTCGCCAAGCTAAGGAGCTTGATAGGTGAGTGGTTTTTGTTCTGCTTTTAATGATTTTACGTTTTGAGTCGTAGTAACTCGATTTAGCTATTTCGTACCTTTATTTTCAAAACTGTTGAAGTTTGTGAATTTTTCCATGGTTGATTAAGTGTGTATTTTAATGATTAATGGTGGATTATGCATGCTCATGAATAGAGGAACGATTTTACTAAGTGATTTTCGGTAAAAATGAGTAAAACGAACTAATTGGTAAAATTTGTTATTGTTCATAAGTGTATGTTAGAGTAAGAATTTGATGTTGCCATAGAAGGAAAAATGATCAGCAGGTTATATAACATAGGAATAAGGGTGAAGTTAAATTTTCGAGTATTGGGGCAAAAGTGTAAATATGTAAAGTTTAGGGGCAAAATTATAATTTTGTAAAAGTTGAGTTAGGGATTGTTTTGAATAGTACATTAATTAAATAAGTGAAATCTGATGTTTTAGACCCGAAAAAAAAAACAAGATTTGGACCTAGAACGGAGGAATATCGAAAATCGAGAAAGTTAGTAAAATGACCGCTTTGGTATTGTGGTAAGTTCATATGTTTAATAAGCATTTAGTTATGCATATTTGAATGATAAATTGATATTTTGGCCGTAAATACTTTAGTATTGAGTTTGAGATATAATGATTAAAGTTCGATAATAATTTGATATTAAAAAAAAACTTGTATAATTTATATGTAAGACCATATTTTGTATTACTATAATTCAAGTTATTAAATCCTAATTTTATATTTATTTATTTTATGGTAAGTAAATATTGAGGTAAGTAACTTTATTGAATTGAATTTAGAAAAGTGAATTGAGTGAGAAATATGTGTTAGTATTACTATAATTCAAATTTGATTATTGTTAAATTTTAAATTAATATATGTATATATGATAAATAAATTGAAGTAAGTATCAAGAATGAATTAAGTGATAAATATGTATTGGAATTGAATTTATTATTAGTAATCTGTTGAATTGTGAGTAATATGTTTAGTAAATAAAAATAAGGTTAATATTGATATTGAATTAGATAAAACTGAATTTGATTGTGAATTGAATGAAATTGAAATGAAGTTTGAATATGTATGAGCATTTGATGATATATTGATTAGAAAGTGGAAAATGCATTGAATTGATGATATATATTTATATATATAAATGAATGGAATGGAAATGTGAAAAGTGATTTGAAATTAAATCAAATTGAATTGAATGTGATTATTTGAAATGTACATGGATTGAAAGTATGAGGAAGTGATTGAGTTGAATGTTCAAGAAATGAATGAAAATGTGAATATGTGTGAATATATGAATTGTATATTGATTGGAAAAGTGTATTTGATATTGAAATTGAATTTGTTATAAAAATGAAAATGAAATTGAGAACGGAAATACCCTATTAATTAGTCGGGCTGAGTCGGATTTAATTGGCATGCCATAGGATTTGGAAGAGTACGGGATTTATCGGCTTTGCCGATCAGGCACTTTATGTGTCGTATTTCAGGCACCTCGTGTGTCGTATTTCAGGCACCTCGTGTGTCGTATTTCAGGCACCTCGTGTGTCGTATTTCAGGCACCTCGTGTGTCGTATTTCAGGCACCTCGTGTGTCGTATTTCAGGCACCTCGTGTGTCGTATTTAGAACACTTATGTGTCGTATCCGATCAGTACTATGTAGTTTAGGCACAATGAGCCGTCTTGGTGTGTTTGGGTTGGAATCTGTATCCGTTGAGTCTGAGTATATTAATAGGGTAACTAAAGGAAATATTAAATTGAATAAAATGAAATGGTTGAGCCATTGGAAGAAATGTGAAAATAGAACATGAATTGAAAATGTGATTTGAATAGGAGTATGGGAATGGAAAATATGAACCATTGGTTCATGAGATGGATAATGGCTCAACATGAATGTGAATGATTTCAATTGTTGAATAGCTAAGATTGAATTGTATGAATGTGACCAATTGAGACACGTGGCAAATGTACGTATGAACAATATGTTCGATATGTAATCGGAAATTAGAAATATTGGTATAAGCAAGTGATGAACACAACTAAAGTGAAAGAGAGCAAAAATTTACAATAGAACTGCTTTGGACAGTAGCAGTAACATGAATTTGAAAAATCACCAAAAATAGTAAAAATTGAATTATAGTTGGATGAGGTATTGATTTAAAGCTTATTGGGTCTATTTTCATATAAAAGAAATATGATAAACAAATGATTCGTATATTTTGAGATATTTGAATTTCTGTGAGACTGGTTCTGAATAATCACGTGATCCCCTATTCTGCATTTGAAAAAAAATCGTTAAAATTTGTACAAAAATAATTATGAGATGTAATTTACATGCCTGAAAT
This sequence comes from Gossypium rotundifolium, assembly GCA_025506655.1. Taxonomy (NCBI): domain Eukaryota; kingdom Viridiplantae; phylum Streptophyta; class Magnoliopsida; order Malvales; family Malvaceae; genus Gossypium; species Gossypium rotundifolium. The sequence goes on along the minus strand of CP106722.1, from coordinate 5,160,001 downwards.
CCTGAATGAGTCTAGTTTCAAATGAACTAAACAAGTAGACCATATAAATTCTGGACAAAGAGAAAATTAACTTATAGTGAAGAGAGTTCGAATAGTTGAACAGTGAAATAGAGAAAAATTTAATGAATAAACTGTACAAATTGGCTAAGCCAAAAATTCTAAAAATTTTATGGTAAGAAGATAAATGAATCTAGTTTCAGGAAAAATTAACAGGTCTTAATTTGGAGTTCTGTAGCTTTAGATATAAATTATTTAATGACTATGACTCGAGAAACAGTTTATCCGGAATATGAATAAATAGAAAGAATATGAAAATAGCATGTTATTGTATTGCTTATTATTTTCATGCAAGCTTACTAAGCGTAAAGCTTACTCCCTCCTTTCCATTTCTTTTAGTTTTGTCAGGTCAGCTCGGGGTTGGAGATCGTCGGAGATCGCTTCACACTATCAAGCTATCTATGGGTATCTTTATTTATAAATGATTTAAGTTATGGCATGTATAGGGGCTTGGCTAAGTCATTTTGTATATGTGCTAATTAATTTGACCAAATGTATTGTTAAGTCTGGTAATGCCTCATACTCGGTTTCGGCATAAGATACGGGTAAGGGGTGTTACAATTACCATGTCGGCAAAGCTCTTAGTGGTACTCCCTATCATATGGGTTATGAAAGGAGCCTTTAGGGTATTGATGAAGAGCATGGTAGTTTTCTTTTCTAAGAGGAGTGGTTGGACCTGCATGGCGACCTCCCTCCATCTTTGCCCGTATTGTCTGAAACTCTCATTTTGTCTTTTTTCCATGCTTTGCAAAGTAATTCTATCCGGTGACATGTCCGTGACATGATGGTATTGATTCATAAAGGCTTGGGCTAGGTCTCTCTAAGAACTAATATTAGTACGGCTGAGTTGATTGTCCCATCGGGACGCCGCCCCCACTAAGCTCTCTTGAAAATAATGAATCAAAAGTTGATCATTGTTCACGTAGCCAGTCATCCGTCTACAGAACATAGTGATGTGGGCTTCAGGACAGCTGGTCCCATTGTACTTCTCAAATTCTGGCATCTTACACTTATGAGGAAGCACTAAATCTGGAACCAGACTTAAGTCTTTTGCGTCAATACCATGGTGGTGATCAGTATTTTCCAAAGCCTTGAACTTTTCCTCCAACCATCTATAACGATCCTCTAATTGCCTCGAGGATTCAACTATTGCCCCGTCCCTATCTGCTATATTCAAATTGGGATTGGCTGGGCTATCTCCTGGATTGGATCCTAAGCCAACGCGGGAGTTCGTGGGTGGTCTAATATCATTTTGCCCTTGTTGAGGCCTAATCGTGATAGATGGCCTTTGGGGATACTCTTCATCTTGTCTTTGGCGATATGGTGGGGTAAAACTCAGAGGAATACCTTCGCTCTCTTCTCCTGTAATTTTCATGGGACCTTTTCTTTTGTCCATTGCCCCACTCAGCATTTGGGCCATTTGAGCCATCGTGCTCTTTTGAGACTCCAACATCTGATCCCTCATCTCTTGTTGGAGTTTTGCCATTTGCTCTTGCATCTGGTCTTGCAGGTCTTTCTGGAATTGTTCAAATCTTTGATCCATTTTCTTTGTCTTGGCACGTGTACTGTAATGGTTCTCAGTTTTCAAATTTTCCTTTTCTCTCTTTCTGTATTAATTTTAACTAATTAGGCTCTCTCTATGGACTTAAATGCATATAATGTGATGCAATGCAAATGCATGAAATACAATGCAAATGCATGGAAGGAATGCAAAAAGAAAGAGAGGCGTTGATTATGAATTCAATTCCATTAGAAGAACTTTTCTAGAAAATACATTTCTTTACATAAAACGGATTGCATATACGGCTTTATCCTCATAGTCCAGGTGAAAACACCAATCCTCTTCTTCGTATCCGGATGTTATGGTCGTGCCCCGTGAACTTTCTCAATGGATACCTCTTCTAGCTCCTTGTTGCTTGGTCCAGGCCATACCTCTTCGCTCACTTATCTTTCGCGATGTTTATAAGCTTCTTGTAGAAAATGGAGACATGATGACTCTCGAATAATCTTTGTCGGCTTGAATCCTCGGGCAAAGTATTGTATTCTTCTGTGGGTTATCAGTCCTCTCTCATTGTTTACCTGGACTATGTTCGAACGACTGTATTATAATCCACTTTATCAAGTAACACATTTTCTTATGATAAACTCTTCTATTTAGCAATCGAATATGAATCAATACCTCCTTTCTAAGATGATGCGGTGTGATGCAATGCAATGCAATCACAATCAAAACAAAACACGTTAGCACAAGAGAAATAAACAAAATAGAGTACCTCTCCAGGTGGCCACTAGGGGTTTAACATAGTTCTACCTAAGGTGGGCTCTTAGGGTTCACTACGTGTGGTTTGGTTCTAAGGTAAAGGTACCCGAACTAGTAGATTCCTCAATCTTCACCCATTATAGGCTAATATAGACCGAGTTCAGTTCAGAGGAATACATTTCCCTATGGCTGCACGGAGATGAAAATCTCACGAAGACATAGGTACGGATGTATCCCGAAAGCGATCCACTATCCTGCGCGGAGGTGAAAACCTCACGAAGGAGTAGCTTCTCACTCCCACTTAAAGGTGGGACCACAACGGTCATGCAATGCAATGCCGAAACAACATGCAATAAAAGGATTGTAATTTTCAAATCGAACTTTCAAACTTCTGACAAAAGACAAAAAATAATCAATTTATGGTTTGACTTTCTAAATCAGTCCCCAGTGGAGTCGCCAAGCTATCGTAACCATTTTTTTTTTGGAAAACAAAAAGGGGTTCGACTTTGGTTTTTGAAAATGAAGATAAAAAAATTGGAGTCGCCACCGATCTTCATTTGGTGTGATCGGATCACCTCTGTTTTAATAAAACGTTTGGGTTTACTAAAACAATGTTGATGGTCTGCAAAATTTTGAAAACCGGGTTCGGGAGTCGGTTACGCACGAGGAAGGGTTAGCACCCTCGATACGCCCAAAATTGGTACCAAAATGATTAATTAGTGCCTTAATGTCGGAAGTTTGAAAAGGTTTTAAAATACGGATTCTTTGAAAGGTATTAGGATATTTGAGATTTCTTTATTCCGAGAGGGTACAAACATCACATCCAGCACGTTAGGACATGATATTCTAAACCTTCGTAATCGAAGCTATCTCATGATTTCACGAAGTTTATCAAAAGGATGTTTAGTTATTTAGTCAAACGGAAAATCGCAACCCAGTACGTTAGGGTACTATTTCCCAAATTTCTAAACACAAACATTGCCTTATTTAAAGACCTTTGGGATGAAATATAGTGATTTTGCAAAATGTATTTTTGTTAACAGTGTTAAACTCATAAAATAAATATAAATATTTGAGTTAAAATTGAGATTTCTTTATTCCGAAAGGATATAAATATCACGTCCAGTACGTTAGGACACGATATTTTAATCTTTCGTAATCAAAGTCATCTCATGATTTATGAAGTTTGTCAAAAGGATGTTTAATTATTTAGTCAAACAGAAAATCGAAACCCAGCACGTTAGGGCACTATTCTCCGAATTTCTAAATAAAAAACATTGCCTTTATTTTAAGACCTTTAAATGAAATATGATAATTTTACGAAATGTATTTTGTTTGATGATGAACATGTGAAAAAATACTACTAATAATGATGATAATATCAAATAATAGTAATAGCAATAATAATGAAAATAAAATAATACATTAATACTAACTATAATAATAGTATAATAATAATAATAGTAAAATGCTAATAATAATAGTAATAATAATACATAGTGATAATAATAAAATGTACAATATGGTAATAATATAAACACAAAGATGGTGATGATAATAAAATAACGATAATAATAATAGGTAGTAAAAAAATAAAAAGAAAATAATAAAATGATAATAAGATTAATCATGGTAGTAATTAAGAGGTAAATAATATATATATACAAAGGAATGAACAAAATATATATGTGTAAGAACTCTAATATAATAATAGTAATAATAAAGAGGTTAACTAATAATAATAGGATGCTAATAATAATAAATGCTAAATAATAACAATAATGATATAATAATATAGTAATAATAATGATATAGTAATAATAATACTAAAGTAAAAATATAGTATGTAATAATAAAAAAGAACAAAAAGCGAATTAACTAAAAGGGATTGAATTGAAATTAAAACAGAATTTTAGGGTTAAATTATGAATAAAACAAGATTCGGGGGGTCAATTTGAAAATAAAATAAAATTTCAGGGTCAGTATGAAACAAAAATAAAAGAAAAGGACCGATTTGCACACGCGGAGGAAACAGAGGGACCACGTTTGCAATAATTCCTTTCGGCCAAAACGCTTGCAGTGAGGGGGACAGTTGAAACCGGACTAAATGTTCGGGCCAGATTTTAAAATAACAAAGATCTGATTAAAAAACAATAAAAATGCGGAAGGGCTAAAAGTGCAATTAGCCCGTCTGTTTCAAAAATCTGCGGATCCTCGGGTCGGGTCGGGTCACGAAGCGGGTATGTTCAAAACGACGTCGTTTTGGGGTTAAAGGCCGACCCAAAACGACGTCGCTTTCGGGCTATAAAAGCCCAAAATTACGAAAAAAATCATTCCATCTCTCTTGAAAAGAAAAAAAACTCTTCTCTCCTTTTTCTTTGAAGAGCACGAGGGGAAGAACTCCGTGAGTCGCCATGATTTCATTGTCATTGCCGCTTTTTCCACCCATTGTGGCAAAAAAAGGTAAAAAATTTTTTTTTATTTTTTTATCTTTCTTTTCTTTACACAATATGCATGTGTGTGCGCGTTAAAACAAACGAAGGTGGAAACAAAAATTCGAAAACGGTAAAAAAAAAAAATTCCCTTTTCGATTTCTGTTTACCTTTTAGATTTTCTTTTGCGTTTTTGATGCCCACTAATTTCTGATCTTTGCTCTGTTTGTTTGAATCTGTTTGTTTTCTTTTTGATAAGCAAAAAAAGTCCCTTTTTTACAAAGAATCCTTAATCGGAAAAAAAGGTCCCCTTTTACAATAGCTTGAATCGGCTTTTATAGCCATTTTCTTACAACATTTTCTGTCACTTTCTTACTGCTTTGCAGGTACAAGTGGAGGGCGGTGCTGAGTGGGGGTCGGTGGTAGCAGGTGGCGTCAGAGGCAGAGCAAGTGGCCAAAAGCAGATGGGACGGCGCCACTTGGGGCTAGGGTTTTTTTTTTTTTTGCTTTGGTTTTGGTCTTCTGTGGTCTAGGGTTTGTGTTGATTTTGTAGGCTTAATGGGTTAGGTTGTAATTGGGCTTCGGGTTTGGGCTTAAAATCGGCCCGGTCTGGGCAAAATGGGTTTGTACAACAATATCTTAATAAAGTGGCCAATAAATCAAGACTATTAATGTCCTAATAAAGTCTCAAATAAATAAGAGATTTTCCTAAATATATTTTCAAGTCATTCAAGTCAATCTCCAAAAATTAGGATTCGATTTGGTTGATCTAGATTGATCAAAACTTCAAAGGCTTGTTCCTCCATAAAATATTGATTTTCAAATATGGGTCAACACACGTCCACTATTTTAGTTAAGTTATGGCTCAACTGTTTTGGTTTAAAATATTGTCAACTTCAAACAAGACAAGTTATGAAACCTAAGCAGTTACAAATGCAATAGTAATTACTTGGTGTCATTGTTCTCATAACAGACTCAACGATCTTCCCTTTTAATAAATTTTGAACAAACCAAAATACAAAATCGATAATCTATCAGATTTAACTATAAATATAAATAATTCAACCATTAATACAATAATATGATAATAAAACATTAATAATCAAAATCACTATGATTGTAACGTCCAAAACTCGGCTCAAACATTAAGGCCAAATTCGAAAAGTTACATTGGCCACTGGAATGGCCGAAGTAAACTTTCAAAAATTCAAACATACTTTTTAAACCATTTGCGTAATTGTTCAAATCCGACCTAAATTAGATTTTCATAATTTTGAACATATTTTAAAATCATTGGCTTATTAGTTCAAAACAAATGAAATCAAACATTTATCTTAATTTCTCAAAAACCTGATAGTTTTAGAAATCGATATATTGAGTACTTCATCTATAAAACTTCAATCATTATTCAAAACCATTTCGGATTTTATTAAAACTCATTTTTGGCATTAGCAGCAGAAAAATGTCGAAAAATGTGATGATGACAAATATTATTTAAAAACCAAGTTTCAAATGAAATCATTTAAAATATTCATTTGAGCAATTTTTAAAACTCTAGTGTCATGCAATCAAGTCATGCAAATAAATAATAATAATCCCCAAAATAATGTATCGTGTCACAGTTCATAAAAAAACTTATTACAGTCCCAAAATAATAATTAAAATTTAATTTAAAACACTTAAATATGAAAACATTTGAGAAGCTCCTCCAAACATCGTGCCCAAATCTTAACCTAGGGAATTTTCTGTAAAAACAATAAACTAAGGGAGGTGAGCTAAAGAGCTCGAAGTGGGTCTTAACTTATAACAAATTGTAATGTAAAACATACATTTCCGAATATAACAAAAAATATATAAGTAGTCCAAATTCACAGAATCTCGATATGCATGATGATGTCAATGCAAAGTTTTCAAAAATTAGTGCAGAATTTTCAAAAATGTTCCTACCCAATTCTGTTACACACCATAAAGAGTTCTCCATAACTCATTCATCCAATAACACACCAAAATTGTGGACAAGCCACTAGATAGTGCAGACAAGCTACCAAAACAGACATATACATGGACAAGCCACCAAAATCGCAAACATACTACTAGAACAGATGTGTACCAGAAAGTGCAAATCATTAAACTGTCAGAATCTTCCTCCTTTCAATATCATCCTAATGTGTTTTCACATGACTAACTAAAAGTACGACAAAGGTAAGTGCACCTATTGATAAATAGTATAGCTACGATGAGTAAAGATATCGTATCCACGAGGACTAAAAGTACTAGTAATTATCATTTTCCTATTATTTAGATGAAAAATTGGAGTGATTGGTTTAAACTAAAACTACTAAATTAAATCAACTAAAGAACGCAATAGAGAATAAATCAGGAAATAATTGAATAATAACCGATGAGAGAAACAATACCCAAGAAAGAATCCGCCTAGACTTCATCTATCATTATGAATCTGAATTAAACAATTTATTCACTTGATATCTTGATCCGTAGAAATCCTAAATTATGCTAATCTCTCTTTCGAGAGTAAGAGCAACTGACCTTAGGTTGATTAATTGAAATTTCTTTCTAATTAAAACCCCTATTGTCGCATTAACTCAATCTATGGGTTCCCCTATTAGATTTGACTCTAATCCGGTAGATTTATGTCGTCCTATTTCTAGGATTGCATGCAACTCCACTCAATTATGCTAAATCTACTCTTAAACAGGGATTTTTCCTCCTCTGATTTAAGCACATTAAACATGAATTAATATCCTGGAAATATTAAAATAAGAGATAAGCACACATAACTAACAACAAGAATCAAGTATTTATCGCAAAAACAAAAATCAAATAATAGAATTCATCATAGGGTTCATCTTCCCTAGGTATCTAGGGAATTAGTTCATAATTGTGAATAAAAACATGTTAAAGATAGAATAACCAAAGGAAATAAAGAAACTCATAAAACTTCAAGAGAAATTAAAAGGTCTTCAATCTTGATGGAAATCTACTTCAAAGTTGTCTACAATGATGTTCTTCGAGTTGTTTTCTTCAATATTCTCTGATGGATCCCTTCTCTCTTCTTTTATTTGGTATTTATAGACTTTAGAATTCCTAGAAAGCCTAAAAATTGTGTTTTTTCGCGTATTTGGGATGTAAGTCTCGAAATCGACATGGTCTGGCACATGCCCGTGTGTCTAGCTGTGTGTCTAGCCCGTGTGACTCACACGGTCATGTGTCCATCCCATGTGGCTCCAGAAATCTACTCTATTTGTCTAATTTTCACTCTTTTTTTGCTCCTTTTTCTCCCAAATGCTCTCCTAAGTATGAAAACATGAATACAAAGGATTAGGAGTATAAAATTCACCAATTTGCATAAATAATAATCCAAAAACGCATTAAGAACATGATAAAAATTTGTTACTTTTATCACTTATCACATCCTAACCCCATGTTAAGTGATATGGCATACAAAAATAGAATTAGAACAATGAGCATGCTTAACATGCAATCAAATATGGCAATTTTATAAATTTATCTCGTATAAGATATTAGATTAGCAGAAACAAAATTGTGCTACAATATCACAAAACATGATTGTCAGAACATAACATATTTCATTATCATACAACAAATCAAACATCACAGAATTCGAATTAGAGCTTTTACCTTAGATTCAGAATCAGTAAGCATTTTAGTACTTCCAAATCGTGACTTAATCATGTTTTGGAACATATATTATTCATATATTAAGCATAATTGATTAACATTAAAACAAAAATACTTAATGCACAGATTTTATTTGTTAAAACCCACACCTTATCTCGCAACTCGTACCACTACGTTGTAAAATTTCATCCTTTCACACCTTAAACCTTAAATCATTGTTGATCTAAAAACAACATTAAAACATTAATTTAGCACCTAAAACCAACCTTGAAACTACTCCAAGAGTTCAGCCAAAACGACATTACAATTACGAATTTTTAGATTTTCTAAAACAAGCAAACTCACACTATTACGAAGCCTAACGAGTGTGCGAATGAAACCCAATTTCACTGCTGCTTTGGGGTGCTATGATCAGCACCTACGGTAGATTTCATACCAAAACACAATAATTGAACAATGTTAAAAACCCTAGAAAAACTCAACGAAAATAACAACTATAAGCAAAAACAATTTGTTACTAGCTTTCGCCAATTTTGACACTTGCACTACTTGTTTACTACTTCCCAAATTGATGAACATAGGAAAATTGAACACACCTAAAAAAAATCATTTAACACTAATTAGAAGAGTTAAATAACAGTATTTAAAAGCTGGAAAAGGGTTGCAAATGCGATATTGATGTAATCGTAAACCAACTAAAAATTTTACTAAGGCAAGTGCACTTATCAATTAATAGTATAGCTACGATGAGCAAATATATCATTCTCACGAAGACTAAATGTACTAGTAATTACTTTCTTTATATTATTTAACCGATAAATTTGAGTGATTGATTAAAACTAAAATTAACTAAATTAATTAACTACGAACAGGATAAAAAACAAAACAAGAAAATAATTGATTAATAACCGAGAAGTGAAACAATACCCAGGAAAGAATTCACCAAGAGTTCATTTGTTACTATCAATCTAAATTAATCAATTTCTTCACTTGGTATCTTGATCCGTAGAAATCTCTAAATTATGCTAATATCTCTTTTCAAGAATAAGAACAACTGACTATAGGTTGATTAATTGAAATTTCTTTCTAATAAAAACTTCTATTATCACATTAACTCGATCTATGGATTCCTCTATTAGATTTGACTCTAATATGATAGATTTATATCATCCTATTTCTAGTATTGCATGCAACTCCACTCAATTACGCAAGATCTACTCTTAAACAGGGCCTATTCCTCCTCCGATTTAAGCACATTAAACATGGATCAATAGTTTAGAAATATTAAACAAAAAATAAAGTACGCGTAATTGAGAACAAGATTTAAGTATTTATTGTGTAAAATAGAAATCAAACGACAAAATTCATCATAGGGTTCATCTCCCTTAGGTATTTAAAAAATTAGTTCATACTTACAAATAAAAACATCCAAAATATAGTATAACCACAAGAAACAAAGAAACTCATAATAATCTCCAAAGAAATCAAAAGGAATCTTCAATCTTGATGGAAATTTGCTTCAAAATCTACTTCAATGGTGTTTTATGAGTTGTTTTCTTGAGTATTTTATGACGGCTCACATATAGGTCTTAGAATGCCCGAAAAACTTAAAAATCACGCTTTTTTGCATGTTTAGAGTGCAAATCGTGAAATCAACACCTCTTGCCACATGGCCATGTGGCAGCTCGTATGGCTTACACGACCGTGTGGTCAAGCCTTGTGGAATGATCCAGCCACTGTGGCCCCTGTACGTTGCTCTAATTTTCTGATTTTCACTTGTTTTTCACTCTTTTTGCTCCCAAATGCTCTCTTAAGTATAGAAACATGGATTTAAAGGATAAAGAGCATAAAATTCACAATTTACATCGAATAATCACCCAAAAACGAATTAAGAACAAGATTAAAACATGTTACTTTTAGCATTTATCATATACAAATAGTAGCCCCTAAATGGTGTTAGATGAGGCGGTGCACCACCAAGGATGGCTCAAAGAAGGGCTATTTGTATAGGCATAGCGAAAGGGGTTTAGGAGCTGACTAAAAATTATTTAGGGCTTGAAAAATAAGAAAAATAAGGGTAGCATAAAATAGTGTTTTAAAGTTTACCAATCAGCGGCCACAATAGAGACTTTAAGGGGCGACAACACACCCCTACAATGGTTGATGGGCTCGAAACTAACTAATATTTTGACAAAGGCAAGCTCACCTATCGAACAGTAGTATAGCTTTGATGAGTCTAGAATATTTTATCCATAATGACTAAAATTACTAGTAATAACTATCTTTTTATTATTTATCCTAATAATTAAGGGTTTTGTTTTAATCTAAAATTTAACTAATTTACTATGAACGCGACAGAGAGTGAAGAAAGTAATCGAATAAACCAATGAATAAAGACAATACCCAAGGAAGAATCCACATAGACTTCACTTATTATTCTGACTCTGAATTAAATGATTTATTCACTTGCCTTGATCAGTAGAAATCCCTAAATTATGTTAATATATCTTTCGAGACTAAGAACAACTAACTCTAGGTTGATTAATTGAAATCTCTTTCTAATTAAAACCCTATCGTCACATTAACTCGATCTATGGATTCCCTTATTAGATTATGTCATCATATTTCTAGGGTTGCAATCAACTCCGCTTAATATGCGAGATTTTCTCTTAAACAATGACTTTTGCTCCACTGAATAAGCACATCAAACTTGAATTAATATCCTGAAAATATTAAAGCAAGGGTTAAGAACACATAATTAAGAACAAGAACAAATATTTATCGTGTAATTTAGATAATTAAATAATAAGATTCATCATAGGTTTCATCCTCCCAAGGTATTTAGGGAGTTTAGTTCATAACGTAAAAAGAAAACATCTTAGGAATAAGAAAACAACAAGACATAAACAACCCAAAAACTTCTAAAGAACTTGATGGAGATCTTCAATCTTGGAGTGAATCCGCTTCGAGATGATTTTGTCGGCTTCCTTCAAGTAATTTCTTTGATCTACTCTGTGCTCCTCTAGGTCTTCCTCTGGTGTGTATTTATAGACTTTAGAATACCCCAAAACCCTAAAAATTGGCTTTTTTGCGTGAAAACGAAGCAGGGTATGAAAGGGACACGGGCGTGTGATCAGCCAGTGTGAGGATGCCCAGGCCGTGTGAAAATTTACATGGTTTGCGATCGACACGGGCTGGCACACGGGCTTGTGTTTAGCCCGTATGGTTCACACGGGCATGTGCCCTGCCCGTGTGGTTCTGGCCTGGCCATGTGGATCCTTAAGATGGCCCGTTGTGTCCTGCTTTGGCCCGTTTTCTGCTCCTTTCTCTTCCCTATGCTCTCCTAAATATAGAAATACAAATTTAAAGGATTAGGAGCATCGAATTCACCATATTATATAAATAAACATCAAAAAACACTAAGCGTGGGATTAAAATGTGGTACTTTTATGGTTTATCAATGGTGGTTAAAGGGCTGACTTAGGCGGCTTTTAGAGAACGTTCAAGGGCTAAAAAAAGGAAGGGAAAAAGATAAGAAAATGACACTTACACAAGACGGATGAATGGGCGTCAATGGTGTTTTCCATTGCAGCAATGGAGGTTGTTTTTAAGCGATAAAAATGACAGATTTGAGGTTGGAAAATTAGTGAAAACGTCAGCAAAATGATGGAGAAAATGAACAGTAAATCACTTCCAAAAGATAAGAAGTGAACATCAAAAAGGGTGTTAGAAAGGGGAGGGCGAAAGTTCCAGTGAGGAGAAGATAAAAGAGAAAAAAAAAACTATAAACAAAGTGGGAAAGAAGAATGTTGGATAACAACAAAAAAGAATAGTAATTAGACTTAATAAAATAAAGTAAATGATAATTAACCCTAGGTTAATAAGAGGAGGCAACACAAAGCTTAAATGAGAAAAAATTGGGAGTGAAAGGAATTAAACTCGAGTCTCTAAGCCAATCACACTGTCTTCTTATTTACCACTAAGTCAATTACTCAATGTTGTTCTAATTTTACAAACTTTTAACTAAAAGTCACAGTATGACAACTCTTGGTCCACAAGCTCAATTTCTTCTAACCCTATTTTTAGGATGTGACAATGATCATATAATAGTAAGCTTAAAAAGGAAAAGAATTCATACAAAATAAACTTGACAATTAAAAAAATCCAAAGTTATTGAGGACTTCAATGTCACCTTTGTCATAGCAAGCAAAATTGAGGACTTCAAACTTTTTATTCACAATTATCTCTTCACCACACCAAAACCCTTTTAACTTGACATGCATTTGATAAAAGTTTGAACAATTCATCAATGATTGTGAATCACATTCTGTTGGTTAGGCCTGATTCTAAATTCTTATTATGATCATTTTGTATCTCATTTTTACCACTAATGAAATATTATACATTAGTATCATGAAAATAATGAACACAATATCCTGATCATAAAGTTCATTTGTGTTTGAATCAAAGCTTGCATCAGAGCATATACATTATTTCTGTAACACCCCCTAACCATTATCTGTCGCTGGAACAGGGTTATGGAGTATTACCAGAATTTTTAGATCAAATACGAACATTTACATAATCATTTAACATACACATCATAATTTAATCATATTGTCCCTCTATTAAGCCTTCGAGACCCAAAATATATGTTAGAAACAAATCGGGACTAAATCAGGTACTATAGGAATTTTTCGTGAAATTTTAAAATTTTTCCTAGGTGCAGGGGTCACACACCCGTGTGGTCAAGGGACACGCCTGTGTGGCCATTAAACATGCCCGTGCCTTATGCCGTGTCCGACCTCATGTAACTCTGTGACTTAGGTCACACGGCTAGCCACACGCCTGTGCTAAGCCGTGTGCTAAGCCGTGTGCCTCATACTGACTGAGACACTCCCGTTTCTCTGCCCATGTGAAATTACCTAGGCATTCTATTTTGAAATTTTAAAGTTACAGGGGACACACGGCCAAACCACAGGCCCAAGTGTTATCCGTGTGGACTCAAAATGAACCTTATACATCAAGTTTTCCATACCCTGCAATCTTGAACACCAAACAACTCAAAAACCATTTATTCAACCAATGCAAAACACATTCAAATATATCTAAAACATGTCAAAACTATCAACCTAATGACCTATCCAATGTATACTCATAAGTATTTCACATATATTATCCAAACAATCTATTAAAAACACCATTCAAGTTAATTCAAATTTTCATACCATTTCACCCAAACTTTGCCTATTTCATACTTACTTATACATAAACTTAAACATTCCATATTACACCTCAACATAACACATATATTCATTTATATAAGTAACCAATATCATTTTATATCATCATTTACATTTATTTTCCCAAAATGACAACTTAACACATCCTAGGTACATGCCATTACCAAAAGGAAACATACTTCGCCACGTTTGAGTTCGGGATCTCTGATGGATGCTGAATCGTCAGTCTGACTTTAACCTAACCTGCGCATGGAAAACAAACCGTACGCTGAGTATAAACTCAGTGGTATTTCTATAATCCTAATACTTTAAAGTAAAATAAATAAACATATACATTAAATAATACAAAACCTTAATCATACGACTAATCAATTTATAGACATAACATTTATAATTCATTCAATTCTTATTAATGCTATCCCAGATAGCTTTTCACAATATCAACACGTATTGCTTGAACCATAATATTGATCATTCATATTCAATTCACAAATACTCGATTCGTGTCTCTATCCATATCTCATTTCACCATTCAATATCAATTATAACATTGTTTATTTCAATAACCCCTATTAACATGACTCGGACTCGAACGGATACACGGATCCAACCAAAACACATCAGTTTGGCACCTAGTGCCTCATCGGATAAATCGAAGGAATAGATTGACACCCAGTGTCTCATCGCCATGCCGAAGTAAGTTGGTACCCAATACCTCATCGAATTTATCTGAAGTAATAATTTGACACCCAATGTCTCATCGACTCGAAGTTGAAGTATCCTTGAACTCTTTCAATCCTATGGCATGCCAACTATATCCGACTCAGCCCGATATAGTTAATAGGGTTTCAATCACTTTTCAAGTATAATAATATCCAATGTTCAATTTCCACAATAATCACATATTAATATCAATTTCATCAAACACCAAATCAATCCATCTCAATTGTAAAAACAATAATTCTCACCTTCCATACTTACTATATACAAGAAATCAAAGTACAATAATTTTAATAATTAAATTCGGATTATAGAAATACAAACCGTAATTTCTGAGCTACTCCTCGTTGACTTTTTACTTTCCCTTCTTAGCCAAAGTTTTCAGCACAACGTTAGTTACGGAATTGAAACAATTGAAAATCATCAGTACAACACAATTTCACATTGGATATTTCAATTTATATTCTACTTTTGCCTAAATTTCAATTTAGTCCCTAAATCGAGACTAACTTTATTTCTCCAATCTAATTCCATATTTTCATTCAATTTCCACTTTAGACTAATTTTACTTAAATCCCTAAATTTCAAAATTTTCACAATTTAGTCTCTGTTACTCAAAACTTATAATTTATTTTGCAATTCAATCCCTTTTTCATTTCCAACTTAAAATTCTATCAATTTAACCCCAAATACTTTCATTATCAAACATGAACAACACCTAAAAATACACTAATTTTCTAAAATTTCAACATAAATCAAGTAGTATTTTAGACTAGAATTCTAAAACTTAAAATTACAAAAAAGAGACTAAATTGACTAACCAATTTGAACTTAAACCCTTGAAATCCCTAATTTTCTCCTTTCCTTTCTCTTTTCTTTCTTTCTTTTCCCCTATTTCGTTCTGCTCTCTATTTCTTTCTATTCTTTTTGTTTTCTTTTATTTACTTTATTTTAATTAATATCATATAATATAATAATAATATTTTTCTTAAATAATAAGTAAATATATATAATTAATACAAGTAGATGTATATAATTATTACATATGTCATATCCAATACCAAACAGTTGTCAATTTATGGTTTAATTTCTTATTTAGTCCCTTCACTTTTCTTTAGTCTATAATTTAACTTCCTTCCTATATTCAATTTAGTCTTTACACCTAATTACTCTTAATTTAAATAAATCCATCTAACCAAAAATTAATTAACCACACAGCTAGCTTTGTAAATATTTTTAATAAATATTTACGAATCCATTTTACGAAAACGGAGACATGAAAGTACACTTTCCGATACCCGTGACTATCGAGTCGTTACAATTTCTTTCTTCTTCGTTTATTAGAGAATCTAAACAAATTATTTGAACTTTTCCTGACATCAATGTTTTGATTTTGGTTGTAATTTCCTGTTTCTTCAATCTAGGAATGAGCTTTTTCTCCATTAACTCTGTGGAAATTTCGACTTTCATTTGAATTTTCCATTTCTTGAGCAATACTTTTTCTTCTAAGCTCTTCAATCTTGATAACTTTGGATGGGAAAACTAAATTGACATAAAATAAGGGAAAGTTTGAATTCTGCAAAATTGAGGCTGTCCATATATAAAAATTAACGATTACCTTTTGGGAACTTTTTTATTTGTTTTTTTCATTTTTTTTACCCAACTTTCAAAGTTAATGATGTATTTTGTTAGTGGAACTTAATTAATTATGAACAGCTACAATAATTGCATTTTGTGACAGAAATTAGGAAGAAAAAAAAATTAGGGACGAAAAAAACTAATATGATAATATGTAATTGTACACATTGTGTACACTTCCTTGCATGATTTTCTAGACGGTTAGCAATGCACTAAATTACCAGATGTCTCTGTCTTTTAATCATGTGATTAGAGATTCAATTTTGCTTATTAATTTGAGCATATTTTATAGTTAATTATTTAATTTAACTGTAACGAAAATTTAATTATTATCATTGATAGTGGATATTGTGATTAGAAAAAAAAAAAAAATAATATGTATATATATAAGCCACATGATCCAAGAAGCGCATGATCCCAGAAATCCTCTCGCAAAGCTAACCAATCTACCGAGTAAATAGACATTCCTCCTTTAAGAAACACACCAGCCATGTGCATCTGTTTTTCTTTTAGCCCTTCTCACCGGGGCAGGTTTTAACTGAAATGGTGGACATTAAACTCTTTGGGTTTGGAATGAATAAATGGATTCTTTGTTTTTTTATATATTAATTTTCATATCTAGGTTGTCGGTTCTTGAACGAAAACCAGATTGTGCCTCTCGAGGCATTTGCTTCCTATACCTCCTTCATTGCACCGACATAATGGATTAGCCTATGAGACTAATTCCACACCAGCCGTCGCCCTTAACGGCACCCCAACCCCTCCCCCTCCCAATGTCATGCACCTTTCCAAGGCCCCGTAAACCATACATGTGCCCTTATAACTCTATTGACATTCTTTGGTTTTCTTCACTTGAAAGTTGAAAGTTGAAAGTTGAAACCCTTCTCTCTCTTCAGCAAATTAGTTTTCTTTGATGAAAGCTAATGCAAGCTAATGCAGCTCAAGGTAATTGGTTATGGAGAGAGGATGGAAGCCTAGAATGGAGATATCACCAAATTGTCCAAGATGTGGTTCTTCCAATACCAAATTCTGTTATTACAACAATTATAGCTTAACACAACCGAGGTACTTCTGTAAAGGTTGTAGAAGATATTGGACTAAAGGAGGGTCACTTCGGAACGTGCCGATCGGTGGTGGTTGCCGGAAAAACAGAAGAGGTAAGTCCTTAAGGTTACCAACCGGTGGTGCCCAAACAAAGAATTTGTCATGTGATTCATTTAGGCATTCTTATGCCTCTACTGAATCTAATAGCTCCTCATCCATGTCTGATGGCTCTCATATTGATCTTGCACTTGTTTATGCAAACTTCTTGAGTAATCAACAACCGGAAAACAAGTCCGGTTTCGACGTCCCAGAGTTGCGAACAGAGTTCGATCCTTCTCTAGAGTTTTCGAGAATATTGAACACAAACATGGCATCAAGTATTCAGCTGTCGGAAGAAAATGGTCCCGATTTGTCCACGGAAAACCATTTGAGCAACAATGGACAAATATACTGCTCTGGTGGTTTCTATGGGTTGCCGCCATTGCCAGGTGATGATTTACCATGGCCGAATTCTCAATCCACCATGAGTTCATCCTTGCAAGCAACACAAGAGCCAGTCCTAGAACCCGAAATTCATGATCCCAATCAACTGTTTGGTAATTGGAATCCATTTGATTTGTGTAGTGATGATACTTTCTCCAGGACTTGATCATGGAATATTTAATGCATGTGCACAAGCCTCAGCTATATATCACTGTTTCTTTCTTATATTTATGTATAGAATCAAAAATATTTGTGATGAAATAATATCATATATTTTATGTTGCTTTTCGTATCTGATTTATCAATGAACAATTATGTACAAAAATACAATTGGTGATTGAAATCAAGCTGGATAAGAAGAGAGCAAATAGGTAGGTAAGCAAGGAGAATTCTTCCATAATCTAGCATGCAATTTCAGCACCTCTCTTGCCTTCTCTTTTGTTTTATATCCACAATCCAGTTGAAGTACCAAGCATAGTTTAGTCACAACACCTAATTGCAGCATCTCTTGTAGCACATTAATTGTAGCGCAGAACTTTGAAATTGATAGCAAAATCCTCACTGCCCTTTCATTTGCAACCTGAGAGACCCTAAGTATCTTCTTTGAAACAATTGCAAGCCCTGCTCCATGGTTTATCAGTTCCAATCGGCCTTCGGCACATCCGCATACTGCGTCCAACACTGTTAGTATCATCTCACAAGCCCTTTTCTCTGATGAATCAAGAAGCATGTTGATCAAGACCGGTACCACGCCTGCTTCAGCTGCTTTAATCTTGTTTCTTCCCAATGGACAGGTATAGACCAACAATTTTAGAGCAGCTTTCGTGGCCTGCTGAGAAATTTGATCACACAAAACTTTGACTAATTCAACGAATAATTCAGGTCTCAAATTGATGAGTTGCATTGGACCAGCCATCTCCACCATTGATTTCAACAACAATACTGCATAAACGCGTGATTCATAGCTTCCACCTTGCATTACTCTCGTTAGTGACACTATGAAATCACCATTTTTGGCCATAAGCTTCTTCAGAGCAGCTTCTGAGAGTTGGAGACTGTAAAGAATACTTAAAGCCTCATCAATTGTTGATTCTTCAGCTACTGTAGAATCATTATTACTCACAATTGAAACCAAGAACTCAACGGCACCTGAAGATTCCATACATCTTTTGTTTGTAACATTCTGAGAAGCAATCGATTGAAGCCTCTTGAGACACTTGATTTGTTGCTGTGGTGACTTAGCATCATCGAGAAGCTTGATAATCTGAGCTTTGCTAATAGGTGGTTTTGGCGTTGGGATTCTTTCGATTCCATGAGAAGCATTTAACAAGCACCAAGATTGAATCAATCTTCTAAGGGTATGATTCGGGGTAAGTTCACAATCAACAATAACTTGCTTTGTAACAGGGCATGTAGTGTTCTTCCCTGAAAACAACCACTTCTCGATGCTTTCCCTGTCGTACGTAATCCCTGTTGATACCGTAACAGGATCCTTCATAAACTCGAGAGAAATGGGGCAGATGAAAAATGGAGGAACATCGATTTCATCCATACCAAAAATGAAACCAAGATTTCAAGAACAACCCGGACGAGAAAAAGCTTAGATTTGTAAAAAGAAAAGAATTTGAGAATTGGATTCAAAGTAATTGAAGTGAAGCTGATGAAGATTTAATCGATAAAAGGTTTGAACTTGGAAGACAATTTGGGGGATGAGTTTATATACGCGAGAAATTCAAAACCAGAGAGAAAAGTCAAAAGTCAAAACACGGAAAAGGGCTGGCTTTCCAAGAGGCTCAAGTATGACAACTATAAGTCTAGAACTACTATCAGTAGACCAACTACTTGCCTGGTCTTACTCGATGCTTGAGATTTTTATAGGTTTTATTTGCAAATTTCTCCCTAAATTATACCTTCATATTTTTAGGTTAAACAATCAAAATAGTCACTTTTATTTATCTTAAATTATATTTTAGTCATTTATGTTAACGTGTTGTAACATTTTAGTCACTGAATCATTAATTATTGTTAACAGTGTAACAGTAAGTTAACGTGGCACGTTGAATCATCATTTCAAATAAAAATTTTAGGTTAAATTATACAATTGGTTCCTATATTTTTTCGTTTTGAGCAATTTAATTTTTTTCTTTTATGTTCTTTTAACTTTCTTTTTTTTGTTAAATTCTCTTCTGCTTTTCCCTCTATTTGATTGATTTTCCTAATTTAAATTGTTCAAAAAAATAAAAGTATAGGGACTAGTTTTAACAAATAGAAAACATAGAAAAACTAAAGTTAAAAGAAATAGAAAAGGGAGGGAAAAAGAAGGAGAAGGAGAAAAACTAAGTAAACTGTAATTAATACTCAATGACTAAAATGTTACAACACGATAACGAAAATGACTAAAACATAATATTTCAAACATAATGACTAAAATGTAAACCGAGATAAACAAAAGTGACTATTTGGTAGTTTACCTTTTTTATATTTAAAGTTTACCTTTTTTTATATTTGGAATTTATCCTTTTATTTTTATTTCATGAAATTTAATTTATTTATTTTTCAAATTTTAGGTTAAATAATGAACCCTGCTAATTTTTTTGGTTAAATTTAGATCCATTACAACTGCAATTTATTTGTTACATGGCTACTAAGTAGGGATAAGTATTCGATCGAGTCAAGTTGAGTCGAGTTAATGAATCATATTATTTATACTCAATGTTATGTTTACATGGACCGATTATTTAACTAGTAGACGAAATATAAGATTATTTAATTACGTGAACAATATAATAATTTTGCCTTTTAACTTAATGGGTAAACATTTATCAAAACAACATAGTTTTACTTTTTAACTTTAGAAAGGGTAAATATTTATCAAAACGACATAATTTTGTCTTTTCTTATTCGGATTTTTGGTTGTGTAATTCATATTCGAGTTAAACCGAAAAATTTAATTTTTTATTTTGAGTTGATCCAAATAATTTGATTAACTCAAATAAGTCAAATTATTTAATTCAAAATTTAAATTTTTTTATCAAGTTTTTAGAATCGAAACGGATTTTGCTCACCCCTACTACCAAGTTAATATTTCTTTCGTTTTAAAATGTTACAACAATGAATTTAACAAAAAAATTAATGATATTAACAATCAAACCTTCAATTTTAATAACTATATATGTTATATATAAACTTAATAAATTTAACCAATCAAATATAAATTTATTTTGGTTTTCGTTTGAATCAATCATATATAATTGTAACGTGTAATTTTCAGAAATCGTAATTATAATACGTGAATTTTCAATTTTAATAACAACATATAAATTTTGTTTTGATTGTTTTTAATTTTGTTTGATTATTTAATTATTTATCTTAATTTAACTTTATATTATAATTCTTTCACCTTGTATTTATATTTATATTATTGTTAATAATGTTTAAAAGAAATCGGAATCAACTAAAGACTTTCTAGGGTTAAACTGACCTTCTCCTTCGACTCAATTTCCTTGCCGTAACACTTGGTTATCCACCTCTTTTGACCCACGCCATTTTGTTTAAGTAGACTTTTCTTTTTTAATGTTATTTATTTATTTAGGGAACGTGATCGATTATGAGAATGATCTTACTAATTTTAAGTAGTCTTCCTCAAATTATTATAATGGAAATTGGAAGGTCAGAACCTACTGATCTTACTTTTCTAAACTTATGTTGCCATATCTCCAATATATATATATATATATATATATATATATGTTTCAAAATCACGTGTTAACCAGCTAAATTTAAGGTTATTACTGTTAGGTAAAAAGAATTAATTAAGAGTTACAAATAAATAAACTTGAGTTCAATAATTAATTACATTTTGTACTGATGAAAATAATTTATGGAGCACTGATTAGTGTATAATAAGACTATTAATTTATTTGTCAATTTTATAAAATAATTTAATAATAATAGAACATGGAGAAAGAATAAAAGAACTTTTGTTTGTCAATTTTGATATGTCTTTATATGTCACGTAAATAAAATTTCATTCTTACTTATATAAATTTTATATCTCTTTCTAAAAACATAATTATCCGAATATTTTTAGACAGACACATCTATTAAATGAACATAATTATTAATATTTAAGTTACATAATTTATTACCATGAAAGCGGTAATCCCAATGAATCATACAAACCAAGCATTACTGCAGATTTATAGATCAAGATTTTCTAGCCTGAGGGTGTTGAAGGATACAATTCTTTTGCTGCCATGGACTATAAATTTGACAAACTAGCACTAAATTCTCTAACTTTTTAAAAAGAACTTGAATTGTATGTTAGCTTAGAGAGAGAGATGAAGGGGTGAGACAAGATGAGATTTTCTTGCATCTGCCATGTCTTCCTCTGTTGAGCTCTCTGTGTGGGAGAATCTTTTTCGCATCGTACCAACCCCATATTCAACTTCATCACAGTGGTCATCAAATTTCCTCCCCATGTTGAAACAAAATAACAACTTGATTCCTTAAAACCTTGAATTTATCATCTGGAGTAATGCTTGATTTCAACTACTAAGCCCACTCTCCTGTAAAATCTGATATTTCAGAAAAAAAAAAAAAAGAGAAACTTGCCAGCATCTTTCCAAAATTCATATCTTTTTAGTGAGATTGTTACGAAGGATGACAAACAAATGTCCTATATTTAAAACCCAAAAATAAAAATTTACCCTTATTTTAATAAAACAGAAAGTTGTTAATGTAGTTCCAACTTAACCTATGTATAAGGTGTTGTTCAAAGAAGAATTTTATTATACTAAGGTTGAGTTTGGATGGACAATGTGTTTAATTATAGTTAATGTAAAAATAGTGATGGCAATGAGATTAAATATTGTAATAGCCCATTTTGCTCTTTGTTTGGCTTAATTATTTGTAAATCAAACAATATTAGATTCGTAGTTAAAGTGATTTAGCCTTTTCATTAGAGCCTTGATTGAGTTTTCAGAAATGGGGTGAGACATTTTCACTCCATTAGAGTTTTTTATTTTTTAAGATCAAATTATTTCTGATCTGCTTTTGATAGTTTATAAAAATTATTTTTTCCGAAATTTGTGGTTTTTCTTTAAAATTGAAAATAAAATTTTTCATTATAAATATAATATGTCTTATCGTTACATCGATATTTATTGATAATCTTGTTTAAATTTTAAAAAGAGGTGAGATTTATGTACCAAACAAAAAAAAGTAAAATAAATTAAAACCCTAAATAATTTTGTCATTTAACATACATTATTTTACTTTACAGGTACATAGTATGATCACAAACGTAATTATAAAATAGAATTCAATCAATACAAATTATAAACAGTTTAAGAATCAAAATAATTTAAACTAAAATCAATCTATTAAATTAAATCTACAAATAATAACAACACATGATGAAACTTAAACTTGGAAATTTAAAGTCACAAAATCTTGCCAATAATATTAAGACTTCATTGGTAGCAAATACTTTTTTATCTTAAGCTACTTGAATTTAAATGAAAGTATCGACTAAATAAAATATCGGTTAAAATTATAACATGAATATTCTCAAATTTTAATTTTTTTTATATATATCGGAAGTGATTAAAGTATCGTAATCAATATTTTAAAAAAATCTCAACAACATAACATTTACCTATTTTTTTAATGATAGTAAGAATTTCATTATCCTTGAATATTGAAATCGATTTAATTAAAGTAAGTTGTTTTTGGAAATTTTAAAATGGAAATTAAAAATTGACAACTGTATTTATCGTATATCTTTACAAAATATGCCATACACTAAATTTAGAGTAGATTTTTTAAAATTTTACTCATAATTATTCAGAAAAGTAGTATTTATAGCTACCTTTTTCATTAAGCATAATCCTTTAAGTCCTTCCACAACTTTGATGTTGATGGACAATAGCTGCAGTTTTGTCTTTATTCAGACATAATCTTTAAGGTTTTCGTGAGCAGTAACAAAGTATGTTTTGTAAACTTATGCATTATTTATTCATTTGAAATCTTGACGTTAAACACTTGTTATGATTCAATATAGTTTCAATGTTCGAAGCATTTAATTAATAGTAGAAATAGTAAATCCTGTTAAATTCTAACTTTTACACTAAGGATATATTTTATTTTGGTCGTTAAATTATTTAAAAGTTTTAATTTAAGTTATTTAGCTATTAAAATAGATATTATATAATTTTTTCTTTTTATACTGTTTTGCACTAATCGAAATATCTCTTTTTCATTTTTCTTCTATAGTTCCGTTTTTTTTAACGAAACAACTTTGGATATCTAAAATATACGAACAAAAATTCAAAAAGCTTTTTTATCTGATCTTGGATATTGATTGTCAGATTGACTTGAATCTGATGTATATTTTTTTGTTCATCGATAGATACTAATTCACCATACCGGTCGCTGAATCGTTACTTAAAGGTTGCTGGCGGATTTTTTAAAAAATAAAATAAAAGCCAATGACTTAAATAAAAAATTTTGAATAGTTTAATGACTAAATTGTAATTTTTTTAATTAAATAAACAAAGCAAAAACTTAAAAATAATAATATAGCAAGGAAGCAGTAACAAAATGGTGACACCATCTTATTTATGTTCTTATCAACTGATTAAACATCAGAAAAAGAACTAAATTTATAAATTTGCTAATGAAATACTAATAAATTCATACCCCAAATGGACTAGAATTTGATTATACCAAGTATACCCCAAGTAACTAATTTTATGATATCAATCCATCTATCCCAATCCCCCATTACAAAATTAATATACAATCCTCAAATACATGCTGAGAATCCTAAACAGTCTAAAGGACTCAAATTGTACTTGGCAAAAAGTATAAAAACCTATACTAGGCTGAAATTCGTTTTCTTCTTTTTTCTTTACACTACCATTCATTTTCCTGGAAAATGTGAAGCAGCCCCTGTAAGTTTAATCAGGCAACAAAGTCGGGTAACAATTGTGCTGCAAACCTTTTCCTGTTCTGAATGTTGATGTTGTCATATGCAGCTGAAGAGTGTGGTGTGGAAGGGTTTATAGACCCAAACTCATTGGGTTCACCAATGTCGACCCTTCTCCCCATTTGCATGGCTTGGTTAGGGAGAAAAGTTTGATGAGGGGTGCCTGATAAAGACAGGTTTTCACAATGGGGAAGTCCCAAAGTGAGTGAAACACCATTGCCTGAAAACCTTGGAGTGAACTGTTCTGTATCAAACCTTGTTATTTCTCCAATGGGATATTGTCCAAAACCACCCATGAAATCATTATTAGTTGTTCCTCCCATGAATGTGTACCCATCTTTGTCAAACTTCATTGTAACTTCATTATTGGTTCTCGGTTTCTTTGGACTTCCTTGTGTGATCCCTTCCAATTCAGATGATCCAATGAAGGAAAATCCTGACTGGTTACCGATAAGGGGAGACGCTGAAGCCATTGAAACCGACATTGAGGAACAACCATTCTGATTTGGGATATTATTGTCCTGTTTGTTTTCTGTACTAGTTTTGTCTGGTGCTGTGGATTTTGATGTTGAATCTTCATTGTCATGGCTTTTACTTGTTTTCTCCTCTGAACCATTCTGTTCTTGTTCCTTGATTTCTTCCAAATACATCTCTTCCACCATTGGTTTCCAAAGCCGAACTCGAGCATTTATGAACCAATTAGACACCTGACTCCTAGTAAGCCCTGTTTGTTTAGCAAGCATGACCTTGTCTGAATCTTTAGGGTACCTGAAATACAAATAAACAAATCAGATACTGTAATAAAGTATTGGAATTTTGTTACAAGGTCCAAATTTAGAGTACTTACGGATGAAGAAAGTGTTCAAAGAGCCAAGCACGAAGAACTGAGACTGATCTTTCAGGTAATCCTCTTTGGGGTCTCCAAGCATTGTGTTGGATCATTCCTAACTGTTGAAGTGCTCGCTGTTGTCGAAGATGATGATCCACCAACTTAAGCCTTGACCCTTCTATTTTGCTACCTCCTAGACAATCTTCTTCACCCAAGCTCTTGTTGGCTGCCCGGATTTGACCTGTTATTGCATCTTTCAAACATCGAAACTGCTTTGAGATGGTTTTTAAGGCAAGAGATGTGTATGTTTTAGCAGAGCCAATTCCAGCTGCTTGTTCAAATGATGATATCACTATCTGCATCTGGTGATGGTATTGCCTGTACCTTTGATCCACCTGGAAAAACCAAAAATCATGAACAAACAAAGAACATTGAATGATCCACCGTATATATTTAGAACAATATTTTCCTTGAAGAACACAACTTTCCCGTATATAATATGCTTTTATATATATGGTAAATAATAAATATCCATATAATGTTCATACCTCATCAAGCATGCTAATTAGCTTTGCCTTTTTCATCTGAATTTCCTGTCTCTCCGCCGTAGTCAGTTCGGGTCCTTGCTTCCCATCTGCATCTCCGGCTGCCGCCGCGGATTCTCCGACAGCCTTTCTGCTATTGCTATTGTCTCCTCCTCCGCTACCCTTTTTAGCCAATTCGTTCTTGGTAATCCCGGTATTGTTAACATTAACAACCTCATCGAGAAGCTCTTGAGCAGCCTTCAAGAATTTAGAGCTCAACAGCATACTTTGTACACCCGAAACTCCATTAGTCACACCTGAACCCGACGAACCCGACCCACCGGAAACCCTCATGTCCTCACCTGAAACCGCTTGTGCATGTGATCCGTAACCATGATGATGTTGTTGTTGTTGTTGTTGGGAAGAAAGGCTCAAAGAGAGTCCTTGCTGAGCGCGTGGATTTTCACGCGCTGCTCCAGAAGGGTCAATAGGGTTGTACAAGTTGTAATGGACGCGTTGAACGAGGCCATGCAAGGGGGAGATTTCGTGGGAAGGAGGGCCTTGGTTGGCGGTGGAAGTAGCCGTGAGTGGGACACCGACAAATTGTTGAGTGTGGGGAGGTGGTGGAGCGTGAAAAACGAGGTTGTTTGGCGGCGGCGGCGGAGTGGTGTCGGAGTACTGAACATAAGCAGGGTTCATGAGTACGAGGGTTTGAAGACCATCAGGTGCTTGGATTTCAGGGTTCCCATGAAAGTACGTCGCCATCGGATGCTGTTTCTGTTGTGTTTGCTGTTATTTTCTGTGCTTTCACTTCACTGAAAAAAAGAGAAAAAGGAAAAAAGACTGAAAGTATTAAATAATACTGTCAATCAAAAACAAAACATACGGAAAAACCAAAACTGAGAAGAAACATGATTTAAAACTTTAAAAACCTTATTCTTCACAATCAATCATCAAACTTTGAATCAACCCATTTAAGAACTTGCTTGTCTGATAAATTATAGCTGCAACGGGAACTAATTAAATGATGATATTGGGATGATCAAGTGGATCCTGTACAAATCAAACAAGTTCAATCAAACACAAAGTAATAACTTTGAAAAAACAAGACATGTTTTATTTGTTAATGATATTCAGTACCCGGTTTGATGTTAATACTAGTGTGCACGTGCTTTATGATCATCTTCATCACTGCAAATCAACTAAAGGGAAAGTAAAGGTGAAATAATTATAGTTAAAATACCATAATTTATGAGAAAGAGATTCTGAATATGATCTATCTATGGAATTTATGGGTTTTTCTTTTAATGAATTCCCAGCTTCACAATATAAAAAGAGAGAAACTCAAAATCTCTGCAACTTCTCCACTGAAAATGGCAAAAGGAAAGAAAGAGAGAAAAGTTGAGATTAAAAAAGGCTGAGAAAAAAGATACCCATCTTTATTCACTTCATTATCCACAGATTTAAGGCAATTTTTCTTCAATCTTCAATTCCCATTTATTTAATTTTTAAAAAATTGTGAAAATATATATATATTTCTCTTTCAAAGAAACTAGGAAGACATATTTATAGGAGTAGTCTACATGACATTCATTTACAAAATTTATATATTTAAAAAAATTACAAAATGGTTTCCTTTTATGTTTCAGTAGAAAACGAGAATGACAGACAAATGATTTCTGATATATATAATAACGAAAATTTTTAAAAATTAATGAAATATTTCTGTGTCAGAAGATCACAAAACAACTGATAAACGAGGAAATGTCTCCTTCCACGCCAGAGCCTAATTAAGAAAAATTAAATTATTATTATAATAATTTAAGAGAAAAAAAATGAATAATTCTTATGATGATGAACATGGAGGGTTGGAGGGTCCTACTCCTCAGTTCAACGTTAAATATCTCTTTGTCTTTATCGTTTTTATTACTTTATTTTTTTTGATGATTTTAAATGTTTTTTTTCCTTTTTTATGTGGTTGGATGCCAAAGTTGGAAGATAAAGCAATTAAATTTGTAAGGATCACAGAACCAACCACCATAGCACACCTACTTTAATGCTTCAAAAAGAATATTAAATACAAAATGAAATAAATACTGCTACTATTATGATTTTTACAAATATATATAGAAATGTAAAGAAAACCCATTGTTTTCTCTTGCATGAGCAATATTATAAAACTTGAAACCTACCAAAAAGTGAATAGTTTGATCTTTGAAACAAAACAAAAGCTGGTGGGGTCTTTCAATCAAATGCATGAATGTGTGAATTTGAATAAAAAGGTTTCCCTACTTTTTATTTTATTTTTTCTTATAATATTTGAAATAGGAAAAAGAAATTAAATTAAATCTGAATTTGGACCTACTTGAAATTAACCAAAACCATTTAACAAGATAATAATAGTCAATATTTTACATAAAAGGGAAAACCCTAACAAGACAATGGAACTATGCAAGTGTCCAGTAGCAATAGATTTAGTAAAAGTATAAGAGAAGTTGTTGACCTTAAAGAGAGGGTTATATAGGAAAAAATGAACGAAATCAGAGAGGGGGACTGATCAGCTATTTTAAATAATTAACTCTCTGAACAACAAAATCTACCTATTTTATTTATTTATTTGATGAGGCCGCCATAAATAATTTCAGCAATACTTTACTATCAACATCAGTAACAATTATAGTAGTAGCAGTATAAAAGTGATGAGCAGTGACAGCTTTCCAGGTTATGATGTTAATAAGACTATAGTTTATCCTACTCCATTCACACTTTATTTATCATTGAATTATATGAATATCAACTATAAAAAGTATTCAAATCTCCATGAAATTTTCATAAAAGATCTCAAGTTTCGAAAAATAATCGCTCATGTTGAGGGTAATGTCTAGAACATACTAAGAAGATGTCAAACCAGAACAATTTATGACATAGGCAATATCACATAGCATGTACCATAACGATAACTGACACATAATTAATTCGGACAATCATACAAAACACCATATAGATCACCAAGCGATACTACAAGACAATGAGTGACTCACTATATAAGCCTGAATGCACAAGAGAGCAAGTATCCTTCTTCTCTTCCATCACCTCCCTCTTGTTGACGTTCTATCAACTTATATTATTTTATTTATTTATTTATCTTCAATCTTTATATTTAATGATTTTCAACATAAATATTTTATTTTTTATTAAATTCAATTATAAGTTGCAATATATTCTAATATAATTATATGTTAAATATAGTGTATTTTCAATTAATATATATGATTTTTTTTAAAAAAGTTGGAAGCACAATCATGTTATAATTATAAACAATACATCCGAATAACCATAACTGAAATTAATCATTATAAAGCACGGACAAACTAATAACTAGAATAAGAACTAAGAACCCACATGTAATTTATACAGAGAAAGATTTGAACTTGAAATATTAAAGTTCTTAAGACTTTATATTTGTCATTAAATTAAGATCTCATTGACTATCAATTTACTTTTTAAACCTATAATTTGATTACAATTTAAAAATTTATCATGTAAAATTATTTAAAATTCTTTATAAGATTTGAGTCATTATCATTAACGTGTCAACAAGAGACCTTAATCATTATTTTTTTACGCTATCGATAATACTTTAAATTATAAAGAGTGTATCAAACTTTTCATATAAAAATTTAAAAATAATTGTTGAATTTTATACTATATTATATTTGTAGTTGACGAAGGATTGTCCAAGGAAGCAAACTTTAGAGTTTAAATTAGTGACGTAGAGTAGAGATCATTAACTTGGAGTTTTTCATTTCAGTACAGCTACTGAAAGGATCCCTAACCCTTTCCATAAAAAGTAAGCTCAAAAGCTCACCTGGAACACTACCCCCTCTTCTTCAATCATTGATTCTCAAACTCTACACCTCTACCCCATTTTCTTTAATGGTGAAGCGACTCATTTGAAGCTATTCATATAATACCATTAACATCCATAATTTGATGGTGCTTCAGCCTTCACGTAGTAAATATTTAAGCATGTTTTGTTCATCGTACAGATCACTATCGTACTGATATGTTCCCTTCATGGAATCCATGGAATTGCAAACACACATGAGATGAAAGTGCCAATACATATCACATCAAACATTTTTAAAATAATAATAAACTATTCTTTTTTTAATTGAATATTCTATCTTCTTCTTCTTCCTACTTCTTTTCCTTACCCCCAGGTTGAATATATTTTATTAATTTCTTTTTCTTTTTCTCAGCAATGATGATTATGACGATGAGAGACTATTGTCTCTATAACATCTTTTCTTAAAAATAATCCATTCTGTGAGCTGTTGCTGCCTGTCACTTCTCATCCAAATTTCCATTTTCTTTTGGGACAGAAAAACATCGACAAAGCTACTAGGTTTCATGATTAAAAAAATTTTATTTATGTTGCAAAAATTAAATGAGGAAAATGAAGTAGGCCTACAGAAATTTTCAAGAAAAAAATTTTAATTTCGTACCACGACTCTTATTTTGAATTAGTCTCCAAATTCTAAACACTTCAAGTTTGTAATATTATATATTCAGATTCTTTTATTATTAAAATATTTAATTTAATCGATAAATAGCACTTCAAATTTTATATAGCTAAATTTAAAATGAATTATAAAAATTAAATTGTACTTATTATTTTAAAATAATAATTTATTAGTCATTATCTCATCATAATAAAACTAATATTAATTAACATAATTATTAATAAATTATTATTTTAATGTTCATTTAATACTAAATGATAAATAATAAAAATATTCAAACAAAAATTCAAACTCTTTTTTCTTTAATTCCAAATTCATCCTTTGTATATGTTATACATACATTATTAAAATATATGTTCCAATGTGGAAATTTTAGGGTTAAATTAGGAAAATAGGAGGCAAGCCAACTTTTCAATCTTGAGGACGGAGGTCGGTCAACTGCCTCTTAGCCGGACCCCGAAAGAGACAAGCCTAATCCTATATTTAAAAAAAATTTAATTCAATATTATGTTGGAGAAAATACAAGATAGAATTTTAAAAATAATATTATTGAGAAAATAATTATAAATTTTAAATAAAATAGCAAATAAAAATGTTTAGATTATTTCAAAACATTTTTATATACATATAAAATGTTAAATGGACTTGAATTATTTGATAAATAATCATATGTATATATATTGTTTAGGCCTTGTTTGATAATTCATAGAAAATATTAAATTAATTAAAATTAATATCTTTAAGGATCGCGCTTGATAATTTATAATAAAATAAATAAATGATAAAAAATTCAATGAAAAGTGTGAAAATAATAAGTAAATAAGGGACTATTATCACATAATGTTGAATTTTTTCAATTCTTATTATTTTATTTTATTTCATTTCTTTTAATATTATCCTTTAAATAATTTACCTTCAAAATTTTAAAATGCACATTTATCAAACTGTCTAACTATACTACATACTTAATTTTAAGAAAAATACCAAATAAATTTTATAACTTGATTCTTTTAGTTGGAGCAGTTCATATACGACAAGTGGTACGCCTTATTAATTGATCAACACGTCAACATTTTATAACATTGAAATAAAAATTAAGACTCACTTTAAATTACAATAAATAATATTTTTTCTATTTTTAAGTTAATTTAATTTTGAAATCAATTCTATTTAATTTTGGAATCTATTCTATTAGATATATTTTTTATCTTGTACATTATTATAAATAGATGTCTCATTTTTTATAACTAATTTTTTAGTTGGTAGGTTTTTATTAGCTTTTTAGGTATATATTTTTATTTTTTAATTATATCATTTAGAAAATTTTAAAAATAATTTAATTGCTTCGAGTAAAAAACCTAGTATAGATATTATATAATAGACAAAA
Organism: Gossypium rotundifolium; assembly: GCA_025506655.1. Classification (NCBI taxonomy): domain Eukaryota; kingdom Viridiplantae; phylum Streptophyta; class Magnoliopsida; order Malvales; family Malvaceae; genus Gossypium; species Gossypium rotundifolium. The sequence goes on along the minus strand of CP106722.1, from coordinate 5,128,207 downwards.
AAAGGAAAGGAGAATTAATTCGGATATTAAATATCTAAATATTAATATTCTAATCTAATCAATTTAAATATTATTAAATATTATTTTTTAAGTTTATGGAATATTAATTAGTTGGCATCGATATAAGTGTTAGTGCAAAAGGATGTGCGTGTTAAAGTGTATTTAACCTTCTATTTAAAGGTTTGGAGAGATTATGGATAGTTATAAACTTTCTATAAGAAAAAAAAATGGTAGAGTATAGAATTAGTCACCCAACCACTAGAGTATTTTTGTTTTAATCACCCAATTATGAAAGTTTTCAATTTAGTTACTAATATTTTGAATCATTTCTATTTTGGCCACTCATATTTTATATCTTTATTATTTTGTGACTTTATTTTAACTAGTATAATAACATATTTAATCATCAATATTTACACATTCTATCAATTTGTACCTCAAACACATATAATTGAATATAAATATAATTATATTTAAACAATTTAGTTAAATATAAACACATATAACATTATTTATATTAAATAATTATATTAATATTAATATAAAAAATATTCCTCTCCCTCTCCTCCTATAATTTATTAAATAGGCTTATCGATGGGAAAAAAAGGAACCAAAAACAAAAAAAAAAAAAAAAAAAGAAGAATGAATTTGTATTTGTATTTGTATTTGTTAGTTTTTTTACCATCGATGTCGAGCAACTGTTGGCGTCTTTGCTTTAATCGTTCTCTTAGATTATTCACTGTCTCCGTCCCCGTCCCCGTCGTTTGCTTCTCTTTCAACTCTGCAACAGACTATTTTTTTGGTCATTTAAAAACTTTTTAACTCAAAACGAAAAAAAGCATTTTTTTTCAAAAAACACTTGAGATCGATCAAAAGTCAAGCCCTTTTCTATCTCTCTGCTCTCATGGATTCATAATTGAAAAAGAAGAAAAAACCCAGAATTAAAGAATGAAAAAGGGGAAAAAAACCCAAAATAAAAGGAAAGGTTTTTTTAAAATAAAAAATTATAAGAGGGACGGTGGGGAGAAGGAGAGGGATGATCGGAAGAGGGGAGGGGAAGAATTTTTTTTTATTTAATATAAATAATATTTTATGGGTTTATATTTAATTATATTTATAACATGTTTGAGGATTAACTTGACAGAATATATAAATATTATTAATTAAATATGTTATTACCTCGGTTAGACAAAACCATATCACCACTTTCATTAATAGAATAACTAAAATAAAAATGATTTAAAACATTAATGATTAAATTAAATTTTTTTATAATTAAACGAGCAAAACAAAAATATGCTAATAATTGAGTGATTAATTCTAGAATTTACCATAAAAATTACTTTTTAAAAATATTTAAAATCACAGCATATATTTTCATCCCTAGATAGAGAGACGTTTGAGGACATTGATGGACCCATTTTTTAAAAAACTTACAAAAATAAGGCAGCTTTTAAAGTGATGAGCCATACCATTACCATATTATTCTTTGCTAATGCCCGTCTCAAGACGCAACTATTATTGGGTATTTTCTCTATAGACTAAATAAATACGAAAATCATTAAATTTAAATCTCACTCACAAATGTTACGGACGTAAATATCGTAATGATGACGTAGTTTTATATCACTATATAGTAATATATGTTTTACCCATATATACCATGCATGCATGATAAAGTAAGATATACAAGCTAATTTAGGTAATATTCTTAAGCCCAACCCTTCATATTGTTTTTTATTATTTTTGTGGTTGCAATTATGTGAGCCCCCAGTTGTTTTTGGATTGATTTAGGGTCAATTGTAATGTTGTAATTATTACAAACAAAATTTATCAACAAATGGTTAGAAGAAATGGTAGTAAATTATTTCTCCAGATATTTGGATCAAATTTGAATTTTGAAGTTGTTATTATGAGGGCTTTATTTAGGCGTGACATTAGAGGGGGTTTTACTTATCTTCTATAAGCAATATCAACCGATGGCACACGATATGTACACTTTAACATATCGTTGAATTTTTCATAGCTCATATCAGTGGTTAGTAGATGCTCAACTAATATATGTAGTTAAGTGAAATTCACTTTACGGACCTTGTTATCATCATTGTCGATTGGATAATGACTTATTAACTACCTCAATTTCGGCTCAAGGTTAAATTTAACCACACTAGTTACAATAACTCCTCCAATCGGAAGGCTCATGGTTAGGGCTAATCTTTCAACATGATTGTCGCTTCAACATTGGGGAAGTGGAAGGTAAGAATCTCTACCACCTTTCTACTAAGGTAGTAAGCAACAACGACCGCATTGGAAATGGGGTACTTTAGCAACCTTCAAAAAACCTATCAACAACTAGACGATCACTGAGTTGATCATGTTTTTCATCTAACATTCTATAAATTTGTTCTATTGAATTGGAAGATTTTATTCCTCAACTTAGTAAGTACATGAAAACAAAAATAATCCAATATTTTAAATTCAATATAATAAAAGATTCAAAACTAAAATTGAATATTAAAAAGAAATAAATAAGTACTTGCTTAATTAATAAGTTAATAAAATTTACCATACCAATAACTATTAGGGAAATATGATTAGGGTAAGTATTCAATGAATTGATTGAAAAATTTTAAATCGAGCCAAGTGAAATGAAATTTTAATCAAGTTGAATTGAATAAATTTATTTGAGTTAAATTTAAACCGGACCTATTAAAATCGTGTTGAGAATATATATTTAAAACTCTTTTAAAATAAAATAATTACTATGATAAACTTAATTTAAAATTATTTATTTAAGGCAAACTACATATTAACCCAACTAAAGTTTCATGGAAGTTAAAAAATTATGGGATAGGTCAAAACCATCTTCCTTTCCTTTTGTTTTTATTCTACATTTGATGCATGTATAATGACAATGAAGACTTCTATTCATTTATCTATGTTTTTTCTTTTTTTTATCTATTTATTTATTAAATCAAATTAATATTTAATCTTGAAAATTTGTTCCAATGGATGAGATTAATCAAATAAAATAGATCATTTTTTTCTAATTAAAATTCAAAATGACCTTTGGTGTAAAAATATCAAAATGCTCTTTAAAATATCTTTCATCATGTTTTAACCATACTGGTTATTTGATCATTTCAATCCTTCCACCATTTAACTTTTGACACTTGGCATACTTATCCATGATATAATTGCATATTACTTAATGGTAAAATTTATTATAAGTCCCTCTATCTTTTTTCTATTTCAATTTAGTCCAACTATTAATATATTTCCAATGTTACTTTCATGTAAAATGACTAATGATTCTTCCACCTTTTCCTTTTATAGTTAAATTACACTTTGATCCTCAAACTTTTACTTAAATTCAATTTAGTTTATACTAAAATTTACTATTTGTTTTTCTTTCTCCGTATCTAATTTGACTCTATTAACATTATCCGATTAATAACTCTTACTCTCTCCGAAAAATTACTATTGATATTCCAAAAAGAACTCTTTAATGACAACAAAATTCTTGAAATGTTACAGCTTGCTTATAAGACAATCATATCTCACCATCCTTTTAAGATTTCGATGGTTTCTCATGCCCCGAATATTAGTGCTAGATCTCTAGATCATCATTTGTGACTTTGTGACACTTCACTATATCGACCATCTTGTAGCAATTGTTGAAAGTTCTACCCCTTTGTGACTTGTTGAAAGTCATAGTAACTTTACCGTAAAAAAATCTATGATGAAATATATTTAATTTCCATATTCAATGAATTCACAATGACTAATTAATTTAATTCCATTTTTGAACTTCAATTATTTAATTAATTAAAAAATAATTCGAAAACCTTAAATTAATTCTCAAGTCAATTTTATACTCAGTGAGAAAACATATTCAGTTGTGAATGAGACCCATTCTCTGACTTCATCATTTCAATTCATTTGTTTTCATTTGGTTCTACATGCAATTCATTTTTGGTTTAAACGTGCTAGAGAAAGGATCAATTGAACATATATAATTAGGACCCAAATGATTTATAATTAAGTTTCAGCTTTTCGCCTATTAATTATAAACTCATTTAGTCACAAAGTCATTCCACTATAGTATCGTGGCGAGTTCTCTCTAATTACATACCATTACAAAAGCTACTTAATCAGTACTCGCCCAATAACCTTGTCATAAGTGTATTACCCTCATAAGGAATTCTTAATCTCTTTGGGATAAATTTGTTCTCCCTATATGATCCTATTTTATCTCATGGTAACCATTACATCTTCCTTCATGAAAAGTCAATTACTATCAAATAGTAATCAAGTCATTTATCACAAAAACAAACGATCCGAGGTCATGTTTACTTTTCATCTATTATGGAATGTCGATGAGAGGATATCATTTACCCATTAGTTGGACTATGAATTCTACTATTGTGAATGATACTACATACTGCAGAAGTCTATACCCAGGGCACCAACTTTTGGTTCCTTATCTATTTGAACTCAGACTTTTACTTACATCAAAGTATACGAGTCATGCATACATAACCCATCATCCACTCAAGATTAAGGTATGCCACATTATGGACGTCACAAGTGAATAAATCTATAAATGAATATAGGATCTATTCTACTTGGGTCTTGTCTAATGTACTGCCAATCCAGTTAATCACATTAATGTCTCTATCTTCTTGGAGTCATCCTCTCCGATGCTCAAGACAAATCATCTCCCCAATTGGACTTGATACACGACATATTAGTCTTTCAATTAGTTTCTCATTTCCAATTAGACTAAGGACATGTTTAGGTACATCTACTAATACAAGTTGTCTTTCTATATTACGATCTGGCCACATAATACCGCTTAGTATTAATTAAACATTAAATAACCAGTGAGCCAATATTTGCTTTCATTTTGCTTTGAATGAAAAAAATCAAGGATAATATACCAAGGGTATTGATGTAATTCATGAATATTTTTATTAAACTCATTTATTTGAAAAATATAAATGTACATAGACTAAAATACTACACTTAGGGTACTAGATCCAACAAGGATCTCATCAAGTTTTTCACTCGTTAAGCCCAACATCTTAACATGCTCCTTGTTGCATTCAACTATGTTTCAATAGTTTTCAATTTGGATTCAGGTTTACCAATAAAAACATCAGTTTCTTTAACTATTAGTACAAACTTCAGATTTTCTTTACAAGATCTTGAATTTGTATTCTTAAGGATTCATTCATATTGCACATTATATTTCATTTCTCTAACATTAATATGTTTCTCGAAACTTCTCATAAGATGCATGTAACAACCCGATTTTCAGCGGTATCGAAAACGGTAGTTTTGGAACTCCATTTTTCGATAATCGAGTTAGTAAATATTATTTATTAATATCTATGAGGTCATTACAATATTATATTGAATTCTAGTCTAATAATTTTGGTTATTTGGAAAGTTAGTCAAGGTATAAGTGGTCGACCCTAAAGCTAGTGATTTTAGAAATTGAGGTATCAAGATCTCATTTTCTAAATCGAGCCTGTATATATTTTTATTAAATATTTATAGAGTTTTTATATAGGTGGATTGAATTTTGGATAGGCAATTTTGCTGAATTAGTGACTAATTAAGGTATAATGACTAAATTATAAAAATCATAATAGTTAATCGCTATAGCTTTTAAATTGTTAAAAGGCTTAAATAGAATTGTTCAGGGGCTTAAATGGAAATTTTCATAAAAGAATACCATGGACGGTTGTGGATGTTCTTTATAATAATATTAAAAGAATTTGGTTTAATTAAATTAAGGTTATATGATAAATAATGTCATCAACATAAATAATAAAACAAAAGGCACCACTATCATCATCTTTTTGGCTCTCTTCACCTAAAAAAAAAAAAGGAAGAAGAAGAAAATCATTGTTTAAGCTTCAGTCTTTTGGTCATTGCATAGTGAGCATTTTCTAATCCGTTATTCGTAAATTTTATATTTTTGAGATTGATGTAGCTAGATTTAGCTAAATCCAAAATTTTTAAAGTTTGTAAATATTTCCATTGATGGTTTTTTATGTTTAATGGTAGCATTTGAAGCTTATAAATGTAATAGGACTAATTTGTAAAATGAAATTTGTTAATTTAAGTTTAGGGACTAAAATAGAAATATTTTGAAATTGACATGAAATTCCTATAATTATTGAAATTAGAGGGCAGTACAGAGATGATATTAAAATCAAAATGAAAATGGAGCTTAAATGTGAAAATTATGATAGTTTCAATTTTAGGGACTAAATTGAATAAAATGCAAAACTTTTAAGAAATTGTATAAAAATAAATTAAGTTGTTATATGTATATACTAAGATGTTATAAGGCTGTTGGAATTGATCAATTGTAATGAATTATTATACATATGGGATTAAATCAATTGAAAGTTAATCGAGAAATAGGAGAAATTGCATATTAGTCCCTGACACTTTATGGTTGTCGTTTTCTAGGTAAGTTCATATGGGACTTACTTTATTAATTCATGATATGTTTGTTTTATTTAATGATGGTGATTTGAATACATTGATCTTACTATGTCAATATACTAACTTGTGGTTGTTTTGTGAACTTGTACAAGAATGCTTAAAGATGTTGAAGAAGTTTCATGTTATGCATCTTTGAGATTCTATTAATTAAATTGTTAGGTAAATTAAGTTAAATTTCGTATGAACTTACTAAGCCTTCGATATGATTACCGTTTTCTTCCCTTACTTGTAGATTGTTCATTGCAGAACAAGATTATCGAATCATCTCAGAGCTCACACTATTCATCTCCTGATTCGGTGGACTTTAATCGTTTAAACTCGGTTATATGTTGCATGTATTAGGGTGCGTTAAGTTGCTTGAATGGTTTGAAATAGTTCATTTGATCTTGTTTTGTTTGGTGCCAAATGTGGCATATTGGTTAGATGTTTTAAGAGGATGTTATATGTTATATTATGTTTTATCAGGTAATAAACAAGTTTTGGACAAGTTTATGTTGGTTAAAAGGTGCATCATTTCTAGGAGTTGGATTGTACCATGCATCAATTGTCATATTTTTGCATTACACAAGCTGACACACTGCCGTGTGTTCACTGGAATTTGGGGAAATTTTGTACACACGGTTTATGTTTTTCACACGGGCTGACCACACGCGCATTGCACGTGTGGGTGGGGCATGGGCCCCCCTCTAAAATGTAAAATTACTTAAAAGGCCCTTAGAATTTTTAAAATTTTAAATTAATAAAGGTAAAATTACACTTACCCCTAAAATTATAAAATTTAATTTAATCCTTTACAAATTATAAAGATATACACTATAAAAAATTAAAATTTTATCCGGCCCCCCTAAAAAATTGTTCTGGCTTCGCCCCTGACCACACGCCCATGTGAGTACTGTAGATTTGGTCACTTAACTTTTCACACAGCCTCAGTCAGTTGCATGGCCCAGCCACACGACCGTGTGACTTTTGTTAAATTTTTGCACTTTGATCCACACTGTCACAGTTAGTTACACGACCTGGATACATAGTCATGTTACACCAATACTACATCGTTTCAGCCTGTTACAAGCCTGGGCACACGGTCGTGTGACTCTTGTTTTGCATTATTGCCCTTCTTTTTTGTAAAAGTTTTAAAATAGTCCTTGATTGATTCCGGGTTGATTTTAGATGCTTTCGTAAGCTCAATTTAAACCCGGTTTTGTTTGCATAACATGATTTGTGTGAATGTATGAGAATTATTGAATGTTCTAAATATATTCTCGATTAAAATTGCATGTAACTATTCTTTATTTTCTGTAGCATCTCGTAACTCGACTCTGACGACGAGGACGAGTGAGGGGGTGTTACAATGCATCTCTATCACTATCATTGACTTTCTCTAATCTATTTCTATGGTACAACATCGAAAGTAAAACACTTTCACTTGGCAGTGGAAGCAACATAGTTGCTTAAATGCTTTGTATCTTTAGCCTCATCACTCTAGTTGACATTGAAGGACCATTTCTTCCTTTTAAAAGTAGTATTGTTAGCATTTTCAACAATTTGTTTTAGAATTGAAAGCAATACTCTTCTCAACTTAGGTTTTGTCTAATTTATTCTCATCACTAATTTGGGTAGAAATATTCCTAGCTGAAACTAGTGAGGAAAATGCTTGGATCTCTAGGAGAACTTCTTGCTTTGAAAGACCTTGCTATTGAAGGCACCAAACACTCATTATAAATGGTAGAATATTGCTAGAAATGTACCAACAAAAAAGAGTCATTTTGAATAAATTTGATGCTACCCCTTGAAAGGATGTTGTCTCTTTTTATAGGTTCCAACCAATTGATCTCATATGATAAAATTGAAAAAGATAATGCCATTGATTAAACAATTTTCTAACTATCAAATCTTTATTCATAAATTGGCATACAACAAATTCCATTAATTAAAAATTTTCAATTACAAATAAATTACTTACAATTGTTCAACTATATTTTGTATTAATTAATAATAAATATATTTAAATTTTAAATTTTAAACTTAACTCTTACAATACTATTCACAATACTACTCGAGATGTTGCAACACTATGCAAAACACTTCATATAACCCTAATTTTTCTTTTATAATATAATTACTTAAAAAATTGTATCCATAAACTAGATGTTATGAAATCTAATTTATACTATTATTGAAGTCTTTAGTTAAGTTATTTAGTTGTTGGTATCACGAGTCAATTGACCAACATCTCAATTAGTGAAATTACAAAAATGTTCATTCGTAATTGAAATAAGTTATATAAATAGAGGTATTTTATTTTATTTTTTCTAAAAATAATAAAAATTTTGCATGTAATTGGAATTAATCATACTATTTACGTCAATAAAATATTAATTTTATCACTAAACTAAAACTTTATTTGAATATAATAATTACATTATTGTATTATGTATAGTTTATTATATTTATCATTGTATATATTTATTATTATTTAAACTCTTAACTAAGCTGGTGTCATAAGTCAATCAATTATCAACTCGGGTGAAAAAGTTACAAAATGTATTTTGAAATTAAAATAAATAATTTAGGTTTGATTATTTATTATCTATATTTTAAAGTGTAAAAAAGATTGTAGAGATGTCTTAAATGTAAAGTATTGTGAGATACAAACATTGTGTAAATATAATAGTAAAGGAGGGTAAAAGAGTGATTTGAAAGGGAAAGTGAGTAAGCGGGGAAAGGAAGCTATGGAAGAAGGCCACGGAAGGAAGGGGCAGATTGGTCACGTTACAGAAGAAGACGACACGTGTCAAATGAAGAAACAGAGAGTACAAACTTGACTATGAATATATATATAAATAAAGGTGGGGCTGTTGCCGCGAGACTCGACTCTCCTCTCATTGGCTGCTTTCTTGACCTTTCTAAACATGTGGGACCCTCTATTCGTGGAATTACACGCGAGGGAGAGAGAAGGGATTTGATTAAGTGGTGGGAGCCACACGGGAAGAAGAGGCTAAAAGGGCGAATCTTGCTTAAAGCAAAAAGGGAATTCCAAAAAAATGCTAAGTTGACGCGTGTACAGTGATTTTTAAGATAAGAGAATTAGTGGGGTCCACTTTGTAGTGAGATTAGATTTTGAATTAATTTTAAAAAATAAATAAATAAATTTTAAATTTATCCAATAGAATCATTCATTTTTTAAAATTAATTCTAGTAAGTAAATTAATTTTTCGAATTTACAACTCATAAAGGTTAAAGGTATATATAGTTTTAACTTCAATCTTAGAACTCTTCACTCCTTTAGTCCTTAGAGATAAAAGAGTTTACAAATTGGCAGCAAATTATCAGTTTAATGGTTAACCATTAAAATTAATGGTTAAAGGGTATTTTTTAGTGGTGGATCTAGAAATACGACTTAAAAGTAGTAGTAAAGTCAAAAAAATTTTGGAGTGGAGCTGAAATTAATTATATATTTTTTTTATAATAGTAAAAATACAATCTTGTCATTTTAATAGCATATATTTTTATAACTTTTAGAGAATTAAATCAATTTTTTTATCATTACTAATTTAAAATTTTATAAATTTTAAGGGGCCTATATGGAAAATTTTCTATTTAAAAATCCACCCTTAGTCTTTTTTGATGCATTTTGGCAATTCAAGTACCCAATTGAATGTAAAAAAATAGGGCTTAATTATTTTTTTTGAATAAATTTGAGGACTTTTTACACTCTTAAACTTAATTATTTGTTGAAGCGATAAAAAATCAGATTAAATTCGTTAAAAAATGTTAGTTTTAGATTATTTTTAATTTAATTATTTTGGTAAATAAGAAGATATAAAGTCTCAATTATGAAGAAGTTAAATTGAAAGTTGTGAAATGGATGATAAGAAAAGTACAATTTGTTGATGTACGAAAACAACAATATGATTCATAGGTGAAATAAGAAAGGACCCAACTTTTTGTTTTTCATAAATCATTATTTATTGAAACTGGGACTCCATCTTTAAACTATTTCAATCACACCCCATAAAATACTCAATTTACAACTGCTTTAAATCATTGATTTGAGCTCAATTGTTGAAATTTAAGGAATATAGTGAATGAGATTTATATAAAATTTACGGAAACTTAACTTCAATTTATGTTTATATTTAATAATTTTTTTGAAAATAATTCAATATTGATTAAATTGACAATATAAATATGTCAAAACAAAATAAAAGTACCATGGAGGCCGTTATTTCAAGAATTATATTGCATTTTACTTCTTTTACTTAAAAAAATAGATAAATTAGTCCATGTACGTTAGACCAAATAGTAAATTGGCCTTTTCTTTAAAAATTTCATTCATTTCTATTGTTAAAAATTAACGTGGTTGACAAAATAACCAAATAGTTACACGTAGCGTGTGTTAGTACAAAACTCCAATGAGGAAAATCTCGAACACACTAACGAAACTCAAACAGAAGAAGAAATAGGACAAGGCTCCAAGGCGTGTATCAAATCACTATCTTTAAGGTTATATTCTAACTCACCTATCTTGGTAAGCAAACGAGTTCCAAGCAAGTTAACCTCGAGGATACAATGAAGCCAATAGCTATTTGCGTTTTGCACTGACGAGAATAGCCCACTACACAATGAGCAATGTATGACAAGAAACACAATTTCTATAAAGGATTTTTGCAGTAATACTTTATAGAACAATCTAACAATATTAGAAAATGAAGGAAGAAAGAAAGAATATTATAATTTGTTGTTGGTATGTCTCCAAATGAAATTTGATTCCTATTTATAGGAATTTTCATGTCTCTTCATAGAGACATCTTTAATCAATAGGTATCTTTCCTAATAATAATGTTTTAAAATAAAACATTATTATTCATTTAATTATAACTATTCAAATAATATTATTTAAATAGTTATAATTCTTTTCAAAAATCAAAAGATATAATCTTTTAATTAATTATACCCATTCATTTATAGTTATTGGAAAACTATAAATATTTGAAAATGTTCCAACAATCTCCCCCCATTTTCAAAATATTTTAGATTTTGATATTCTTGGAAATCAATTTGCATAAATGAAGGTATCTTATGATTGAACCTTCACTTAGTGAAAACATGTTAAAGTTAATCGAAATTGCATGGTAGAATAAGCTTTGAACCAACTATTTCATTTGATTAACCGAACACATCTCACACAATGATTTCAACATCGGTCAATGCATAGTATCTAGGGACACTATTATGGCCATGTGTCGTGTCCTCTTTCATGAGTCTTTGTCGAGCCAAGCCCTTGAGCTCTGAAGCGGCCACACTTCCACTCACATAGGTAGATCCCATCAAAAGTGTTCCCATAATTATAACACTCTAAAATATTTATGTTATGGGTCCATTAAGAATACATTACTCATCCTTCCCTTATCATTACGGGTACCTAGCACTTTAATCTTAGGATGGATTTATTTATAGTGCTAACAATACATACTAATGATGTACTTTGTCTCATTGAACTCAAGACTTGACGTTATACCAAGCGTTGAGTCGAGTTTCCATCATGGATGACTCTAATTAATGGGCTTGAGTCCCATCCCTTTTGAGATCCTTTTTACTGCATCTCTAGCAAGACTTTTTGTCAAAGGATCTACCAAATTTTCACTTGACCTCACATAATTAATAGTAATCACTCCATCAGAGATTAATTGTCTGACATAACTATGTCTTAATCCAATGTGTCTAGACTTTCCATTATATACTTGGCTATATGCCTTTGCTAGAGTAAATTGCCTCCACATCATCAAATTTCAACCATTCGCTTCTTTAGATAGAAATAGCTACCATGTTGGAGGTTATCCATTATAACATAATCCATAGTTAATAGTTTCCAAACTTGTAAGTACCCTTTTAAGTATCCATTATAACACAATATTCAATGCTTATTCAATGCTTGCAATGCAAACTACTTGGATTACTTGTGTACCTACTCAATTTCCCAACAGCATATGCAATATCTGGTCTTGTACAAGTCATTATGTACATAAGACAGCCAATTAGACTTGCATATTTCAATTGATCAATTTTCCTACTAGCATTAGATACTAATTTTATTTGAGGATCCATGGGTGTAGATGTTGGTATACAATTGAAAAGATCAAACTTTTTAAGCACATTTTCAATGTAATGTGATTGTGATAAAGCTATAGTGCTTTCATCTCGGGTTATTTTAATCCCAAGAATAACATCTGCTACACCCATATCCTTCATAGCAAAGTTGTTTGACAAGAATTTCTTTGTGTTTTCTATTTGTTCCAAATTCATGCCAAAAATGAGCATGTCATCTACATATAAGCAAATTATGACACCTTTTCCATTTTCAAATTTGGTATATATACACTTATCGGATTCATTTATTTTGTAGCCATTAGCTAAACAACATTGTCAAACTTTTGGTGCCATTGTTTTGGTGCTTGTTTAAGTCCATATAAAGATTTAACAAGCTTACATACCTTATGCTCTTGTCTTGGAACAACAAATCCTTCGGTTGTTCCATATACACTTCCTCTTCCAATTCACCATTTAAAATGCGTTTTAACATCCATTTGGTGAACAACCAAATTATATATAGAGGTAAGTGATATTAAGAGTCTAATTATAGCAATTCTTGCTCTTGAGGCATAGGTATCAAAGTAATCAATACCTTGTTTTTGTGTAAAACCTTTGGCTACCAATCTTGCTTTAAACTTATCAATGGTTCCATCGAACTTCATTTTCTTTTGAAGATCCATTTACAACCTATTAGTTTGGAACCCGGTGGAAGATCAACTAAGATCCAAGTTTGATTTCCCATTATTGAATCCATTTCATCATTTATTGCTTCTTTCCAGAAAGCAGAGTCTTGAGATTTCATTGCCTCTTCAAATGTAATAGGATCAAATTTTGTATTATAACAATAAGGTATCTTATTGCATATACTTTCACCTTTTCCTTCTACAAGAAACATCATGAAATCTGGTCCAAAATCTTTGACCTTTTTAATCCTCTTACTTCTTCTTAATTCTTGACAAGATTCATCATTATTATCAATTTGTTCCAATGGAATCTCATTCTCATTTGAAGAATGAATCAATTGTTGTGGTGTAATTGTCTTGATATAGAATTAAATCTATTTTCATAAAAATAACATCTCTTGATTCAATAACAGTATTAATTGAAATTGAATCATTTGGTTCAATTACCATGAACCTATATGCCTTGCTATTATGTGCATATCCTATAAATATGCATTCAATTCCTCTTTCACCTAATTTTTACGTTTAGATGTTGGAACTTTGACAATAGCTTTACAACCCCAAACCTTCAAATAATTAAGGTTTGGTTTCCTTTTCTTCCATTGTTCATAAGGGGTTATTTTAGTTTCCTTATTAGGAACTCTATTCAATATATGACAAGTCATTAGAACGACTTCTCCCCAAAAACCTTGTCCAAGACACGAATATGATAACATTGAATTTACAATTTCATCAATACTCTATTTTTCCTTTCAGCTACACCATTTTGTTGTGGTGTGTAAGGGGCTAAAACTTGATGGACAATCCTAGTGGATTCAAAATAACTTGGATTATAGTATTCTCCACCTCTATCCAATCTTAAGCACTTGATAAATGATTCACATCAAGTTCAACTTGATTTATAAACTTTAAATTTATCAAGCGCTTTATCTTTTGAATGCAATAAATATACATAATAATATCTAGAATAATCATAAATAAAAGTAACAAAATATTTCTTTCCACCTAATGTAGGAGAATTATGCATGTCACATAAATCACTATGTATCAAATTAAGCAATTTTGTTTTTCTTTTAACCTTAGGGAAAGGGTTTCTTGTAATTTTAGTCAACAAACATGTATTGCATTTTTCAATATTATTATTAAAAACAGGAATTAAATCTAACTTATACATGTCATTTAATTTCCTATAATTCAAATGACCTAATCTATAATGCCATAAACAAAAAGATTCAACCATATAAGCAGAAATAGTATTTTTATTCTTATTGATAATATTTAGTTTGAACATACTCTCATACATATGCCCTTTCCCTACAAAAATTCCACCCTTAGATAGAATAAACTTATCTGCCTCAAAAACAAGTTTGAAACCAAACTTATTTAATAGACTTCCAGACACTAAATTCTTTCTAACTTCTGGTACATAATATACATCATTTAAGGTTAAAACCTTTCCAGAAGTGAATTGCAGTTCAACAGACCCTTTGCCTTTGATTACTACGGTGGAAGAATTTCCCATGTACAAGACATTGTCATTTTCACATTGTGTGAACTTTGTGAACATGCTTTTATCTTTGCACACGTGTTTGGTTGCTCCGGTATCAATCCACCATGTATTATCATCTTGTGCCATATTAATTTCAGATATAATTGCAACAAACTTTTCGTTGTTATCAGCCCTAGAAGATGGATTTTTCTTTAAAAATTGACATTCATTCTTGAAATGTCCCGGCTTACCACAATGATAGCATGAGCCCTTTTGTTTCTTTTTAAACTTAGGTGTTCTATCAGTCTGTTTGAACTTTCTCTTGAATGGTTTAGTAGTCTGTACTTCCTCCGTAACATGCACTTTGGCATTTTTAGAATTTAGATTCTGATCTTGCTTTCGATATTCTTCTTCAATACGAAGATGATTTGCCAAAGCCTCAAGAGATATTTCCTCTTTCTTATGTTTTAGACTTCTTTTAAAGTCTTTCCAAGATGGAGGAAGTTTGTCTATTATGGAGGATACAACAATCATTTCATCCATTTTCATATCATATTGTTTAAATCGATTTAGCATCTTTTCAATATCACAAAATTGTTCCATAACAGAACGACCATCAATCATTTGATAATTATTGAAACGACTGACAAGAAATTTCTTACTTGTAGCATCTTCGGTCATGTATCTTGTCTCCAATTTGTCCCATAATTCTTTAGCAGTGACCTCGTTTTGGTAGGTATCAAACAAACCATCAGATAAACCATTCAATATGTGGCCCATGCACATGTAATCAAGATTGTCCCATTTTTTTTCTCGGGTTGCGACAGACCAGATTCGCTTTTAGTCTCCTCGTGTCTTGGAGTATCCAAAACATAAGCAATCTTCAAAGTTGATAATAAGAAGTGCATCTTTTTCTGCCATCGTCGAAAATTGCCACCATCAAACCGATCAACTTTGACAAAATTGGAAGCCAACTCCCTTAATGTTCCACTTTCACGACTTGTTGAAGTCATCATGAATTATAACCTTAAAATTGTTAGTACAAAACTCCGGTGAGGAAAATTTCGAACACACGAACGAAACTCGAACAGAAGAAGAAATAGGACAAGGTTCCAAGGCGTGTATAAAATCACTATATTTAAGGTTATATTCGCCCCCACCTATCTTGGTGAGCAAACAAGTAAAAAGCAAGTTAACCTCGATGATACAATGAAGCCAATAGTTGTTTGCGTTTTGCCGATTTGAGAATAGCCCACTACATACTGAGCAATGTATGACAAGAAACTCAATTTCTATAAAGGATTTTGCAGAATACTTTATAGAACAATCTAACAATATTAGAAAATGAAGGAAGAAAGAAAGAATATTATAATTTGTTGTTGGTATGTCTATTAAATGAAATGAAATCGATTCCTATTTATAGAATTTTCATGTCTCTTCATAGAGACATCTTTAATCAATAAATTTTTTTTCGAATAATAATGTTTTAAAATAAAACATTATTATTCATTTAATTAAAACTATTCAAATGATATTATTTAAATAGTTATAATTCTTTTCAAAAATCAAAAGATATAATCTTTTAATTAATTACATCCATTCATTTATAGTTATTGGAAAACTATAAATATTTGAAAATGTTCCAACAGCGTGTCACGTATACCTCACGCTAACGTATAGCGATCAGTTTTTAATAGTAGAAATGAATGGAATTTTTAATAGAATGATCAGTTTGCTCTTTGATCTAATGTACATGGAATAATTTGCCCATTTTTTAAGTAGAGAGGGCAGAATGCAATCCAACTCTTTCTACAGACGCCACTACAATACTTTTACTGTTAAAACAACTACAAAGTAAAACCAAACTAACATAAAGCACAGATAGATGAAAAATTGAAATATTACACAACACTAAGATATGGCAATTGCACAGAGTAAAACTGGAAGTCCAGACATACTAATTTCATATGAGAAAACTCCAACCTTAGTATTAAAACACCAAAGTTTTTTTAAGCTAATTACATGAAATACAATGCAAGCATATATCAAAACCTCGACAACCTGTTTCCTAAATTTAATAAGATTAAAAAATACGATATTCATAATACTGGTTGGATTCAATCATCCCTAAATTAAAGCACAGAATTAATATATTATAATGTGGCTTAAGGTGGGGTTGAAATTACACAAATATAGATAAGGTTAATGTAGGTGAAGACTCTATAACCCTAGGTTGGCCTACATGTATGAAATTAAATGGGATAATAAGGTTGAAAAATCAGTAAAATAATTCTAAATTTTCCCAACAAATATTTGAAAACACCCAATGCCCCCATATGCACACTATAAAGCCATATGATTCATTTTTTTTAACCCCTACATAGGCATATGGACCACAAAGTATGCCCTCAAATGAAAAGATATGTGGGTATAGTTTGATTTCTTTTGCCTTTTTTTTTCTTTCTGCCAAAATTGGTGCCAATTAATAAAATCCAAATTTATTATATGATATTTTATTTTTATTTTTATCTTATAAAATAACAATTACTATGGCAAAGTCATGTTTCGAGAAAAAAATCTTGAAATTATTGATTTAGTGTTTGATTCTAATATTTAAAAAGAAAATGTTAATTATGATTCAATTGAAGGCCGCGTGAAAGAGATGTAATATACTACGTGTTCATCAAATTCATTTTTGGAAATAAATATTGACTTTGTTAAGTCTTAAAAGTTTTATTATTCATTAATGGAAACGTGGCTTCTCTACATCCAAATGACCATGGAAGAAGAAGTGGATAGTTAGGCAGACAGTGGCCCCTACACTGCATATAATAGTAAGCATCAAACACATCAAATGAATTTATTTAAAAAACTTGGGTATACCTAACTATTCTTGTTGGATTCCAAACCATGTAATAATGCCATATGAATTTGGAAATGATTACAATAAAAAAATTCAGATTATAAACAGAGTGACAAAGAATTTAATGGTGAATATTTAAACCTTTTTGTTTAGTATTGTTTTTGAACAGCCAAAGGCAAGCTTCTACTTGCCCCACTTCGATCACGAGGCATTAGCTCAATGATAGACTAACAAGCAATTGAAATAAACCAAACCCCATTGTTCGAATGTTTATAAATTGTATAAAGTATTGAAATGATGATTCAAGGGTGGCTTCTCTGATTTGGAAAAGGAAAGATCGATTTTTGGAAGTTTTAGTGCTTCGGCAAGTGTAGACAAATCCAATGTCCCATGAATTTGAGTTTTGAGTTTGACTATCAATGCCAGCCTTTGTATCTTTCACTTAGTATCCCCCTATTATTGTTCCTTTGTATGGTATACATCTTAACATTTTTTTTTACGAGGTTTGTACTATCTCTCTCAATAATATCATCTCTAGAGTTCGACATGCAACATCTGTATTCAACTATTATCTTCCTTAAGATAGCTGTTAGGGCTAAAATTTAATACAATCTCTTTAAAGATGATGAAGTTAAATTCAATTTGGAAGTTTTCAGATAATAGTATTGGTTGTATATAATTGAAAGGAAATGACCCAAAAACATTGAGTCGGCAATGGATAATTTTACTCCATATGGTTGGGCCCAATAGTCAACTTGATAATATTGAGAAACAATGAATGACAAAGAGAGATATGGACCCTAGCTTTTGTGCTTATTCCCAGATTGTGTTTCCTTCTTGTTCAAATCATAAGATTCCCCCATTTCCAAATTGGCATTTTGTGGTATCCTACATGTTTTTTTCTTTCTTACCTTCCACACTACACATACGTCTATGCTAATTGTATATTAAAGGTGGCATGCCATTTCTAATTACTCAATTTTAGGTCACACCAAACAAAAATCAAATATATTTAATTATAATCCAAACTAAAACCGAACAGGATTCAATAAATATCGAACCCGACACCATGGTTTCGATCCGGTTTTCTTGGCTTTCTGCTCAACTTTAGTTTTAAATACATAATAGGTTACAAGAAGATAAAAGGAATAACTGCCACCATTTTATTACATGCTTATGCTGACACCTAAAACACTGTTACTTACAGCAAAGGATTGTTTGGTTTTTCCTATATTAAAAATATTTTGATATCTATTTCTATACATTAATACAAAGGAGAACAGCCATAAAAACAGAACAAGCCAAAACAAAACTCATAGGATACTGTCTGAATATGTCTCACCCCTGTCTTCTTAAGCAAAAAAGACTAACAAACATGGTTGTTAGCCTCCTACAACTATTATGCACAGGATTGTCGATACAGTTATTATATTGACTTACCAACCATAGATGGGATTTTCCACTTGTGGTGGTAAGAGATGAAGGTCTTTACAATGTTGCTTGTCGTAATCCCGGTACCAGGTATTGCCCCAGTGCAAAGTCTAAGCAACTCGTTTCCTGTAAGACAGTAGTGGGCAAATGCTAGACCCCCATCAACCATCTCTGAAAGGTTTGGCAATGACGATGATTTTGCAATTATTTTCGATCCCGCTTTTGCTGGATTATGTTTGTTATTCAAAACTCTGTCAAGTTCTGAATATTCTACAAATCTTTGGGTGGCAGCCTCCCACGACAGGTTGTATATTTGCTCGGGAGTAAGGGGTTGAGGCTCATTTGCCAATGCTTCTTTTACTTTAGCAACAAAATCTTCAGATGATTTGTAAGTCAGACAGTTGGGAAATGACCTAAAGAACTCATTTGAAGGATGGTCTGCACATACTACGAATTTCCCCATAGCAAGTGCCTCTGCAGTAGCTGTGCAAAGCACGTCACTGACACTGGGGTTGATGAAGATTTTGTACCTTCAGGCAAAGAAAAAATGTTAGGATGTTATAAATCGAGTAACTATACTTATAAAATGATTATTTTTGCAGAAGCTTCTTCTCAGCAAATGATTGGATAGTATATATACCCATGAAGAGAATCATCCGCGTGGTCCCTTCCTTTCAGAAAATTAAGGTTCAGATTCAACCTCTTAGCGGTACTCTGAACTTCATGTGCGTCCTCACCATTTCCATACACATCCAACTTGAAACCATCAAGATCATTCTTGTGCTTCGCCAGCAAATCTATCAACTCTTTGTATCCTTTTGCCCAGACCATCTTGCCTAAGAAGTATGCTCCTTTAGAAAAGGCTTGCTGCCCAAGCTCCCTTTCTTCAGCAACTTTCTCCCCAATTTTCAAAAACTTTGGATTTACTCCATGAACATTGCAAATCACGGATTTTGGTAGATCCTGAGTTGCAGCAGAAAGACGAAGAACCTGAAGGATGGAAAACAAACACTTAGTTTATGCAATATAAAGGATGACTCTTCAAGTTTACCAATAAGACTTTTAAATGACTTGTTGAATAAGCAGCAGACCAAACCTATGATACAGTTTAGAATAGAAAGAAAAATGATATTGAAAGATGCCAGGCAAGCATAAACAAAATCGACATACACCTTGTGGCAATACGCTCTGGTGACCCAATTGTTGATGTGTTTCACAAGAAAAGCTTGTAGAGCACCATTCTTCTCCCTCTTAATATATTCCAAGTAATTTGTGTGGACGATACCAACAACATGGTTGAATTTGTCAGTCCAGCGTTTACCATGATGATACCAGTTCAGATGTTCTGGTTCTTCCAAAATACAAATATCAGCATCTTTTGATGGGATAAACTGAGAAGTATCTCCAGCAGGTATTATGCTTCGCCTTTCTTTTGAAAACTAGAAAACAATTAGCAAATATTGTTATTTATTATATATGATAAATGATTGAGAAGATGGAACATGATGTAATACACCAGACATTACCTTTCCTGGATAAAAGGAGATGTTAAAATCAGCTTTAAATCCGGTCCTTTCTTCAAGCCAGTTACGTATATAATTCTCCTGCTCCTCTGGTGAACTGAAAGTGAGATTGTTGGGATAAACAAGTTCTTGATCAGATCTGGAAAGCCACGGAACCAAGAGAGTGACTTTTTGTTTTGCCGATTTGGCCAAGTATGCTGCCCGAAAAAGTGGATTTACAGCAGTTCCTGTCATCCATGGAAGGCTGGCAGTTGTAACAATGGCAACATGTCTTTTCCCGTCTGAGACATCATGCTTTACAAAATCTGTCCAAAAGCCACCCTCATAACAATGCCCTGTACTTTGAAGAACGCTGGCTATCCTTAAATCGAGTTCATCATTTATCTTATCACTATCAACTGTAGGGGGTTCTCCTTCGGCAAGGGAGCGCAAAACAAGTTGGTTCTTCCGTTTGCTACACAAGCTTTCAACTATCTTGTCACATAGATCTGAGAAACCACATTTAAGAAACTTGTAAAAATCACTTGCAGTTAGATTCCTAGTCTTGTATATTAAGCAGATACATTAGATAAGCCACAAATGGAAAAATGTAGAATATGTAAATTGTCACTTACTTTCAAGGTCATTAAATACTTTTTTCCCTAACAGATTTAAAATTGCAAGCAAATGAAACCAGTTCTGCTGCATAAGTAAACGATGTCATACTAAAGAAAGTGACACTAATAGGGAAGAATAGGAACTTTATTGATCAGTGGAAGTAGAAAGCTCTACTTGTGAGTATCTTAAGTTCTTTGAATATTTGAAAGGTGGCATTACTATAATGAAAAAGGAAAATGATTTGAAATTTCATTGTCACATAGAAGGGTGTTTAAAAGTTAAAATCAGCATCAAGAAGACCACTACTTCCTCAACAATCAACTGCCAATTATAGGTGAACTATTAATTATTCAGCTTCACTACTCCCAGAAGAGAAATAACATAATGGATTATTTCAAGCACTGGAGTTCATATTTGCTCCAGAACAATGGCCATTGAAGGTCACGGCTCCAATTTTATCCACAACAAATCAGCTGCATAAGTTGGTGAGGTGATAGAACATTTTACAGATTCCAATAGACAGGACATCAACTCAGATAAAAGTTAACACGGCACTACACATTTTAAAAGAGAAAATAAGAGAGCTATAGCTACTTACCCCTTCTGACGCCAAGTTGATCCAAAAAAGGCCCAGACTGCCTGACCAGATATGCTAAAAGTTCAGGTACATCTAGTGGGGGCACATCCTACACCAGACAGGAAAAACAAAGACGCGTTAAACAATAACGCAACCATTATTTTACAAAGCATCTTAAAGTTCAATCATGTTTACATATATGCCTACAATATCATTAGACCTATACAATGGGCCCATCCTCCAATAAAGATGTTTGTAATGAGATGATCAGTATGAAAGTTGCTACTGCTAGGTGCTAGAAACTACAAATAAATGGTGAATCCTGAGTTATCTCTAATTATTTCTCAAAACGCATAGCAGACTGCAGTTTAGTGCAAGAATTAGCCTCTATGAAGATACAAGAAAGGCACAAACTAAAAGGCTAGGATTTACATGTTCGATAACAGTAGATCAGTCTTGTATAGCCTATCGACAGCAATGGCTTGCAACCAATAATGTATAACATTGATAAAAAATATAAATCACATGGAGAGAAGATATCAGGTTAAAAACTCCAGATGAGAAATATTTCTAGAAATTCAACTCATACGAAATGTTTATTTTTAAAAATGACCGTAAAAGTTGAGGTGAAAAGAATATCTATCTTTGTTCAAAGCAAAAGACTTGTCAATCAGCAAAATTTTCTTTTAGTTCAAAGCTTTTACATGGACTCAATATGCATGCTTTTGGTGCTTCACTTGTCAATATGCATGCTTTTAGTTCAAAGCCCATGCCCTAATTCCTTACTGTCAAGAGGCATTAAATCCCTTATAAGGTGGTAAACCTCAATCAACCCAAATATTTCGCTATTAAAGGATGAAAAAGTAGAAAGAGTCCAAAAACATAGAGGAATGTCCAAGATACTATGCACAGGATGAGATAGAAGTTTTAGTTCAGGCCACATACAATTCAAGGTGTTATGACTTTACTCCAATATTGCCGTGTTAGGGAATATGAATATAAGAATAATAGATTATGCTAATCCCAGCCAAATAACCACATATCCAAATATATACGGGCACGACAGTAGTTAAATAGACCCTGCTCTTGTGTAGAAGCACAGTCTAGTTGCCTATCATTACAAGGGAGTATCACTCTTAGATTCTTTAATACAGAACCATTTTAGTTATAAGAAATCAAAAAATTGGAAATAATTAATAACACTAAAAGCCATAGTTTGAGAAGAGAACCTTTGACTCCTGAGGCTCTTTGATTATTGCTTTCTGCAAAATAAATAAATAAATAAATTTAAAATTACATGCTTAAAATATTTTAGTTTAGAGTAATCAAGATAACAAAATCAGAAAAGAAAAAAAAAGGAATCTGGACTGTTCAAACAGGACCTGTACAAGCTAAAATGTACAACATCCAACTATATACCATCAATCTAAGGATGTTCAGCAACAAGTTATAACAGAATTCCTTTTATGGAATACCGTAGAGTGAGCAAACTAAACTGCTTACTCTTCAAGTTACATAACCTTTTCCATCACAGGAACTTTATGTTAGATAAAAAAGTCCTTACAGGAATGTATGTTTCTGGGTAGTGAGTAATAAACTAAGAATTAAATTTACATCTACATAATTACAGAAGATTCCGAAATCCAATTTTAAACCAACAATTTGCAAATGTGCCTATCTCTGATCTTTATCTTTCTGGTGGAAAATCTTAAGTTTCCAAATCATGATTAACCATTTGTATATCATGATGATATTATGTTCTAGTTATCCTGACATAACTGATTGGTCAAAAGGAAAGGAATAAATTACATTACAATATCTGATCTTTCCACAAACACTTCAACCTAATTTCTCTTCTCAACAATGCCTAATCAGTCACAGTATATGCTTCCTAATAGGGAATTTTGATATCTTAAGATACATCTTAGTTCAAAAGTAAAAGAAGGAACATGTAACTAATCGCCAAGATACTACCCACTATTAGGGGTTGATTAAAGGGCATCTGCTACAAGGAAGCAATAGAACTGAAAGAAGGAAACCAATTTTGCCAGCCTTCAGATATGAATGCATGCTTTTTGCAATGGTACTTCCTGCATCCATATCCAAATATATGAACCAATTGATTAACCAGGCAATTTTAAAGCAGCCATTGTATCATCTTCCCATTAAAAAACAAGGCGTGTCTACATATGCCACAGGATTCAGCCTTTAATGCCATAACTACCATGTTTATTTTAGAGGTAAATGAGTTATAGAAGGCCCTATTATCTAAAGATTATCACAATTTTCATCTTATTATTTTAAATCATAAAATATACAATTCAATCTAGCCACCAACATGTTAATTTGAAGCACAACATCCTAGAAGCAAAATATGAAAATGAAACCAATAAAAATTCCCAGCCATGGTATGAGAAGCAATCAAAACCTTCATTAGTACGAGCATGACTATTACAAGCCCAATTAAATGCATTTAAAAAATAAAAATTCAAGCATCTTAAAAAACTCGAATGAACTCATGAGATTATCTAACATTTTGTTCTAATTTACAATTTCAATGTCCTAAAAATTTCAATTTTCTAACCATTGAAGAACTGTGCTGATATCGCGAAAGTGTCGTACTCTTTAGGTGTCATTTCACCGAAGCGCTACTGTTGTAGAGCTAAGCACCCTCAAGGTTTTTTCCCCCAGCTCTGAAGCAAGCCTGGATAGACCACTTGCACCTAAACAAGCAAAACCACGGGCTGCTGGAAAGCAAGAGCAGATGGTGCCATGATCGCTAAAAAGTGAGCATATTGGGAGACTTGAACCGATTGGGAGACTAGAGATCATGGATTCAAGTCTCCACATAAGCTCGCCTTTCAGCGACCATAGCATCGTGTGCTCTTGCTCTTCATGTCATGGTTTCACTTGTTCATACATCAACAAAGCTAGGGACAACTTTGAGCGAGCATCGCTCTCCAACAGTTACCCTTCAGCTCAACAGCACCAAAGAGAACAATACCTTGTTATCAGCAAGATGCTCTAACATTAACTACACCGCGCATTCATCATTGTTTCCTTCTTTCAACCAAAAAGAGAATTCTGGAACTAAAAAGCCCTGTATGAAGGAAATAAACCCAAAAAGAACTGACACACCAATCATAAACATTGAAAAGATAAACAAGCCAAATAACTGGGAAAGAAAGGTAGCGCTAAGGGTTTAAGTCTCAGTCTAGAAAAAAGCAGGGAAAACAAAAGAACTTACCAAACTGGACTTAACTTTCTCCACAAACTCACTATTCTTAAACCCGCCAAAAATTTCCACCGACGCATTTTTCTTCTCAAACTCCCTTAACCTTGTCTTCAACGCCCGAATTGGTTCCCAATCCCCAAATTGCCCCTCCTCTGTAAACCTCGCCCTCCTACCTTTCTTAAACTTATTAAATTCAACAATTCCATACATATCCTCTTCCTCGGTCTCGTCCACCTCCGCCACAATCGCGCTCCTTATCCTTGACAAGTCTATCCCTAACTTCGCTCTCGGCCCCCATTTCTCCATCACTCTCCTGCTAATCTCCGGCGCCGAGTAAACCCTCCGGAACTCCGATATCTTAGGCTGCAACTTCTTCATGAAGTCAATTTCCGATGATTGCCGGATCGCTGGTACCGAAAAAGTTGGAGTCGCGGATTGTATTAAGTTCTCAATTTCCCTGTCAAAACTCGCCGCGAGGTTCTTGAACGTGTTGGCTCGGTCCTTCATAAGCTGCAAATCCGCGTCGGCCGAGTCACGGACCTCTCTCCACCCTTTCGAAATGAACGAGAAAGCACTGGAATTCGACGTCGTCGTCGTCGTCGCCGCCGCCGCCACCGCTGCCGCCGCTGCCGTAGTTTGAGACCCCTTGTCCATGGCGCGCAAATTCAGCTAGGGTTTTCAATATTCCGTTAACAGAGAATTTTTCTTTAACCTGAATTCTTCTTTTTTGGGGATTCACACTTTGCAGAGGCGAGAAAGGAAAGAGAACGAGAGAGAGAGAGAATGAGGATTTAACGGCTAAGGTTTTGGTGCTCAAAGAACAAGTAGTAGGAACTGGCACGTGGAATTCCACATAGGAATAGTGAGATGGTTCAAGAGATTTCCTTGCTTACGTGGTGACTGTCACGTGTAAAGATGAGGTGGCACGTTTTGATTCGCTTGTTAGGATCTTCTTGGAGATGGATAATTAATGGAATATGCTTAGAGGAGCCGATTCCTTGCGGGAATCTGCCTTGAACCCGATTGTGATTTTGTACACGCGGTCCATTTCGGTTGGCTAAGGCCCAAGATTTCTACCTTCCTAGTCCAACTTTCCCTTTATTTTCCATGTCTTACTGGTGTGACTTTTCCTGTTATCCTATCTAACCATGCTTCCTTGATGTAAACAACCGATTACTCAACAAATTGTAGTTGAATCGATTAAACCAATTTATAATTTTTTTTAGTATCAATAATCAATTAATAGATTAAAACCAAAGACATTATATTATAACTATAATGTCAAATTTAACCTTCAATGATAAATATTTTATCATTAATAAACAAGTTAATATTAAAGACTAAATTTAACATTAATGGTGACAGTTGAACAGGTGTCTATCTGAGATCAATCTGGAAAATTTGCGCGTCTCTAGTTCTGTATTACATTTTCTGAAATTTTTAGATTTTACGAAGCGGACAAATAAATAGAAAGCAAGCAACTGGGAAGGGCTATCCCAAATGCCATACGGGAGATGAGTGGCCATCGGATTCCCGATAGCAACTGTGGGCAGCTGCCAATGTGATCCCACCAAGGTTGTCAGTTTTTGACATTCATCCAACCTTCATGCAAATCACGATCCACATGTTTCTTTACCACTTAAAACATTCCACTTTTCAAATTACCCTTTATGACTACTCAAAATTTGAAACATGTAACATACTAAACAACATGAAATGAAATGACAATCAAGCAAAGTTAGCAGACTCGACCCAACACATGGGGTGTAAACCTCTTAGACAAGCAAAACTGCATTTATACACCCGTCATTTTCTGGGTTATTTGTTACTTGAGCATATTTTCCTGCACGCATATCGGAACCGATTAGAATAAGCGCCAGAACAATAAAGAAAAACACGAATATTGGTCAAGGAGGATATTTACCCCAAACAACTTTCCCAGCTGGCGTGACCAAACCCAATTCACTTACATTCACCTGAATTCGACATGAAGAAAATGAGTATCGATAATGCTAGGTAAACAGATGTCATCATACCAAATGATTTTGAATGGGAAACAAAGAATTTACCTCGATGATTGTTCCTTTGGTCATGACACCAAGAGATGTATACATTGGACCATTGGGATTTTTCTTTACCCCAATAATGTCGAGATTGAAGGTGCACTTGAGCTCAGGATGTGTAACATGAGCTTTAGTAAATCGCAATCCTGAAGGACGGATGAAACGCTCATATTTTGGAGGTTTTCTTGTAAAACCAGGTCCTACAAATGTGCACTTCGTAACCATTCTCTTCCATTGCTTTGCTGCAAGAGGAGAAAACCATAAATAAATTGAACAACCAAACTCTGGAAACAAAGATTGTGTTTCTTTAATGGTTGACATGACAAACAGAATAAGCTAAATTAATTATATATACTCACTTTTTCTTTTACCAGTTCTGAGCACCTTAAACATCTCATCTTCTGCAACCGGCCTGACCTAAACAGGTACAAAAGTTCAAAGTCAAACAACTGTAACTATGAGAACCGTTAAGACCAGAATACAAAAGAAAAATCGAGAAAGAACATATTAAGATATAACAAATAGAAAAGTTCGGAAGTCTTATTACCTTGGGAATAGGGACCTCCCATTTTCCGGCTTTCTCTTTCCTCTTTTGCTTTATGGTATTGCTGAGAACCTAGGGCAAAGCATAATGTTATATATATATGATGACATAAATATAGGTACTAAAGAAACAACCTCATTTATAAGCATACCTTAGCACGTGTGGTATTTTCACGATCCATAAGATAGGCTGGAATAGCTCCATCTTGGACTTCGTCGTCAACCTTACGCCTAGTTGATGATTCCTCATGCATAGCCAATCTGTTCTTGACATGATGAAAATATAATTCTTGGTTATTACATAACTAACAAAGAAGAAACCAGAACTGATGAAGAAATAACAGCTCTTTGAAACAAGGTCACACTTTAAAACAAGAAATTCATGTCTCAAAGGTAGGTTTCAGCTCATGTTTCAAATCCTTTGGTGTAAACAAAACACCATAAATTATAGGTGTGTTTTTCTAATTCATTTACATGTTTTAAGTAGTCCTTAAAGAAATTTCTCAGGGAAAATCAGAAGGCAATATCTAATACCAGTCAATCTCTTCTCTAATACCACCAATCATAAATGCATTTTAACCATTCCAAAATACATGCACTGACAACCGGATATGGATTAGCTACTCACGAAAGAAATTTCCAATTTTGAGCAACATGAAAATGGGAAACAATCAAGTTAACTTTCCAGGAATAAGTGGCATGAAAAGGACATAGATTTAACAATAGACAGTATGATCACTATGAATTAACCATCTTACTCAAATTCACTCAACTACGGCAGGTGATTGCATTCGCGATTTCATTTGTAATTTACAGAATTTATCTGTCTGCTAATAAATGTTAAAATAAACAAATAATAGTCAAATCTTTCCAGCTCAAAATGGATCAGCAGTTCTATGAAACCCTAATTGGAGTGTAACCAATACAGATAATAATAACAACAACAATAATAATAATAAAACTTACGTTTTTTTCATGAGGGCCTTTTCAGCATAATTTTTTTCGCAATCATCTTACCCTTAATACCCAGCGCCTATCATAACAATTCAACAAAAACAAATCAATTGTCTCACAAAATTCCACCCAAAAAAAAAAATGGAAAAAAAATTTTAAGACCTTTTGAGCCTTAGCTGAACGCTCGTGTACTTGACGAGCTTCCTTCTTGCGCTTCTTCTCGAAGAAGTCATGGCGGTAACCATGCCTCTTCCTGTGTAGCTCTATGTAATCACCTTGCGGCTAAACAAAAATCAAATAAGAAAAATTAGTAACAGTTGCGAAATTTAACCATTTGAAATTAGTTCTTGAAAAGGATTGAAAAGATAGAATTCGAAAGAAACCGACCATGGCGGCGACAAAGCTTTGATCTTCACTTTGGGGAAGAAGAGAGAAAAGTAAAGACAAAAACCCTAAGGTTTTATAATTTTGTGGACAAAAAGCAAATCGGGTCAATTTTACCGTTGGATGGGTATAAAAATGCGGGTCGGTATAATATTTGGGTTGGATTAGTTTTGGGCTTTAATCTAGAATCTTGGGCTCTATAGAAACAAGTGTTAGGGTAATGGTCTCGTTGGATAGTACTTTTTGTATACCTACTAATTTTTACATGTATTTTTTTTATAACCACGATTGTCTTGATCTATTTTATGATTTGAGCCTAATCATATTTGGGTCGGAAATGATATTCAAATAAAACTTTTTTAACCATGATACTTTTTTTAAGTTATATGTGCATATTTATTCATTTTCAACAACTTTTCGATTCGATGATAATAGCATTATGTTATAGGCATGAGAGGTTGGGTTTAATCCTAAGCAATCTCATTCCCTTCCCTCAATTATTAAAAAATATATATCCACCGGTTTATAGTTTAACATGCAATTTATGCCAGATTTATAATGACTTAGTGAAGAAATCAATTAGACATATATAAATTATTTTTTATTAGTTATATTGTTATTTAATCATAGAATGAAACCATTAAAAGTATCATAATTGAATTCTCAATCATTAATTATACCAATAATGATTAAATTACTTGTGGACATGTTCAATTTGCATAATCCATACAATTTCTTTGAGAATATACCATTAAGTCTTTATTTGAACTATAATTCAACTATCTATAAGTGAAACTGTATCATATATATAGTTATATACCAAATGTACCAACCTTTTGCTTACTACTCCATGATACATTGGTTATCAATACATCTAAGTATATAAGCCATACATATATAATCATTCACTTATTATTAAAGTAGCACAATGATTAGAGGTGAGCATGGGTGGGGCGGCTTGCCTTACTACCAAGGCCCGCCTGAAATGTGGGAGGATTTGGGCAAAAATATAGGCCCAAAAATGGGCTTAGAAAAAAAATGAGGCCGTTAAAAAATGGGCGGGCTCGGTAGGATTTTGGCCGAGACCTGCCTTAAACCTGCCCGCCCGCCCGAATTCATTAAAGGCAAAAAATTATTTTTAAATATTATTTTCTTATTGTTTTTTTCTTTATTTTGCTACAATTTTACTATTATGTTTCTATTATTTTGTTATTATTGTTTAGATATTATATAAAATTTATTTTATTGTTAATTTTGTTATTATTTTAAAGACATTTGTTAATTTTATTATTATTTTAAAGGCATTTGCTTGTCAAGTTCATCTATTTTAGTGTTATTTAAGTCTACATATTTTTAAAATTTATTTTCAATTTGTTGAAAAATATTTATTTTGATTTTTAATATTTTGATGTATCATATATATTTAAAATTATATAAAATAATATAAAAATTAATCTGGTGGGCGGGCCGGGCCCGGTTTTAGTATTTTTATATGGGCGGGCTTGGGCAAAATTTTAGGCCCATTTTTGGGCCTGCCCGCCCGAGCCCAATGAACGGGCCTAAATTTTTAGTTGGGCCCGACCCAAACCCGGCCCGCCCGGCCCATGCTCACCTCTAACAATGATCATCATAAGATAATTAATCTATAAATTAACTTAAGATTCATTTATTTTGGGTCTAGTTGAATGTAATTTCAATTTAACCAATCAAATATGTCTTTTATCTTAAGATTCAATCCTATTATAAGAGATAAGACGAGTTATCTCTTTCCTTAATTTGACTCACAAAAACACGTTTTTTATCTATGTCTTTTCTTTCAACTTAGAACATTAGCTTATAGTCAATGGTCTGGCTATAGTGCTTAGTGGTATGCAATGAGAAACTTTATTTGCTATTACATGCTGAAAAATGTGGAAGTCATGAAGCAATCTTGTGTTCAACAAGGAGCAACCCAATACCAATGAAATTCTTGACTTCAATGGGGAAGGGCTGCAGGGTTATAGTCAAAGCATTGGGTGCTGCACAATCCTACAACCCGAACTAAAGAAGGGATCATGCATATGGTAAAAACCAGTACAAAAATATGCGTACATACATATTTGTTCTTTTGATGACATTGATATAATGTCCCCAATCAATGGGTAAAAGCAAAACCTAAATCCACAGTTTTTTTTTAAACGAAAATTAATGACTGAGTTTAAAGTAAACTAATGATTATGCTTCACCAACAGACAAAATGATATAACAAAATCTATGTCGGTGAATCTATGAATTTTGCCTAAGAGAAGGAAATGGAACTTTCAGTCTTTCATTATAACCCAGGAAATTTCAACCATGATTTCTTTGTCCATTTATTGACCAATCACGTGCATTTCCTGCTTCATTTACTTTTCATTAATTACCACTAATTAATCATGTTTAATAAGCTAATAATAAAGAAACTTATTGGATACACTTTTAGTGGAGTATTTTAGATTTCACAAGTGAGTTAAAGGTTTGACAAATGTATTATAGGGTGTAGTAAAAGAGTATAGATGTTATGAAACTGTGAATCCACGTCATCCATATTCCTTTTCAATTAAAAATGCTAAAAATCAAGATAAAAAATCTAATTTGTCATCTTTCTATTAGAAAATGATAGAAATGACATGTAACCACAGTTTTATACAATTCTTTCTTATAGCAAAAAGATAAAAAAAGTTAATTACTTAAATAAATGTGACACTTATCACACTCAATCTACTTATGGAGTCTAAAAAACTCCAATAACAGTGTATTAAATGTTCATATTTATGTTGCGTTAATTTCTATCGATGGTAACTCTTTTTCTAAATTCTAATCATACGATATTTATATTATATTATTTTACATTGATTTTTATGTTATTTTTATGTTTTGAGTAATAAAAATTTATATATTTTTGAAGTGGAGAAAGGGATTTGGGAGGAAACAAATTTGATTGTGGTGTTTCACTTTCACTCAAACTAAAACAAAGATGGAAAGAAAACATTTTGCTGTATTTAGTCAATCTTCTAAATTTGTAAATCTTATTAGATAATGTCCTTATCAATTAGGTGAATGGAAATTGAACTCAGGCACTTTCAATCCACACAACCAACCCTAGATTCTATGTATTTAGTTTTGGGTTATTATAAAAATTTATAATTTTAACAACAATATCAATTAGTGGTTTAGATAATAAATCATTATTAAATAGTATGGTTAAGATGATGATATGTATCTATTTATTTATTAATTTTTTAAATATATTTTAAAGGAATCTTAACTATATTTATAAAATTATTATTTTCTAATTTTCTTTTGTAGTATACCTAATAATAGTGCTATGTATAATCTTTTCATGAAGTGGTGTAATATATAAGTTAATAGTGCTATATATAATGTTTTAGATATTTTTCACATATATTTTACAATTTAATTTTTAGTTTTTTAATAAAATATAAATATATTTTTATAAAAATATAAATTTTAAAATGATTAGTTATGTTAAAATTAGAAAATATCAAAATTTAGTTTAAAATATTAAAATTGTATATAAATCATTACAAGTTGATACATAAATGATATTAATGAAATGAACCGATATGCATAGGGCGAACCCAAAAATTCTTTTAGGGATCGAATTGAATTATAAATTTTGAGATGTCAAAATATAATTTTATCATGTATTAATTTATGATTTCATTATTTTCTTAAAAGACTTGGTAGACATTTTATTTTTATTTTTAGGGGTTAAAGTGTAATTTATCCCTATGTTAATTTATAATTTAAATATTTCTTAAGGAACCTAGATAGCAATTTTTTCATGTTGAGAGGAGGTCAAGGCCTTTGTTTGCCCCTTTAAAACTCGTCCCTTAATAGTTATTAGTTAAACCTTAAATTCCCTTAAATAAAAAGATAAACGTGTTTAAATGTGCTCAAACTCATATTCTTCTACATCAATAATAATATTCATACCAACTAAATTAAAATTCAATCCACTGAAACATCTAATACCTTATTGTAATGAAAATTATAAGATATAGGCCTCGTTCTACGCTCCATTAAGGATGGACTTTTTGGCCAAACGGACTTTTTAGCAAAAGGAATGAAGAACAAGGGAATGGAAAAAAATTTTCAACTTTTGAGAAGTCCTTTTTATAGATGGAGAAGTCAAAATTTTAGCTTTTTCATAGCAAAAGGACTTTTACTTGGTATTTTACTTTTTATCCTTGTTTTATATATTCTAATTAAATTTAATAAATAATTAATATTAATTCTTTGGAAAATATTTAAAATTAATATTATTTATTAAAATATTAATAATAAATTATAATAAATTATTTTTATATTTTGCTAAAATATCATAATATTAACTAATTTAAACATTATTTAAATACATATTTGTTACTTTATAATATCATGTCTAAAATAGACATTTTACTTCTCAAAATCTTTTTCACAAAGATGTCAAACACTTAAATTTTTCAAAAGAACTTCCAAAGACTTCTCGTAAGACTTCTCAAAAGACTTCTCAAAACCACTTCTTCAAAAGATTGCTAAACCTACGTAGTTTGGACCTCCCACTACAAAACAAAAGGTTGGGACCCCACCCCATTAATCAAAAGCTGCCTGTGCACCGCCACCGAAATCAAAAGAATCATTCAGCTACCAGCATTTCTATTATACTCTCCTACATAAAAAGTAAAAAAAAAGTTCGTAGGCTGCCAGTTAAAATAGAGTTTTCAAAGGTTTAATTTTAAAATTTTGATAAAATATTACAAATCCATATAAATATTGATAAATCGATTGAAATATTGGTAAAATTTTAGACACTTTGGTAAATTCAAAATGTTAATTATTTTGGGTAAAATGTTAAATATTGTATTAAATCCAGGTAAAACAAAAAAAAATGGTAGCCTTAAATATTTTGATAAATCTAAAGAAATAGTGGTAAATTCGTATAATTTTGGTAAAATTATTAGAAATATCGGTAGAGTCACATAAATTTTAGTAAATAGTTATAATTTTTTTAAAATTTATAAAAGTTTTGATAATGGTTAAGATTTGGTGTAGGATTAAAATTTTGAAAATATTGATAAAATCTTAGAAATTTTAGTAAAATCTCATAAATATTGGTAAATTTATAAAATTTTGGTAAATCATTAGATATATAAATAAGTCCTTAAAATAAATATTGGTAAATCGTCAAAACTCATATTTTAGTAAATCTTTAGAAATTTTGGTAATTATTAAAACTTGGTATAGGGTTTATAAAATTTGGTAAATCAATATTTTTGTTAAATCATTATATAATTTATTAATTTATAGTATAGAGATTCGAAATACATTCATTCATCTTAACAACTTCTTAGCTATTTGGATGGTATTGTGAATGTTGTATGAAGAAAATACAAGTCCTTGCTCCTTTGAATTTGACTACATTTTATTGACTTTACATAAAATATTATGTAATCCATATCTAAAAATAAAAAATTGAAATAAGAACTAAGATGAAAAATAGTAAGAGTTCACATTCATAATTTGACAAAGTACTAAGATTTAATATCAATAATTAGACAAAAGGTTTAATGGCAAAAATACACCATCCATATATATATCATTAGCCCTTACAGTTGTAAACTACATTTAAATACTACTAAGCCCAACATCTTCATTGTCATTATCCGCATCAAGCGGTGGATACTCCCCATTTAGTCTAAAAGGAGAAAGCTTGTTCAAAGACCATAAGGCATTTGCCCTCAAACTTCTTTATTCATCAATATTGTTTTTTTAAAACGTAACTTACCCTCAAATTCCGTAAAATTCCTACAATAAGCGAGTATCCATAAAAGAGGGAAGAAAGCTTGTTCAAAGACCATAAGGCATTTACAAATTTATGCAAAGTACCAAAAATAATAACACGTCAAATAACAGGAGATGTTATGCTGTAAATTGTAAACACTACCTTAACCCATTGTGCAAATTTAAACTAAATCAAATGTGTTCCCTACCCAATATTTACTATTTTCAACCTCAATCACACAATAATTCACACCCAATTAACAAGTAGCAACACCAACATAATTCAAATCATAAATTTTAGTCCTAAAAGCGACAAATATATCATAATGCAAATTGCATGTTTATATCATCAAAATAATTAAGTGTAAAACCATCATTTAAGCTGTAAAATCTACACTCTAACCATGATTTAAAAAAAAAAAAAAACCATTGATCTTTTACTTAGCAAGAAAAAAACCCTAATTAGTAAAACTGAATATTAATCAATTTCAAAGATCAAAATCAATGATTTTTTGACATCAAGTCATCAACAATGCCCATTCCCTTGCGATAAAATTAATATTGCAAAAACATATTGAGAGGAACCAAGAAGGTGTCAAACAAATGACATAAATCAAACTTCGTTAATAAGACAATTTCTATATGTTAAGAAACATCCTAGCTAAAAGTTAAATGGATAGGCTTTAACTTAAGAAGCAACTTACCTATATTCTGCACCTCTCAGATTATTTACTTGAAACGAAAAGCCTTTTGTCAATTAATCTTGTACGCATCAATTCAAGATGTAAAAAAATAGCAAATATATATTACTCCATCAATGTTATTGTCGTAACCATTTTTTTGATGAAACAGTAAACGACGCGGTCGACTCGATTTTTAAAAAAAGAAAAGGAAGGGAGTCGCCACCGATCTTTATTTGGTGTGATCGGATCACCTTTGTTTTAATAAAACATTTAATTTACTAAAACAGTGCTTTTTGGTCCACGAACTTTGAGAAAACGGATTCGAGGTCGATTACGTGCGAGGAAGAATTAGCACCTCGACACGCCCAAAATTGGTACCAAACCGATTGATTGATGTCCTATTTGTTGAAAACTTTAGAGGGTTCGAAAATACAATGCTTTTATTTTCAAAATTGGAAGGACGTTAAGGCTCTCTCATTTTCAAGAGATAAAGCATCACGTCCGATAAGTTAGGGCACAATACTTTAAACTCCCGAAACTAAGCACGCCTTTTGAAGCTTGGTTTTTATTTGAAGAGGATCTCCCGTCATTTGTTAAACGAGAAATCAAAACCCAGTAAGTTAGGGTTTGTTTTCCCGAAAATCCAAATTAGGAATATTGCCTCTATTTTGGAAGAAAAAGAAGCTTATCTTGAAGTGTCTAGGTGTCGAGTCCAGTAAGTTAGGGCGCGACATTTCGAATCTTCGAGATTAAGCATCTTAGTTTTAAAATTTAAACGCAATTTTAAAAGAGACATCCCGTTGTTTAGCTTTAAACGAGGAGAAATCGAACCCAAGAAGTTAGGGCTCGATTCACTCGAGTTGCTAATACTGAACGTCAATTTGAAATCGGGACTTGTGATTTTGGAAGGATATTTTGTTGTTTACATTGAACGAGGAAAATCGAAACCCAAGAAGTTAGGGCTCGATTTCTCGAATCTTTAACACGAGATATCGGTTATTTGAAAACTAACATGATCGGGCAAAGGTTAATGTAATTATAAATGCCAAAACAAATCACAATACTAATACATGTAGCACAATGTATTAATATAAATGATTAGGCTAAAAATAATAGAAAACAAAAGAATTATAAGCAAATGAAAGTTTAAGAGAAGAAAGTAATGATGATAGTAATAATGAAAATAATATTAATATATGAACAATGAGAGAAATATGTAAAAGTATAATAATAATATTAGCGGAATAGAAGTATATATATTTATATATACATAATAAATAAAAATCAAATAAATAATAATAATATTAAACTAAGAAAATAATATAATAGTAAAGGGACACTAATAATAATCTTGTTTAAAATACCTATAGTGGTATAGATGATAAAATAATAATAATAATTAATAATATAAAATAATAATAAACATTAGTAATGATAGTGAAAATGATAATAATGAGGATAATAATAATAGAAATAATGGCAAATGATAAAAATAACAATAGTAAATATAATAATAATGGTAAAATAAAATATTAAACGATAATAATAATAAAATTACAAAATAGTTGAAAAAGGGGCTAAATTGCATAAAAATAGAAGTTTTGGGGCCTAATTGTACATAAAACAGTGATTTGGGGGGCTAAATGATAAATAAAATAGAATTTGGGGTCAATTTGCAAATAAAAGCGGACTTGGGGTTCTCTAGAGAACACGCGGAAAGATGGGGACTAAATATGTAATAAACCCTCAGCCCAAAGCGCAAAGAACAAGAGGGGACCAAATTGAAAACCAAAATAAAATATTGGGTGAGATTTTAAAATAATAAAAGTCTGATTATAAAGCACCAAAAGCGGAAGGACCAAGTGGGCAATTATCCCATCGATTAAAAACACGCGATCTCCTGAGGCGGGGTGAATCAAGACGCTGTCACGACGAAGCAGGCGTCGTTTTGGGGCCATATGATCGGGCCCTAAATGACGTCGTTTTGAAACCTTTATAAATCAAATTTTGCCCTTTTTTTATTTTTAGTCGCTTTCGAAAAAAAAGTTTTCATTCTTTCTTTTCTCTGCAGGGGGTGAGCTCCGGTAGGAAATCGCACAGGTAAAAATTTTATTTTTTAAATTTTTTTTATATATTTTAGGTATATTTCATAAGTTAAAAAAAATTCAGTAGCAAAACGAAGAGAAAAAAAATAAAAATAATAAAAATCACCTTTTCTGTATCTGTTCTTGGTTTTTCAGATCTACTCCTTTTTTTTGCCTTTTTTTGAAGCTCTGTATTTTATATTTTTTAGTGTTTTGAAATCTCTGTTTTTGATTGAAGAAGAAAGAAAAAGCCTCTCCCTTTTTTATCTATTGATCCGAAAAAAAAAACTCCCTTTTACAAGTCTGTTAATCGGCTTTTATAGCCTTACAAAAATTTGTTTCTTGTCTGCTCTCTGTTGCTTTTGCGTGTTGGTTTCTTTTGCAGGGCATGGGCGAGGCGGTGGAGCAGGTGGCCGACTCTGTCAGTGGCGGGTTCGGCGGTGGGTAGGGCAGGTGGAGGTGCAGAAGGCCAGGAGTCAGAGGCAGAAGCTAGGGGGTGGCGGCTAGGCTAGTTTTAGGGTTTTAGAAACCCTAAATTTTCTAAAAAATTTTTAATGTTTTGGGCTGTTGGGCTGCTTGTAAATTGGGTCTGTTTGGACCCATTATAATTGGGTTTTGGTTGGGTTTGGGCCGGGCAATTTTTGGGCTTTGTACGATTATAACTCAAAATGCATATCCTTGTACATTTTATTGTGTTCGTTAGCATGAGAACGTGAAAGAAGCAACTTTTTATACTTGAAGGGATAATGAAAATTAGAACAGGATAAAACTAAATATTAAAAGAATACACCAAATGAACAATGAAAAAATATCAAAACACCAAGAAATATATATATATATAAAAAAAATATTTATTTAAAAAACCATCAAGAAATATATGTGTGTAAAAATCCTAACAATTCCAATTACAAGATTAAGAGGGAATAAATGGGTACTTTTAATATTGTTGAAAAAATGGGGGTGGCAATAGGGCTCCGCGATGATGAACAACGAGAGGGGAGCAAATTGATTGTTTTTTTTTCACGATGGGAGCGAGTAGGTCAGCGATGTTGAATGGCAAGATGGGAGTGGATAGGTTAGCGATGATGAACAACAGGATGGAGGGGTCAACGATGATGAACGGCGACAGGAGAAGGGAGGGTTTTTTTTCCTCAAAACATGACTTTTTGTTCTGGTAACCAGTAACTAAGTAAGAGAAAGAATATATGAAACTGTGATTTCAACTTATCTTTATTTCTTTTTAATAGGAAAATATCAAATTAAATTTTTTCTCCTAATTTTTAGCATTTTCCTATTAAAAAAGAATAAAATATCGTGAAATCACAGTTTCATATAATTCTTTCTCCTATTAGATTTTTAGTTAGATTTAAATTTTTTCAGGAAGAAATAAGGAAGACATGAAATCACAATTTTATATCATCCCTTCTCTACCAAGTAATATCGATCTCCATATTTTTTTCCTTTTTTTTCTTTTTTATTTTATCCAATTGCTGGAATTCCTTTACAGTACATAAATCATAATCTAGCAGTTCTAATTTTTGAGAACTTTTCCTAAGCTTATATTAACTTTTCTTGTTTGAGCTCATACTAAAATTTCCCTTCATCCACTTCGATTATTTTATTTTTTTATTATTACTTTAAAATCAAGGGTAAATATCCCATATATACCAAAAATAAAGAAAAATTACGGAAATGTGCCAGTTTAAAGAATATTTACGGGAAAGTATCGTTTCCCCCAAAAATGCGTCCACGCCAACGCATTTTTGGGGGATGCAGAACTAAAGCGCGTCCCTGAGGACGCGCTTTTGTCCACCTCAGCAAAAGCGCGCATACGTAAGCGCGATTTTGCTTGAGGTGGACAAAAGCGTCTCGTGGGGCGCTTTCTTCTTGAATAACCAAGAAACGCTACCGATGTGGACGTGTTTTTGCCCTCCTCCCCATCCACTTGCAAGATGAAAAATTAATTGAATTTTTGGGCGAGAGTCTCGCAAAATAATTTTGAGAGACGTTTCTAAACAAATAGTGGCAAAAAATGCTTCCAGGCAGGTGCATTGTCGTGAGAGTACCAAAAGAGCTCCCACGTGGGCGCTTTTTGCTACTGATGGTCTCCAAAAAATTAATTTGAGGAGACGTTTCTAAACAAACAATGGTCAAAACGCTTCTAGCGGTGCACTGTCGGCGAGAGTACCAAAAGAGCTCCCACATGGACGCTCTTTTGCTCTGATGGTCTCCGGCAAACTTAGGCTATAAATCAGCCAAATTTCATTCTCAGGTGGTAGAAGGCAAATTCAGGCAAAAGAAAAAAAAACTGAAAATGAGTGAACGTATTAATGCTATTATTTACTACGATGGTGAAGTTCGTGACATTAAAAATGGTGTTGTTTTCTTATCGGAGAACACAACGCGACTGAGTTTTAATCGGAACGTCGATTTGGTAGAACTTCGCAAAAGAATTAGGCGTAAAATATTCGAACAATGCCAATGAAAGTTCAGTCTATTAAGTATAGATTTTGCGCTTCGGTTGATCCGGTGAGATATGACTCATTCGACATCAAAGGTCCTCGGAGCCTTAAGGCAATGGTGGAGACTCATCTTGCCAGTGGGTCTCCATATCTCGAGTTATATGTAGAATTTTCATCTCCAAGTGATCTTTCTGCGACCTCAACATCTACTGCCGTTTGAGGGAAATACACGACCCTAAGCCGACACTCTGTAAGTGGGAGGTAAAACATAGAAGTGCCCGTGTGCGGTGGTAGTATGGAAAACATAACCCCTGCACGACACTCGATTGGTGGATGGGACATGCATATCCGTCCTTCGACGTCCGATGATAAAAATACGTATTAGGGGATGTCATCAACTTCTAATGGTTGGTAATCCACATATGATTGGGATCTTTATGAAAGATGTTTAAGGAGGGATGATGTACTCCCAACAACATCCACCGGCGAAGGGCCCTCGTTTATTGCAGGTTATGGAGGGTCGGACGATGAATCCGATGTGGATCCACCTCGGGAGCCAGGGCTCGACGGTGCAGAAGTTGGATTATTTTCTGAACCAGAGCCCGTTCCAATTGTACCTGAAGATGTTGAGGACGGTTCAGATGAAGAAGAAGAAGATCCGCTATTCAGGGAGTACTCACCTCCATCCCACATGCATAATGTGGATCTATCTCAAGATGATGCATTAGAGTTTCCTGAACTACCACACCAGACGCGTGATCGTACAAATTCTTCGTTGGATTTGGACCAATTAGAAGTTGGTAACCAGTTTTCCAACAAGAATACTTTTCTTGTTGCATTGAAATAATACAGCATCAGGAACGGGGTTAACTACAATGTGGTTAAATCCAAGATCGATAAGTACGAGGCGAAGTGTGCAGTGCAAGAGGGCACATGTTCATGGAAAATCATGGCATCGTTGAGGAAAAAGACAGAGTTGTAGGAGGTCAAAAAGTACAAAGGTCCACATACATGTCTTGCCAGTATAGTACCAATATGTGTTCAATGATTTCGAATAACACTAATATTATGTAATGTTGCATTATTTAAAGTACTTCGATGACAGGTGTAACACAAGATCATCCAAGGATGGATTTAAACATGTTGACTGACTTAATAATCCCGACGGTGAAGGCCGATCCCAAGACTACGGTGCCGGCCATAATTGGCAATATTCGTAGCCAATTGGGGTACACGCCATCTTATAGAAAGGCTTGGATAGCCAAGCAAAATACGTTAGAAAAGTTGCACGGTCGATGGGACACTTCATATAATGAAGTGTGGCAGTGGTGTCAAGTGCTGGAGAGATATGTCCCAGGCAGCACGACAGACCTTGAAACGGAACCGGTGTACTACAATGATCGTCTGCTCCGTGGATGCACAGTGTTTAAGCATCTGTTCTAGACATTTAAGCAATGCCGAGATGCTTTTACATACTGCAAGCCATTGGTACAAATTGACGGTACCTTTATGTATAGTAGATATACGCATCGGCTATTGCTAGTTGTGGCATAAGACGGCTGTGGGAGAATCCCACCAATTGCGTTCGCAATAACACCGGGGGAGTCAGCTGATGACTGGGACTTCTTCCTATCTAGGTTAAGGAGGCATGTCTGTCCTCAACCTGACATATGCGTTATATCAGATCGGGGCCTTGGAATACTTACGGCAATAGAATGCCAGGGAAGCATGTGGCATCGCACACACCATCGATATTGCCTGAGGCATGTTTCATCCAACTACTATGAGCAACATCGATCTAAAAGACAGAAACAACAAGTGACCGATATGGGTATGAAATATCTATTAATATAATTTCATTTGTAATATTCAATTTATTCTCAATTGAAGAGTGGTATGTAATATTCGCTATCAACGTATGTTGGCAGGGTACGAGATCAATAAAGATCATTTTCACAAGATGCTTGCCAGTTTGCGCTCAGATAACGCCGAAGGCGTAAACTACCTGTGCAATATTCCTTTCGAATAGTGGACACAAGCATATGACGGTGGCCTACGATATGATCATATGACCACAAACCTGGCCGAATGCATAAATTATGTTCTAAAAGGAACCCGTCATCTGCCGAT
The DNA here is from genome assembly GCA_025506655.1 of Gossypium rotundifolium. Lineage (NCBI taxonomy): Eukaryota > Viridiplantae > Streptophyta > Magnoliopsida > Malvales > Malvaceae > Gossypium > Gossypium rotundifolium. The sequence goes on along the minus strand of CP106722.1, from coordinate 5,086,086 downwards.
TACATCGGTTGTGTGGGAGACATATTTTCATTTAGCGGTACTATTTTCGAAGAGAGCAGCGAGTTGTAGAGGGCAGATGCAAGGAGACCATGTATGGAGCCCGAAGGTCTTGCAAGAAATAAACCGTGGGAAGGCACGGGCGAACACCATGCACACAGTGTGTCACGACCGCGACAGCCTATGGTTTCGTGTCACGGAGTTTGACAGACCAAACCAAGGTATTGTTGGCGGGCATTATCGTGTACACTTGACAAATAGGACCTACGATCGTGGATATTTGATGCACCGTTACCCATGTGCTCATGTACTTGCGGCTTGTTAGAATCTCCGCTTTGATCCCATGAGCTATGTCAACGAAGTGTACAAATTAGAAAACATGTACAACGTGTGGAGACACGTATTCCACCATCCCGAGATGAACGTAAGTGGTCGCCAGATCGCTTGCACCGTATAAGTTGTTGCCGTATAGATAATTGAGGCGAAAATCAAAAGGTCGACCTTGCTCGACTAGAATACACAACAATATGGATATCCGAGAAACGAGCAACCAAAGTCGACTGTGCGGATGGTGTAGGAACATGGGCCATACATCTCGCTCGTGTCCAAATCGGAATAGTTGGCCGTGTTCTTAGCTTTTTTGTCTCTTGGCGGCTATGTAATTTCTACTTTTTGGAGGAAAACGGTGAACTTTTGTAAAAGAACTTTTATTTTATTCAAGTTATTAAAATTAAATTACAAAATTACAAAAAAATTAGACCATTTCTATTTTATCAAATATATTAAAATTAAATTACAAAAGAAATAAAATTAAACTCAAATTTTATTAAATATAAAAAATTAAATTACAAAAAAATTAAATCATTTCTATCTTATCAAAGATATTAAAATTAAATTAAAAATTAAATTACAAAAGAAATAAAATTAAACTCAAATTTTATTAAATATAAAAAATTAAATTACAAAAAATAAACCATTTATATCTTATCAAAGATATTAAAATTAAATTAAAAAATTAAATTACAAAAGAAATAAAATTAAACTCAAAATTTATTAAATATAAAAAATTAAATTACAAAAAAAATTAAACCATTTCTATCTTATCAAAGATATTAAAATTAAATTAAAAAATTAAATTACAAAAGAAATAAAATTAAACTCAAATTTTATTAAATATAAAAAATTAAATTACAAAAAAAATTAAACCATTTCTATCTTATCAAAGATATTAAAATTAAATTAAAAAAATCAAATTACAAAAGAAATAAAATTAAATTCAAATTTTATTAAATATAAAAAATTAAATTACAAAAAAATTAAATCATTTCTATCTTATCAAACATATTAAAATTAAATTAAAAATTAAATTACAAAAGAAATAAAATTAAACTCAAATTTTATTAAATATAAAAAATTAAATTACAAAAAAATTAAACCATTTCTATCTTATCAAAGATATTAAAATTAAATTAAAAATTAAATTACAAAAGAAATAAAATTAAACTCAAATTTTATTAAATATAAAAAATTAAATTACAAAAAAATTAAACCATTTCTATCTTATCAAAGATATTAAAATTAAATTAAAAATTAAATTACAAAAAAAATTAAAATTAAACTCAAATTTTATTAAATATAAAAAATTAAATTACAAAAAAAATTAAGCCATTTCTATCTTATCAAAGATATTAAAATTAAATTATAAAAATTAAATTACAAAAGAAATAAAATTAAACTCAAATTTTATTAAATATAAAAAATTAAATTACAAAAAAAATTAAACAATTTCTATATTATCAAAGATATTAAAATTAAATTAAAAATTAAATTACAAAAGAAATAAAATTAAACTCAATTTTTATTAAATATAAAAAATTAAATTACAAAAAAATTAGATCATTTCTATCTTATCAAAAATATTAAAATTAAATTAAAAAATTAAATTACAAAAGAAATAAAATTAAACTCAAATTTTATTAAATATAAAAAATTAAATTACAAAAAATTAAACAATTTCTATCTTATCAAAGATATTAAAATTAAATTAAAAAATTAAATTACAAAAGAAATAAAATGTAAACTCAAATTTTATTAAATATAAAAAATTAAATTACAAAAAAATTAAACCATTTCTATCTTAAAATTAAATTAAAAAAAAATTAAATTTAAAAAAATAAAATTAAATTCAGATTTTATTAAATATAAAAAATTAAATTACAAAAAAATTAAACTATTTCTATCTTATCAAAGATATTAAAATTAAATTAAAAATTAAATTACAAAAGAAATGAAATTAAACTTAAATTTTATTAAATATAAAAATTAAATTACAAAAAAATTAAACCATTTCTATCTTATCAAAGATATTAAAATTAAACTAAAAAATTAAATTACAAAAATAAAAATATTAAACTCAAATTTTATTAAATATATTAAAACTAAATTACAAAAAATAAAATTACAAAACTAAATTAGGGTTTAGGGTCGATCTTGGGGGAACCAAGTGCCACACAGGGCGTTCGCGATTCTGTACTGGATTCTTCCTTCTTCTAGCTTCCGTGGTCGTGGAACCTCGGGGGAATCGAGTTCTTCCAGTGGGTCTAGTTCGGGTGTTGCGATGATGGCCCACCTTGATAAAATAATGACCGGAGATGTTTGCATAAATCACGGCGGGTGATCGATCCGTCTGCAAAGGAGCTCGGTAGAAAGAATCGCTCCCGACGGCGCCTCCTCTAATCCCACATGCGACGTTGGCCTCACGATCGGTGGCTAAGCGGGAGTAGTCGGAATGGACTTGAACCCGCCATGCATTCCAACTGGGGGGGACCGGAAAAGGAAACATATCTGGGTTAGGAGGATACATATAAGGGGTAGGGTACGACCGGCATAAACGGTGGACACCGTGATGTCGGTGTTGTCGACTAAACCGATGGGCCCGATAATCGTATAGCGCGTTGCTAGGCCCGTGGTATGTAGGCGCTATTGATGGCCCGCCTTATCACCCTTCTCCTTGGATTTAAAGGGCCCGACATTCCTTTGCTCGTGAATTTCTTTGTCGCCTCTCTTCTTCCGGACAATAGATACGGCTTGCCATGGATTCTAAACCATGGCATGTACTCCAGCACGCACGCTAAATCAGGAACGATGGTCGGTTCCCGGATGGGTAAAAAGTCGTACCGATTCTCCCACGTCTCGATATGACCTGACCAAAATTTGGCCAATCCGTGTGCGGCTGCCGTAAGTCCACTTTGTGCTCATTATCGAGCACCTCCGGTGGCACGGAGATCGGTTGCCGAAATCTAAATTGCCGCAGAACCCGATATGGCTGGTGCATCTCCACGGTCGCGTAGGTGATCAATGGGACCTTAACGTGCCAACTGTTTGGATTTTGGAAGAACTCCTCCGGAATTACCACCCGAATTTCCGGATCCTCGTACGGTGTCCATTGAAACTATATTAACATTACCAAAGTATTAGTTATATACATAATATTAGAGACTACATATGAAATACTAAATTATAATAACGAAATTCGAAACTTACTTGTGATTCCGACCGTTGGTCCAATAGAGTCGATATCCTCAAGCAAGTTAGGTATTCCAACATGACTCATTGAATGGTTCCACCTAATTAAATAAACTTTTAGCATGCAATTATACTATAAATCTATGAAATAATTGTAAAATATAATATTAAATTTACCTCGTTACGGTGGGAATGAATATGGTCGGTTGAGTCGAGGACGTAAAATGGAAATCGAAACCATGCCCATGATCAGTAGTAGTGATAGGCAACCTCCGATTTTAGCTTTACTCGGCCGTCGCCCAGACATCTCCGGTACAACCTCGATAGCACGGGACTTCAACTCAATTCACCTACCGCTCTGAAATCAACAAGTTTGAGGAGCCATCTCGTGGACGAGGTTTCTAGAGAGGTCCCAGATCGATAGCCTCCAATTATCTCAAGAATGTATGCCCGAGCATACCGTATTCTTTCTACTTAGGTCGAACCCTCGTTCGCTCCGGAATGCGTCTCGTAACCAGGCCATATTGATCCAAGCTCCTTAAATTCTATCCGGAATGGCACCCAGAAGCTCGTAGCATACGGTCATCCAATTGGTAGATGTTGCGGACCCGGTGACTACCGACCCGTCCACCGGTAATCCCAATCGCAATCGCACATCTTCTAGAGTGATGGTACACTCTCCGCATGGCAGATGGAAAGTGTGCATCTCGGGTCTCCACCTCTCTATCAACGCGCTGATCAAAGGCGGCTCCAACGTGAACCCCTGGCCTATCGTGACCACGTGCCAAAAACTCGCTTCCCGCAGGTAAGTCTCGATCAACGGCGATGGGGGACCATGCATGTTGCGAATATAACATTCCAACACCCAATCTACAGACTGTTTAAAAAATTATATAATTAAAATTAATTAAAATTGCATAATTGAAAAAAAATTAAATAATATTGAAAAATTAAAATTAAAACTTACCATTTTCATTTGCTCGACGGAGATGTGCTTGTTGTCTAGGTGACGTAATTCCCCGGCCATTGTAATCTGATAAAAATTTTAAAATTTTCCAAAAATATATTAAAAAATTATAAATGGCTTTTGGTAAATAGTAAAGGACAATTTAGAAATTTGAGCGTAAATTTCAAGGACTTTGAGAGAAAATTGAGAGAAAATTGATATTGAGAAAGGATTGAAGTGTGAAAAAATAAATGGTTGGGGTTTTATACCTTTTTTTACCGTTGGGGCCTCTAACGGTCAAAAAAAATTAGTAGATTAGATTTAACTGTTGGAGGCTAAAGCGCCCGGAGGACGCTTTTGTCCACCTCAATGGCTTTTGAGGTGGACAAAAACGTCCTCGGGGCGCACTTTAGATCTGCATCCCCCAAAAACGTGTTGACGTGAACGCGTTTTTGGGGGAAAAGGTACTTTCCCGTAAATATTTTTCAAACTAGCACATTTTCATAATTTTTTTTATTTTTTGGTATATATGAAATATTTACCCTAAAATCAAGGGAGGAAAAAAAATAAAAGATGGTCAGCAATGGATATATTGGTCCCACTTTTGTCGGTACAGATTTGTAGAAGTATATGATTAATCCAATTACCCAAAATCATATATTTAAACTAAAAAGCATCACAGCACTATATAGCTTAAAAAAAAAAAAAAACTATTCCTTTTCAAAGTAATTACATTTAAAAGAAAATTAAGATAAATTTAAAAGATATACAAATTATTTAAAATTAATTATATATTTTTAGTACAATGATTATTCAAATTAGTCAATAGATTCCAACTTGGCATTCTAAAGTAGTTATATTTTAGTAGTTACGTGCTAAGTGCTAACATAAATATTAGATTATGACACATTTACGAGTGAAAAATACAATTATATAATAAATTCAAATTTATATAAATAACAAATCAGACTTCAGTTGAATAATAAAGTATAAATATTTTAAAAATTAATAATTTAATAAATTTCAAGATAAATATAATTATAAAGAAAATAAAATAATTGTTCTTTTCCTTAAGGCTATCTCACTTTGTTGGTGACATAAGTTCTTTCTGAATATATTTGATTGTTTTCATTACATGAGACTTTTATTAAAAATTTTTAATCATAATTTTTATTAAGTATGGTATTGTTTGACTCAATGAAATTAATTTAATAAAATATATTTTAAAAATTAAACTATAAAAAATACATATGTATTATTAAAGTTATATTAGTATTTTAATATTTTTATTTAAATAAATTTATTTTTCTTATTTATCCACTCCCTATTTTTACTTCCATTTTCGCTCCTTTATATTCAATTGTTATTGTTTAAAAATAACATATAATAAATAACGAAATGTATGGTTTGAAACTAATTAATCATAATGACATATGAAATATGTACGATATTAAAAAATTAGATTAAATTATGAGCAAAACGAAATTTAAACACATAAATACATTAAATAAATTAAATGCACTATAATTATTTATTATGATTATATCATCAATTGTGAGTTAGTATCGAGTTAGCTTATGACACCAATTCAATTAACAACATTATTAATATATACAGTTGGTGGAGATAATAAATTTTACATATTAAAAATGTATAAAAACATTAAATAAAGTTTTGATTGAGTGATAATTTTAAGGAATTATATGAATATTTTATTGATTTTAAAATAAAAAGACTAAAATACCCTCAAATAATATAACTTATTTTAATTACAAAATGACATTTTCATAATTTCCTAACCAAGTTGGTACTTGGTTAACCCTTGACTCTAACTCGTTAAGAGTTTTATTAATAGTAAGTATAAAATATACAATTAATGTAGATAACAAATTTTGCATATTAAAATAAAAATATATGAAATATATAAAAAAATTTAGTTGAATAGTAAATTTAAATCCAATTAACATCGGATTCAAATCTCACGATAGATATATTTTGTTAAAATAAAAAATAAAATACTTTTAAATAATACCATTTTTTAATTATAATTTTTAACGTAACTAAGTTACACCAACTCAATAAAAATTTAATAAATAATATAAATCATTAATATAACCTAAATGAATTCATTAAGATAACCTAAATGAATTGAAAGCGATAACATAACGGTAGACATGGTTGTCAGTCTGATTAGGTCGCTACACAACTTATTATATCTTAGCCAATTCCTCCACGGTACATTTAATTGTTGGAAATAACAATAAATTAAGAAATAATTATTGTATAATCAAAATTAAATAATTTATATTTTTAATAAATAATCATTTAAGTTCAAAAACCTGGAAAGTGAAAACTGTCTTTTGAGGCCAAGCTTTCAAGATGCATGCATTAAAATAGAGTTATGATTCTCAAGTCAAGGAGAAATTAAATAAATTATATTTTTATATTTTTGAAAATTGAATTATCTATTTATGCTTTAAAATCCCAAATAGAATAAAGACAGGAGGATTGGGAGTAGAAGTTGTCTTGTAACACATCTTAGAATTAAATTCGATTTAGGTCTTTTAGGTTAATGTAAAAATAATAGTAGAGTAAAATTAAATATTATAGCGTAAGACAAAAAAAAAAAAGTTAAATGCATCGTACTAAAAATAAACATCCATATAAAGGGACCTTTAACTAAATTTTGGTATGTTTAGAAGCGTAGTATAGAAAAAATTAGGGTTTTGGGATTTGGATGGTTTACTTTGAGTTTGGTTTTATAAATGCTTTATGTAGTTTTTTTAAAAAAAATTTATTTAGATTTATTTTAGTTTAAATTTAGAGATACCTCGATTATGAGTGTATGACCCAATTTTACCCAAACCAAAGCCCAAACAACAAACCAAAACAAAATCAAACCAAACCCAATTAACCAAGCCCAAGTAACCCTAACCCAACTAGACCACTAAATCGACTACTAACTCCACCACCCCACTAAACTGACCACTAACTCCACCACTCCACTAACTCCACCACTCCACTAACTCCATCACCCCACTTGCATGCATAAGTTGTAGAATTTGGCTATAAAAGCCATTCAAAACCATTGTAAAAGGGGGAGTTTTTTTTTCTTGCTTCTATTTTTCGGATAGTTACGAATACACGAGAAATCAAGTACACAAAAAGAAAAGAATTTTGAGACAGATTCAAAATATTCAAGGTGTTCTTTTTATTTTGTTCTTTTTATTCATTTTTTTTTTACACTTGTTTTTAAGAATAAACGCGAAAATACGGAAAAAGAGGTAGAAACGTACCTATTTTGAGATCATCGGAAAAAAAAAGCTTTTTTAGTTTTGGCCGCCGTAATCGTGGTTCCAAGACCCGTTTTGGAGGGTGGGGATATTTTCCCTTTTAGCCCCTCCTTGTTATTCGCAAGTTCTAATTGGTCCATCTTTTTAATTTTATTTCTGATTTTGCTCCAGATGCTTGTCTTTAAATTCAATTTAGTCGCTATTCGCTTTACTTTCAAATCAATTATCTCTAAATATATTATTGTACTTACTGCTTTAATGTGGCCATTACCATTATTGTTTTAATATTTTTTTCCTTTTACTTTATTACTATTACTAGGTTCGTTAGCATTATTAGCATCATTTTATTATTGCCACTATTATAAAAATCATCTTTTATATTACTATTTATTATTCCTATTTTTCATTACTAGTATTTTTATCACTATTATTACATATATATTATTACTATAATTATACTTATTATAATTATATTTATTTTACTACTACCATTATTTTTATTATTACCATTATTAATTCTAATATTATTACTATTATTTTCTTATTGATATTTTTATTTTTGTTTTTTTTTTAATTCATAAAAAAGGGTTTCACAAAGGTAATATTTCGTGTTTGGAAGTTCGAGAAATTGTGTCCAATCGTGCTGGGCTTCGATTTTTCGCTCGTCTGGATCACTAAATATTCTTTAAAGATTTTGATCATGTTTTTGAAAATAAGGCAATGTTTCGTGTTTAGAAGTTCGAGAGATTCGTGCCCAATCGTGCTGGGTCTCGATTTTCTATTTGTCCAAACAACTAAATATCCTTCAAAGATTCTTTATCGTGTTTTCTTAAATAAGGCAATATTTCATGTTTGGAAATTTGAGGGATCGTACCCTATGGTGCTGGGTTTCGATTTTTAGTTTGACCAAATAGCGGAATACCCTTTTTTAAATCGGATGCATGGATTTTGGAAATCATGGAACGATCTTGATATTGAGGGTTTGAAACATTGTGTCCTATCGTGCTGGATGTGGTATTTCATCTTTTCAGAACAAGAGTTTTGATATCCAATGCGAGTTATCCAAACATTTTAAAGTTTCATATTTTAAAATATTTTCTAATTTTCGATATTAAGGACATTAATCAATCAACACGGTACCAATTTTGGGCGCTGATGAGGTGCTAATCCTTCCTCGTATGTAACCGACTCCGAGCCCGTTTTCTTAAAATTCGTAGACCAAAATATTTTCTAAAGTGACCCAATCACACTTCAAAAATGATTGGTGGCGACTCGTTTTCTTTTTAAAGTCGGCCCGCTTTTCCAAACAAAAAATGGTTTCGACGACTTGGCGACTCCATCGGGGACCAATAAGAGAGTCAAGTCAGTAAAATTGGTTGATTAATGTTCTTTTATCGAAAATATTTTTTTCTTTCCGTTTTTCCATTTGCATGAGTTTGTGTCGCGTCATATATTTGTTTTGGTTTGAGACACATGGGATATCTCTGCATTCATATTGCATGACCGTTGTGGTCACACTCTTAAGTGGGAGCAAAAATCTATGCCTTCGTGAGGTTTTCACCTCGCATGGGCTAGGGGCCGCTTAGGAATACATCCGTACCTATGGTTCTGTGAGGTTTTCACCTCGCATGGCCATAGGAAATGTATTCCTCGAATCGAACTCAATCAAGATGAGCCTATAATGGGTGAGGATTGAGGAATCACTGGTTCAGTACCCTTTCTTTAGAACTAAACCACATGTAGAAAACCTAAGGGCCTACCCTAGGTAGAACCATGTCAAACCCTAGTGGTCACCACGATAGGTTCTATGTTATTTATTTTTCTTGTACTAACGGGTTTTATTCTGCTTTTGATTGCATTGCATTCACATCATAGAAAAGAGGTGTTGATTTCAAATTCGATTACTAAATAGAAAAGTTGGTCATAAGAAAATGGATTTTTGATAAAGTGGATTATAATACGGTCATCCGAATATAGTCCAAGTGAATACAATGAGAGAAGACCGATAGTCCGTGAAGGAATACAAGACCTTATCACCTGTGGATTCAAGTCGACAAGAATATTCAAGATTACTACGTCTCGGCATTTTGAAGAAGCTAACAAGTGAAGTGGAGTAGCGGTCCGGATCAAGCAAAGGAGTTAGAGGAAGTATCTATTAGAATTTTACAAGACTTGACTTTTTGCGAAGAAGGGATTTATGTTTTCACTTGACCGTGAGGACAAGGCGTGTATGCGATCCGCTTTGTGTAAAGAAATTTATTTTCTAGTAAAGTTTTCTAATGTAACGAATTCGAGTCAATGCCTCTTATTTTTTGCATTCATTCATTTACATTGCATTTCATGCATTTGCATTGCAGCACATCATTTGCATTAAATATCATAAGACAAACTTTTTAATTAGAGGTTGTATTATAGTGACCCTGGAACATCATTACTACACACGAGTGTAGAAACGGCTAAGGATATAATGAAAACCTTGAGCATCAACGCCGTATTCGAAGAGGGATCGAATGAAAAAAACCTAGGAGGCATTCGCCCCTACGAGCCTGAAAGTGTTTTGAATAACTGAACTGTGAAGGAAACTCCTGTAGTTTTTAGAGCTAACACAGAGTAATGTTCAAAACACACTTGTTGTTTCAAGGCTAGAAACAATAAGAATCTTTTGTGAAATAGGCTCATGTTCAAACATCTTTATTTTCAATAAAAAATGCATTTTTATGTTTCATGCCGAGCAAATATTTTCTCATTTTTTTTCCATGTCATACTATATATATTCTTTTGTTCTTTGGAATGTTCTTTCATTTTCATCCATGATTATAAATAATCATCTTCAGAACCATTTATTCTTTGGAATTTGCCTTCGTACCTACGATATGTACCCAGATATCAAGACATGAGCAACGTCATTCTGCACTCCTTTTAAGTGAAATATGAGGCTAAAGGGATCTGAGGATTTTGAAAATGTCAAGATTGTAACTTATCTTTTGATTTGTTAAAGATGGTAGAACAAAATGAAAATAGACTTTACTGTACAAAGGGGTCAATAGACATTGTGAGTTTGGGAAATGAGTGAAGATCGAAGCCTTGCTCACCACAGAAACAAAGCAAGATGTCATTAAGTTATTCCAAGAATTCAAAGATATTTTTGCATGATTGCATCAAGATATTCCTAGGCACAAGGAAACTATGGAGTGTTCGAAAAGGCACATGTTAAAAGTTTTTCGATACCAGGTCGATTATAAGTTTCAAGTACTGTTGGTCTACCATGAAAAAGAGATTGTATCAATTATGCCATAAATGCCAAATAGAGGAAGACAAGACTTATGTGCTTCCTCCATATACGTGGGGCATAGATGTTACGGGGACGATCTAGTCTGAAGTTTCTAACAGACATCGTCATCTTTTCGGTTGTTAATTACTTCATTAAGAGGGTGAAGGTCGCTTCATATGCCAAAAGTTACATGTCTAAATATAATGTCAAAGTTGATGATCTGTTTAAAGATTAGACGCCATATCAGGGCAAAAAAAAAAAAGGAAAAAGAAGAAGAAAGAAAGAAAGAAAGAAAGAAACCATCCAAAAAAAAAAAGATTTTGAAAAATGATGGAAACCTGTAAATATTGGCATTGAGAAGTTACCATTTACCCTCTATGCTTCTCGAATGTTGGCGAGGACTTCCACCGGGGCAACACCCTTCTCATTGGTTTATGGATGGATACAGTCTTGCCCATCGAAGTTGAAATTCTTACTCTTTAGATTTTGTCGGAACTGAAGTTGAACGAAGTAGAATGGGTTCACTCTCTGTATGACCGACTGAAACTGATCGAGGAAGTGGCTAAGAGTCATTTGCCATGGTCAACTGTACCAGAAGCGGATGATACGAGCTTACAATAAGAAAGTCTGCCTCAGAGTATTCCATGAAGGAGACTTGGCATTGAAACAGATTCTCCCTATGCAAAAGGACTTCAGGAGAAAGTGGATGTCTAATTGGGAAGGACCTTATGTTGTAAAGAAGGCCTTTTCTGGTCGAGCTTTGATGCTAGCCGAGATTGACGGTAAAATTTTGCCAAATCCAATTAATGCAGACTCAGTCAAGAAGTACTTTGCTTAAAAGTGGGCCAAGATGAAAACCCACAAAGGGCATCTTGAATTCAAAAAAAAAAAAATAGAGAGGCCAAGGTGAAAACCTGCAAAGGGCACTTTGAGACCAAAGGGGCTTTGAGTCGAAAACCCGAAAAGGGCGGCTCAAGTTGTGATCAAATCATGATGGAGCATCTGATGGTTTTGCCACGCTTGAATTGAAAATGAGGAAGTATGTTACATCTTGGGGCATCGACAAAGTACTCTGAATCCCCTAAACATATATTGAGCTTAAATTGTCCTCAAGAAGTTTGAACAAAGAAGCTCAGTCGGCGATATCTGGGGCACCTAATTGCTATCTTACCCATTCTTAATTTGCTCATTTCAAAATACACTACCAATGAATTTCCTTCTTGATTGCATTTGCTATCTTATTTGTTTCGAGCTATGCTCCTAATTAATTTCTTTCTTGTCCATTATTATGATCTTTTCCAAGCATTTTTTCATTGAAATAATGATTATTGAACTAATAATGCTTTAACAAAAGAAGTTTTGCATATTACTCTGAAAGTCTCTGAATAATACAAGAATCCGAAACAGGAAAATTATTTAGAACTAACCAGGCTTAAAGGGCTCAGAGCACTTGAGAAAAGGGATTAAGCAGTGACAACATCTTCAGACTCTCTGTTAGAGGTATTAGCTGAACAAAAAAGACATACGTCAGGGATATCACCTTAATAAACAACAAGCAATGACCGCCTAAGTGTTAAAAATAGATCATTCTCATTTTGCACTCATTCGTAACATTCATAATACATATGGTTAGGAGCATTTTTCATGACATCCTAATCATTTGGCATAAACATATACCCCATGAAATCAATTTTACAGGTAGGTTCCCCATAGGACAATATAGTAAAATTGATGGGAGTTACAGAAGATTACAGACCTTATCCCACTGAGCAAGAGTGGAACAGGTCAAAAACATTGAGCCTTAATTCCCTAAGCAGTAGGGTAACGGGCCGAAAATATCAGACCTTATCCCACCGAAAGCAGAGGAACAGTCGAAAACATTGAGCCTCAATTCCACGAGCGATGGGGTAGCAGCCAAAGATAATGATATTATCTCTCTGGCGGGGAGTAGAGCGGATCGAAGATTGAAGCCTTATCTCCACCGAAAGGTGAGTGGGCAGGCTAAGATAGTAGATCCTATCTCCACCGAGCGAGAGTGGGCGGATTGAAGATAATGATCTTATCTCTACGGCGGAGGTAGAGCGGATCGAAAATAATGAGCCTTATCTCCACCGGCGGGGTGGGAGCGGACAAAAGATACAGATCTTATCTCTCGAAAGCGAGTAGAGCGATCGAAAGTAACAGATCTTATCTCCACCGAAAGCAGAGTGGAGCGGATCGAAGATTCCACCTTACCTCCACCGGCAGGGAGTGGAGCAGGCTAAAGATATAGATCCTATCTCCACCGAAAGGTGAGTGGAGCGGATTGAAGCAGCAGATCTTATCTCCACCGAGCGAGGTGGAGCAGATCAAGATTGAAGCCTTATCTCTCTCGAGCGAGGAGTGGAGCGAGCTAAAGATAGTAGATCATATCTCCACCGAAAGAGAGTGGCTACTGGCGAGGCGAGTAGAACAGATCGAAAAGTAGCAGATCTTATCTCCACCGAAAGGAGTGGAGCAGATCGAATATTGAAGCCTTATCTCTCGGCGAGAGTGGAGCGAGCTAAAGATAGTAGATCCTATCTCCACCGGCGGAGTGAAGCGGATTGAAGACAACAGATCTTATCTCTCTGAGCAGAGTAGAGCAGATCGAAAGGCGAGATCTTATCTCCACCGGCGGAGAGTGGAGCAGATCAAAGATTGAAGCCTTATCTCTCCGAAGAAGTGGAGCGAGCTAAAGATAGTAGATCCTATCTCCACCGAAAGCGAGAGTGGAGCGGATTGAAGACAATGATCTTATCTCTCTTGGCGGGAGTAGAGCAGATTGAAAGCAGCAGATCTTATCTCCACTGAGCAGGAGTTGAGCAGATCGAAGATTGAAGCCTTATCTCTCTGGCGGGGAGTGGAGCAAAGCTAAAGATAGTAGATCCTATCTCCACCGAAAGGTGAGTGGAGCAGATTGAAGACAACAGATCTTATCTCTATGGAAAGGGAGTAGAGCGGATCGAAAGTAGCAGATCTTATCTCCACCGAAAGGTGAGTGGAGCAGGTCAAGATCATAGCCTTATCTCTCTTGGCGAGAGTGGAGCAAGCTAAAGATATAGATCCTATCTCCACTGAGCAGGAGTGGAGCGGATTGAAGACAACAGATTTTATCTCCACTGAGCAGGAGTGGGGCAGATCGAAGATAATGAGCCTTATCTCCACTGAGCAGGAGTGGAGCAGGCCAAAGATAGCAGATCTTATCTCTACTGAGCAGGAGTAGAGCAGATCGAAAGCAGCAGATCCTATCTCCACTGAGCAGGAGTGGAGCGGATCGAAAATTACAGATCTTATCTCCACTGAGCAGGAGTGGAGCAGATCAAAGACAACAGATCTTATCTCTACTGAGCAGGAGTAGAGCAGATCGAAAGACTGAAGCCTTATCTCCACTGAGCAGGAGTGGAGCAGGCTGAAAGAATAGATCTTATCTCTACTGAGCAGGAGTGGAGCAGATCGAAGAGCAGATCCTATCTCCACTGAGCAGGAGTGGAGCGGATCAGAAAGCCACAAATCTTATCTCCATGTATCGGCAATGGAGCAGACTGAAGATTATAGCCTTAATTCCCTAAGCAGTAGGGTAACAGGCTAAAGAAGCAGATCTTATCTCCACTGAGCAGGAGTGGAGCAGATCGAAGATCCCAGCCTTATCTTCACTGAGCAAGAGTGGAGCAGGTTAAAGACAGCAAATCTTATCTCTACTGAGTAGGAGTAGAGCAGATCGAAGACGATGAGCCTTAATTCCCTAAGCAATGAAGGTAACAGTTAAAAGCGGATCTTATTCCACCGAAGCAGAGTGGAACAGATCAAGACGATGAGCCTTAATTCCCTAAGCAGAGGGTAACAGTTAAAGAAGCGAGATCTTATCCCACCGAGCAAGAGGGAATGATCAAGACGATGAGCCTTAATTCCCAAGCAGTAGGGTAACAAGCTAAAGAAATGATCTTATCCCACCGAGCAGAGTGGAACAGATCAAAGACGATGAGCCTTAATTCCCTAAGCAGTAGGGTAACAGGCTAAAGAAGCAGATCCTATCCCACTGAGCAGGAGTGGAACAGATCGAAGACGATGAGCCTTAATTCCCTAAGTAGTAGGGTAACAGGCTAAAAATTACAGATTTTATCTCCACTGAGCAGGAGTGGAATAGATCGGAACAAAATTTCTATACCCCTGAAGATGCAATGGGTCAAAGCAAGGCTACCTGAAGAGAAGAAGCGCCAAGAAATCAAGACTCAGCAAAACGGGGCAAAATTGGCTCCTTTAGAATCTTTGCTTTGTTCCCGTTACACGACAGCAAGCAAAGAGGGGCAACTGTATGACCCAATTTTACCCCAACCAAAGCCCAAACAACAAACCAAAACAAAATCAAACCAAACCCAATTAACCAAGCCCAAGTAACCCTAACCCAACTAGACCACTAAATCGACTACTAACTCCACCACCCCACTAAACCGACCACTAACTCCACCACTCCACTAACTCCACCACTCGACTAACTCCATCACCCCACTTGCATGCATAAGTTGTAGAATTTGGCTATAAAAGCCATTCAAAACCATTGTAAAAGGGGAGTTTTTTTCTTGCTTCTATTTTTCTGGATAGTTACTGAATACACGAGAAATCAAGTACACAAAAAGAAAAGAATTTTGAGATGATTCAAAATATTCAAGGTGTTCTTTTATTTTGTTCTTTTATTCATTTTTTTACACTTATTTTTAAGAATAAACGCAAAATACGGAAAAAGAGGTAAAACGCACCTATTTTGAGATCGTCGGAAAAAGAAGCTTTTTAGTTTTGGCCGTGTGTATTGTGGTTCATGATGACCCGCTTTGGAGGGTGGGATATTTTCCTTTAGCCCCTCCTTGTTACTCGTAAGTTCTAATTGGTCTATCTTTTAATTTTATTTCGATTTTGCTCCGGATGCTTGTCTTTAAATTCAATTTAGTCGCTATTCGCTTTACTTTCAAATCAATTATCTCTAAATATATTATTGTACTTACTGTTTTAATGTGGCCATTACCATTATTGTTTTAATATTTTTTTCCTTTTACTTTATTACTATTACTAGGTTCGTTAGCATTATTAGCATTATTTTATTATTGCCACTATTATAAAAATCATCTTTTTATATTACTATTTATTATTCCTATTTTTCATTACTAGTATTTTTATCACTATTATTACATATATATTATTACTATAATTATACTTATTATAATTATATTTATTTTTACTACTACCATTATTTTTATTATTACCATTATTAATTCTAATATTATTACTATTATTTTCTTATTGATATTTTTATTTTTGTTTTTTTTAAATTCATAAAAAGGGTTTCACAAAGGTAATATTTCGTGTTTGAAAGTTCGAGAAATTGTGTCCAATCGTGCTGGGCTTCGATTTTTCGCTCGTCTGGATCACTAAATATTCTTTAAAGATTTTGATCATGTTTTTGAAAATAAGGCAATGTTTCGTGTTTAGAAGTTCGAGAGATTCATGCCCAATCGTCTTTGGTCTCGATTTTCTATTAGTCCAAACAACTAAATATCCTTCAAAGATTCTTTATCGTGTTTTCTTAAATAAGGCAATATTTCATGTTTGGAAATTGAGGATCGTACCCTATGGTCTTTGGGTTTCGATTTTAGTTTGACCAAATAGCGGAATACCCTTTTTAAATCGGATGCATGGATTTTGGAAATCATGGAACGATCTTGGTATTGAGGGTTTGAAACATCGTGTCCTATCGTCTTTGGATGTGGTATTTCATCTTTTCGTAACAAGAGTTTCGATATCCAATGCGAGTTATCCAAACATTTTTAAAGTTTCATATTTTAAAATATTTTCTAATTTTCGATATTAAGGACATTAATCAATCAACACGGTACCAATTTTGGGCGTTATGAGGTGCTAATCCTTCCTCGTATGCGTGAATCGACTCCCGAGCCCGCTTTCTTAAAATTCGAGACCAAAATATTTTCTAAAGTGACCCAATCACACTTCAAAAATGATTGGTGGCGACTCTGTTTCTTTTTAAAGTCGGCCCGTTTTTCAAACAAAAAATGGTTTCGACAATGAGTTTATTGTATTTTGTAATGTTTGATTTCTAATTATAATTATTTACATGTATATTATTTATAATTTGTAATTGTTATTTGTTATATAAAAATCTACCCTATCATATAACTACCTTACACATAGTAAAGTATTATTACCCGAGTTAAATGGTGAATTTATGAGGGCCTGGCAGTAGGGATAGCAATGGAGCATTGCAAGAGTGGATGTTACTAGATTCATTACCGTTCCACAGTTGGTACATTTTGTTATACTTTTGAAAACCTCTATCACATTCATAGTTGTTGGATGCATACATCCCCGCCCCACCCTGTTGCACTTCAATTTAATTTTTACTAGTTATTTCTAATAATTTCAATCTTTTTAAAGATAAGTAATATTTAAACAAAATTCTTCAAAAAAAATATTTAAACATAAAACATATGAGTTTTTATAGTAAATTGTTACAAATTTACCCTTGTAATAGTTGGGTAAAATGTTAATTTCATATAATGGGGCGAGGTGGACCGGATAAAACAATTACCGTAATCGCTTCATACCCACTGTTCAAAAAAAAAAAATCCACCCCATCCCATTCTATATCCACTTTTTACAAATATATATATATATATATATATATATATATTTGCTCCACTTTGAAACCCATCAAGCTGTTCGAATTTTGTTGTTTCTATCAAATAGTGAAAATTTGAAATAATATAAACCTTGAAACCCAAGTTCTATTGAATGCATTTGTTAGGGTCAGATTTGTCAAACAATAAAAAAATATTAATGAAAACCTTAGCACCTTTGATTATTGAAATAAATTCCATTAAATGCATTTGTTAATATTAAATTTTATAGTTAGTCGTTTATCTCTTTTAAAAGTACACATTTGATTACGAAATAAATTTCATTAAATGCATTTGTTAATATTAAATTTTATAGCTAGTCGTTTATCTCTTTTAAAGGTATTCATGGTGAAAGAATTAGTCACGGTTACTGACAGAAAATATACTAATTACTAACAAAAACCTATTAAGAAACATAAATAATGAAATAAAATATGGTGTGATGAGTATGTCATGCGACTATATGAGAATAGCAATGAAGGGGCTTGTGAAAGATCAGTATTGGTCAATTATAGCACTCTCTTATTTCTTTAATCAAATCAAATCTTCCTAAAATTTTCAATTGGATCTTGTAATTTAAGTATTCTTTTCCTTTTTATTTTTTATTTTTTCACTGTCCAAATCCAATCTCAACCTCCAGTCTTTCACTATTGCCACATTGATTAACATTGTAAATCTCTATTGGTGTTTGATAATGCACATTTATTTCACCATGGAAAAGTCAACTCTTAACAGTCTTTGGATCCAAATGTTTATAATGATGATAAATAATCACTTTTATTTGTCTTATATTATATTTTAGTTATTTATATTTAAAATGTTACGTTTTAGTCACTTACATTATCGTTTTATTACGAAGTGATCACTCTACTATTAAACTCCGTTACCTCCATAACTGCAGTCCTACGTGACAATCCAAATGAGTTTTAAATGCCAACTTGAATATTAAGTTGTTGGGATGAAAATAAGTTTTTAATTAAATAAATTTAATTTAGACTGTCACATAGAAAATTCAAGTTGGCATTTAAAATCCATTTGGATTGCCACGTAAAACCGTTATTAGGGAGATAACGAAGCTTAACAGTAGATAATGACCATTTCGTAACAGAATAATAACGTAAATGACTAAAACGTAACATTTCAAATATATGAGTTTTTTATTTATATAAATTTTGAAATATTTATTTGTGTTATAATTAAAAAATATATATTCTTTTAATAATATGGTATGATGCCTAATAACGTGGGCTAAAAATGATCACATGATTCTATCAAACAAAAATATGATCACATGATTCAAAGAGTTGGACTCATATGCCATTATTGTCCATGTGTGATACTGTGATGACTTGAATTATGACTTTCAAAGAATATTTCCTTATATCTACTGCTTATATTAATTTTTTTTTAAAAATCTGTTAAACTATTTTCATGTAAAGATTATTATTATCAGTTTTAATCAAATAAATGAATTAATGTAATTTTCGAGAGATATAAAGACAGGAACCGGTAAGGGTCTCGGCTCCTTTGGTTAAAAGAGAAAATTTTCTTTAGCCCAATATTGAAATTAAGTTTTTTAGCTTTTAAATAAATAAAAAAATTTCATTTTGGCTCTTAATTTAAGTATTTTAATGAAAAATTTTAATTTTGGCCCTTCCAAAATTTTATAACTTTATCTCAGCTTCTCTTAAATAAATTTTGTGGCTTCGCCTCTAATCAATATCTGTTAATCTATTACTCTCCCCAAACTTGACATTGCTTCGCTTAATCATCTCACATCAACTCTAACGAAATCACTTTAAGCTAACCTCTCTCTATAAATACCATCTTCCAGGACTAAAAGATGATGAGAGAGAGAAATATGTATAAGAGCACAAGAGAATTCAACGACTGTTGATACCATCACTCTATCAAACTCACCAATTCTCTAAACCTCCATTCTTAGAGACTCTTTATACTATTTTTTGTGTGAACTACTACCGTTATCTACCCGAATGCTTTGTGTAACTTAATTACTATAACAAATATAAAATAATAAATCTTAAACTTAAATATAAAATTTAAAAATTTATACATAAAATTTTAATTTAATTTAATCTTCAAATATCACAGACACAAATATTTGGTAACAAAATGGTTGAATGGCATAAGGCAACTACCACTAATGACAAAAGTTTATTGGTAACAAAGCTGGCAAAAGCTAATAATCATTGTCTGGAAATTTGGAAATTAGTGAACTTAATCCTCCAATGTTTGCATTCCAATTCCATGGCTTCTTCATTCTAATTTAAACCTCACATGATTTTAAATCCTTAACCTTCACTTCTTTTACACCTATGGTTCTTGGAATTAGATCAATTGATTGAATCAAGAATCGATTCTTATATATATTCAAATGAAAGATAAAACCAATTTTGAATCCATTATTGAGTGAATCATCCAAAATCAATTGAACCGAGTTAAAAATTTGATTAAATCGATTTTCTCAATTTTAATTATTTTAAATTTTTATTAATTTATTTAATTAAAATAATATCAGCCTGGATAAACTATAAACTAAAAACTGATTATCTGACTAATTTGACCGTTAATTTAATTTTAAAAACCTTGACCGCAACTAAATTCTAAGTTCTTTATTCAAAAGACAAATGGATAGACAACGGCCTTGGTCCCAACATGGTAAGTTTCCAATTTTAATCCCTTCAAAATTTATATATTAAAAATTAATATAAATGATAAAATTATACTTTAGTCCGTAAAATTTATTATTATTTACCTCTTAACCCTGCTCAGACATATCCTTGGAATTCTGTAGACTTATCGTTGTACTTAATTAGCGACACTAATAATAAAAACCGAAAACACAGTTTTGGAGGCATCTGCATTATTTTATTACCTATAAAGGAATTTGAATGGTAGCTTCTACCATAAACAAGACAGCAGGTCACGGAAATCAAAGCAGCAGGGAAAATGGATCAGACCAGTCCACTCTACACACAAAAAAAATGACCCACCATCTTATATTTAATTAAACAAACCACAAAGAAAAATAGATTAATAATAATAATAATAAAACACTAATGACACCCTTCATGTCACACAACCTGTTCCAAAAAGTCAGTGTTACCCTTGTCTTTTTGCACTTATTGATGAAGCAAGGCAGCTTGGAAAAGGAAATGTCTGGTCTTGTATGTCACAAATTATTAACTGGTTTTTCAGTATCTAGATGATGATATATTGTGTATATTTACAACACAATGCTATTTCAGAAATTTCACTTTCGTGTTTTAAGGTATGGTCCTTGTTTCTTTTCTTCCATTTTTAGCTCAAATGCTTCACCTTTGGGTACAATAATTTCTTTTCTTTCCTTCTTTTTCTATGTTATTTTGCTTGTTTTTAAGAACCCAGAATTTCTGGAATCTAAAGCATGTTGTTTTAGTTTGTTTGATGCAAGATTTTGAAGTGGGTATTTGAAGAAACCACCATCAGTGTTTCAAATGAAGCTTCTTTGGTAGCGGTTAGGGTGATCTGGTCCAATGCAGCTTAAAAAATCTGTCATGAGAAACAAGTTTGCTTCACTGCTTGTTTTATCTCTTGCTACAGTGGTTTTAAGCATCACTGACCCTGGGGACCTTGATGTCTTAATGCAATTCAGAGATGGACTTGAGAATCCTGAGCTCTTGAAGTGGCCTGAAAATGGAGGTGACCCTTGTGGTCCTCCGAGTTGGAACCATGTTTTCTGTGCTGAGTCCCGGTTACTCAGATTCAAGCTCAAGGTATGGGGTTGAAGGGTACTTTGCCACAAAACTTGAACAAGCTCACCATGCTGAACAACATAGGTCTCCAAAGAAACCAATTGAGTGGAAAGTTGCCATCTTTTAGTGGCTTATCAAATTTGCAGTATGCTTATTTGGATTACAACAATTTTGATTCAATTCCAGCTGATTTCTTTGATGATTTAGATGATTTGGAAGCGTTGGCATTGGATCACAACAATTTTAATGCCACAACTGGCTGGTCAATCCCCAAGGCTTTACAAAGTTCTGCTCAATTGACTAACTTTTCTTGTATGAGTTGTAATTTGATTGGTTCATTGCCAGATTTTCTTGGTTCCATGCCTTCTTTGACAAGCTTGAAGCTTTCTGACAATAAATTATCCGGTGAAATTCCAAACACCTTCAATGGCAGTGTTCTGCAGATGCTTTGGCTGAATGGGAATCAATTTACTGGACCAATTGATGTAGTGGCAACAATGGAGTCCCTCACAGTTCTATGGCTGCATGGAAACCTTTTCTCTGGACCAATCCCAGACAACATTGGTAACTTAACTCTCTTGCAAGATCTCAATCTTAATACAAATAACCTTGTTGGTTTAATTCCTAATAGTTTAGCAAACTTGAAACTGGACACCTTAGATTTAAACAACAATCAGTTTATGGGTCCAATTCCAATGTTTAAAGCTTCAAATGCGACTTTTGCTTCAAACAAGTTTTGTAAAGCCAGTCAGGGACTTCCTTGTTCCCCTGAAGTTATGGCACTTTTAAGGTTTCTTGGTGGGGTGAATTACCCTTCCAGGCTTGTTTCTTCTTGGACTGATAACGAGCCTTGCAATTGGGTGGGAATTAGATGTAATGGTGAGAAAGTTTCAATCATAAACTTGCCCCATTATAATCTTTCTGGTACTTTGAGTCCTTCAGTTGCAAACTTGGATTCCCTTTCTCAAATTAGGCTTCAATCTAATAATCTAAGTGGTCCGGTTCCGGATAACTGGACAAGCTTGAAATCTCTGGAAACTTTGGATCTCAGTGGCAATAACATATCTGGTCCATTACCAAAATTTGGTAGCACTGTGAAGCTTTTAATAGCTGATAATCCTTTATTGAATGGTGATAAGAAAGCCCCTTCCACCGGGGACAATGCGCCATCCAGGAGTTCGGGTTTTCCGACCAATAGTCGATCTACCTCGTCAAAAGGTTCAGGGTCTAGTCGCACTGATTCTTCTGTGGAATCAACCGAACCAAAAGGGTCCAAACAAAGCACATTTGTTTCAATTGTTGTTCTGGTTGCGAGTTTTGTGGTTCTTGCCTTTCTGGTTGTTCCTTTATCTATCTACTGTTGTAAGAAAAGACAAGACAGTAAGTTGGCTCCTTCCTTGGTGATTCACCCAAGGGATCTGTCTGATTCAGACAATGCGGTTAAGGTTGTTGTTGCGAGTAACACCAAAGGAAGCACTTCTGCACTAACAGGGAGTGGTTCTGCAAGCAGGAACAGTAGCAACATTGGGGAGTCTCATATTATTGAAGCTGGAAACCTAGTCATATCAGTTCAAGTTCTTCGAAACGTGACGAAAAATTTCTCACCTGAAAACGAGCTTGGCCGTGGTGGCTTTGGTGTAGTTTATAAAGGGGAACTAGATGACGGGACACAAATTGCAGTTAAAAGAATGGAAGCTGGTGTGATTACAAGCAAGGCTTTGGATGAATTCCAGTCTGAAATTGCAGTCCTTTCAAAGGTCCGGCACCGTCATTTGGTATCTCTTTTGGGTTATTCCATTGAAGGCAATGAGAGAATTCTTGTTTATGAGTATATGTCTCAAGGAGCTCTTAGCAAGCATCTTTTCCATTGGAAGAGCCTGAAATTGGAGCCTCTATCTTGGAAGAGACGATTAAATATTGCACTGGATGTAGCTAGAGGAATGGAGTATCTTCACACACTGGCTCACCAAAGCTTCATACATAGAGATCTTAAGTCTTCAAATATTTTACTTGGTGATGATTTCAGAGCAAAAGTTGCGGATTTCGGTTTGGTAAAACTTGCCCCTGATGGGGAGAAATCTGTTGTGACGAGGCTTGCCGGGACTTTTGGTTACTTAGCACCGGAATATGCAGGTATGCAACTCCTTTAAGCTTTTCCAATCATTTGCAATTATATTAGGCTAAATAGACATCATAAGTTTTTCTCAGTGAAGTAGTTAATCTGTTTAAACTTCGAACTGTTCGAACTTTTCTTTCTATACATAGCTTGAGTTCCTCCATTGGAGTGCCATAGTTTTTGTTCTTGAAAACCTTTTGGCTTTTTTCTTTTTGGTTTCATGTCTAACTTCACATGCCAATCAATTCAGTGACAGGAAAAATCACGACCAAAGCTGATGTCTTTAGTTTCGGAGTTGTGCTGATGGAACTTCTAACTGGATTAATGGCACTAGACGATGATAGACCCGAAGAGACCCAGTACTTAGCTGCATGGTTCTGGCATATCAAATCAGACAAGGAGAAACTGAGGGCTGCCATCGACCCTATTCTTGACATAAAAGATGAAACTTTCGAGAGTATTTCCATCATTGCTGAACTAGCGGGACATTGCACAGCAAGGGAACCCAACCAAAGACCAGACATGGGCCACGCTGTGAATATGTTGGCTCCACTTGTTGAAAAATGGAAACCATTGGATGATGACAGTGATGAATATTGTGGCATCGATTACAGTCTTCCACTTAACCAGATGGTGAAAGGTTGGCAAGAAGCTGAAGGAAAGGAGTTTAGTTATATGGATTTAGAAGACAGCAAAGGTAGTATCCCTGCTAGGCCTACTGGTTTTGCGGATTCATTCACGTCAGCTGATGGTCGATGAAAAAGAGGTAAATTCGTTGCATATTTCCTTTTAATATTTTTGTTCATTTGGGAGTTGTAGATAGCTGTTTGTGTTCTATCTATTTGAGAATTCAATGTTAATATATAATTTTTTTTTTTTTTTGTGGTTTGTGTTCTATCTATTTGAGAATTCAATGTTAATATATAATTTTTTTTTTTTTTTTTGTTTGTGGTTGGTTTTTATTGGTGGATTCCTTTGTCTTTAAATTATAAGATTCATGTTTTGGTGTTTAAACTTAGTTTGTAACATTTTGGCCCGAGTCTACAATGGTATTAGCCATCCAAAACATTATCACCTATTGATTGTAATAATTAGATGGGCATGCAGGGGGTAATATACTTGTGAGGTTGATTCCTTTGTGATGCTATTATTATCCATTATTATGAACAAGTACATAATGTGGGCATGTAGATATTTTTATATGAGTCTAGTAATCAAGAAATCATCACGTCTTTTTTGAACACATCCATGACCAAATGGAACCCACAAAGAAAGACACAGAACATGAAAGCAGTAGATGAAAAGTAATTTAAGGGGAAGACAGTGGGGGCTAATGCAATTGCATGTGCTGTTTGATAGACGGATGTATAGAAAGGGTTGTGCTGCTTGTTATTGTCATGTTGTGAAGTTGGGGCCATTGGATTGATTATTACTAGGAAACACCAAACACCCATATCACCTATGTGCCTTACCTTTTACTTCCAATCATAGACTTGCATTGCTCCCATACATGGCTGGCTGGCCCCTTTAACTTTCATTTCATTGATTGATTGATGGATGGATGACGGACGGATTAAGAAGATAGTAATAGTTCTCCTCTTCCTTGGCCAATGATGCACACAATGCTTTCGAGTTACCATTATACTATTGGAGAAAGCTCAAGATGGGAGAACAAGACAATGAATTAGAGGAAAAAGGAAGAAGGGTTTAGAAGAAAAACAAAAACCCATTTGGTTGGAGTAGTTTTTTTTTCTGGATCAAACAAATCATCACAGTTTCCTTTAATTTTGGTAGGGGTTTGTAGGAAAGCTCAGTGAATTTTAGGCTAAAACTAAACATGGATTAAAAATTTTGATTTTTTGATGGAATGGAGTTTGGTTTAAAAAAATTATGCTAATATTTGATTTATATAATTTAAACTACCGCACAAGTACTGTGGTTAACCAAGAACTTGGCTTCCCAAAAAGTGTGGTTAGCGAATGGAAGGAATTGGTCAACTGACTTTGCAATCCTTTGTTGCTTGTTATGGAGATGCCACAACAATTTCAACTTCAATAACAGTTAATAGTAATGTTGATGTTGATGTAGATACAAGTCTAATCTGGGCCGAGAGCTTTGTTAACTCAAAATCATGTGAGCGCTATCGCATTCAAACAATATCGGGTGATCATTGAAGGAAATCAGAAAAAAAGGTGGGTCAAGTTGAATACAGATGATGCATTTTTGAAAAACATTAACACTACTGTGATAGGAGGAGTGTTTAGAGATCATGATGGCAATTGGAAGTGCGGGTTTACCATGCGGATTGGGAAAGATTCAATCTTCAAAACTGAGGTTTGAGCTATTTTAGAAGGTCTAAACTTAGCATGGACATTTGGATTTAGGCAACAAGAGCTGGAATGTGATAATTCCTTAGTTGTGGAAACCATTTTAGCTGAGGGTGCGAGAACTAGTATGTTACCTGAGTTGCACTTGATTAAGCAACTCTTATGTTGTGATTAGAAGGTTTGTCTTGGACACATTCCAAGAGAATACAACAAAGTAGCTGGTTGGATGACCAAGTTTGGCAAAGAGAATTATGATGAGATGCATATATTTGAGGAGTGTCCATCCTTATTAAGAAAGCTACTCAAGGGTGACCTTCATCCTATGATTGTTTCTTCTAGTTAACTTGCTTTTTGATTTCGCTTTTTAGTTGTTTCTTGTTACCAAAAAAACTACCACACAAGTGCAACTTGTGAATCAATTCACGATCTTAGGGATTTGGTAAATGCTTTTTACCAAAAAACCAAATGTTGGAATTCATTCAAATAGTTAGAGTTACTTCTATATATAAAGCATTGATTGAGTTGATGTTACCCTCGATCAAACCTCAATTCAGTTGTAAAATTACTAAAAGTCTCTTTTTTTTTTTTTATAAAACAATAAATATTATTTTGAAGATCTTTTTGTCTTTTTACATTTTGATAAATTTAAAAATAAATATTGATGATGAGAATAATGGTATTTGAACCCAAGACATATTTGGTTTGGTTTTTATTTTACCTAAAGTTATGTTTGGTTTTTATTTTATTTTTAATAAATTTATTACATAATTGTTTCCACTCATATTGTGAGTATGTCATAATATAGTGTCTATTAAAGATGTTGATGGTATATTAGAAGAAAAGATATAGATAATACTAATTAATTTATGGCATATAATGCATAAGTGAATTCTTTGTTGTTCTAATTATCGGAAAGTGGAAAAATAAAGACCTAAAGCTAGGTGATCTTAGAAAGATCTCTAAACAAAAGCTTACAAAGAGAAAATTTATGATGAAGAAAGATTTTCCTCCGTTTGATATGTATACATATTAAGAGAACACTATAAAACTCTTTTGCTTATTTAAGGTTTTTTATAGTCGATTTCTCCTATTTAATTTATTGGACTATATGATCTTTAATATCTTAACGCAATAGTAAAAGGAATGCTAGTTAATGGCAACCAATTTTCTTTGCTCAAAAGGAATGATTGGACAATGAATTTCATGACACTCACCCTATCAATCTTGTGGTAACCCTTCCAGTTAACCTTCGCAATAAGGTTAGCACTAGGGCCACGATTGTTGTACTCAACATAGTAAAGGATATCTTCGTAATTAACTTTGTCAAGTCTTTAAAGTGCATCCATCCATCCATTAGGCTTAATGAAGTCACCCAATGTGGATTCCATGATAATAGTTGTAGAGA
Organism: Gossypium rotundifolium; assembly: GCA_025506655.1. Lineage (NCBI taxonomy): Eukaryota > Viridiplantae > Streptophyta > Magnoliopsida > Malvales > Malvaceae > Gossypium > Gossypium rotundifolium. Next base: position 5,058,747 of record CP106722.1, on the reverse strand, counting down.
ATTTCTTCCATGGCCTACCCAAGTATGTTGCAAAATTTAACCTGTTGTTGAAGAGCTTTTGCTCGGGGACAATCTTGCAATTTTCGATCACAATACCAGTGTTCTCATCAATGAAGTCCTTGCTCTGTGTTGCCACTATGTTGAATTGCTTATCCATTGGCCTCATTACAATAATCAATGAGTTTTAGATAACAATAAAGGAGTCACCAAAGATGAAGTCAATGGTTCCAGAAATGACACAATTGCGAAAGAACTAACGATTTGCTTGATTGTACAAGGTGTCTTGGTGGGCATCTATTCTACAATTGAAGAAGGTTGATTTATTTGATTAAACACAAAGAGCCATCGTCTAGTGCTTTTTAGGACTAGCGGTGTTTTAGAATCCCATGGATTTGGCACTAAACCCATTCCCAATAGCAGTTGTACCATTAAAAATATGAAATTATTTTAATATAATAAATTATCATGAGAAATATTTATGATGGATTAACTTGATCGAGTTATCTTCGACAAGATTATGAAAACTATATAGGTTGCTCTATAATTATATATTACCTATGTTATTGGTTGATATAGAGGACCTTTTCTATTAATAAAATAATTACATGATTGACAAAAAAAAAAAACGATTAGAGTTCTTGGATACTTACAGAAAGTGGCAGTTTGCCAAGTGGTAATTTTGCCACCATTTTTGACACTCTTGCGACTAATGACAATAGTTTTTCTTGGGCCATCACCATACATGATGATGATGGTGTATTGTTTGTCTATGGTGATGTAGTCAACATAGATTCTGGCCTTGATATAAATCACATGCGGATATTGGAGATCTTAGGAGAGTCAAATAATGTTGCACCAATGGTCTTAAATTGGCTGCTACCATCCTTGGCCACAATAACATTTGGTTTCAAGTTGCTATTATCAATCCTAGCCAAAAGCTAACGACCTTTAATTGAGAACCATGAGGGATATTCATTCTTCTCAACGGAAAAAAGTGTATGGGAGTTAGTAATGTTTAAATGGATGTCGAATTTGGAAAGAATATCCGAAAATTTTGTTGATATTGTCAAGACATTACCTGTGAGTTCATTAGCATTGATAATACCCATTTTCATGGTTTCTTTCATCATGTTATCGTGTTCAAAACCATTCAAGCATCATTGCTGATATGATATAACAGCGCTCAACCAGGTTCTAAGATCATTGATGTGGTCATTAATGTTGCGCAATTCATTATCACTGACATCAAAGTATGATGCTTGAAGTGAATCAACAGTATAGTTATCATATCCTTACAATCATCTAAGGCCATCTTTGTGAGACAGTTGTTCTTAACTTGAACAATTAAAAAGTTAGAATAGTTGAAAAACTTCTTGATTGCTTCCTCAGCTGCTAAGATAGCCTTTGCAATAACTCTTTATTATCAGTTCTATTGACAGAGCTAAAAGTCCTTTGGCAAGATTCTCGATAATGAGTAAATAAACATGTAACACCCCATACCTAACCCGATCGTCGAGCCTGATTTACAAGGTGCCACATTCGTTGCTAGAGCAACTACGATCAAATCAAAGTTTAATTTATAACACAAACATCCTAATATCGGTTAAACATGTATATAAAATGATTCGTATTCATTTCTAGGTCTTATACGACCTTACGAAAGCTCTAATGCTAACCCGAGATCAAATTAAGGCTAATTTGTAATATTTTCAAAATTTTAGATTGACGTTGTGATGTTAGGGGTTCCTCGTTGCAACATAACATAGTGTCTAGTCTTGTCCCAATGACCCATGCTCGACGTCGCATCATTGCATTGTGGCCTAATCTCATTGCGACGACATATACTTGACGTCATGACATGACAACCTGTTTCTGCAATTTTCAAATGAATCATCAGTTGCACTTTCCAATTAAATAAATATGCACATTCAAATCATATTTCCAACCAAATATGTAATATCTATGTTTCAACATAGCAAAACACCTATTTCAACCATGTACCATTATCATTTCACTAAAACATTTCATTCAAAACCTTAATCAAACATATCTATTTACCTAATCATTGACAATTGTAGCTTTCATATGATTTCTAAACATATTTGCAATCTATTAACACATTTCATCCAATTGACCAATTCCATACATCAAGTTATAATTCAAAGGTCCATACAGTAATAGTTTTATATCAAAATAGACTCAACCTAGGTATATGTCATAGTTGATACCAAAAGAAAACTTATACAAACTTTTTTGAGTCAGGGATTGCTTCTGGGATGCTGGATCAACTGCTCAAACTACTAGGAATCTACTATACCTGTGTTCAGAGAAAACAAACCGTATGCTGAGTAAATAAGCTCAATAGTATTTCCATGATTTAAATAAAATAAATAACATATGCATTAGTGAATTGTCACAAGGTATTTAATGTCAATAACTGTTCTAAACATGTTCTATGATGCCAATAATTCTATTAACATATTCACATTTGAACATGCTATAACAATAGTAAAATCAATTCAAGTCACTTATCCATTACCTAACTCTAAACCAATTCATATTGACAACCGTAGGCACACATAGTATTTCATCTACCATCATCAGCATGTATACATATATAATGGCAACATTTCAACCATTTTCGAGCCTATTGGCTCACTATTATTCAACCGGCCACCAGGGCTTATTTTCAACCGATACATATAGTAGTTTACATACCTTATCTATCTTAACACACATATAAGCATATTATACTAATTCATTAGCATTTTGTAACTTCTATACTACTTTTGTCATCTCGGGTTACTCGACAATAATGACTTTTGCTATCAAAATTCACTATACCATCCCGGATGACCTAACAACAATGGTTCGCACTACTTGATTAATTACGATCCCATATGGCTTGAAAATGATGGTGCATTCAAATTCAATATTCTACCATCCTGAATAGCCCGACAACAATGGTTTTCACTATATTTTTGTTTTACCATCCTGGATAACCCGGCAACAATGTTTCTCATAGTTTACCTAACCTACTATCCCAGATGGCCCTACTACGAGGGCATTCAATATTTAAATATTCTAACATCGCAAATACCTTGAAAACGATGGCTCTGACAATGTACACATTCTATCATCCTTGTAATAACCCATTTTTTAGTGGTACCAAAAACGACTGTTTTGAGATCCTATTTTCGTGACCGTGTCAGTAAATATTATTTATTAATATTGACAAGGATATTATAGTGTTATATTGATTTTTAATCCGGTAATTTTATTGAACTGTTAGTAATTAAGGTACAAGAACTAAATCATAAAAACTGTAAAAAGTTAATCGCTATGTATTTTATTAGTTAAAAGGCTTAAATAGAAATTGTTCAAGGATTTAAATGAAAATTAGGCCATAATATATTATTATGGATGGTTGGTGCATGATTTTAACAATTGTTTTCTTAAAAGTTAAAGATAAATTAATGAAATTAAGACATTAATTAAAAGAAAAAAAAAGTGGAAAGAAAGAGAATGAGTTTCATTCTCATCTTCTCCACTGAATATATCCATTGAAGGAAGAATTGAGAGCTTAGTTAAAAAATTCCGTAGCATTCGACCATTGCATGTAAGTGATTCTAAAATATGTTTTTCAAAATTTTATATTTTTGAAATCGTTGTAGCTCGATTTAGTTAACCCGAGCATTAATTTGTAAAACTGTTAAAGTTTATAAAAATTACTATTGATGAATTTTGAAGCTTTTGGTGTTTAGATGTTAGCTTTTAAGCTTAGAAATGAAAGAGATTAAATTGTAAAGTTTAAATGCTAGTTTTGAGCATAAGAACAAAAATAAAAACAATTCAAAATTAGCATGAAATTTATGTAATTATAGATATTAGAGGGACGTAAAATGATGTGATTGAAATTGGATTGCAAAACGGGGCTTAAATGTGAAAGATATGATTGTTTTAGAGGATTAAATTGAATAAAATGAAAAAATTTTAGGGAAATTGTGAAAAATGAAGATATACATGGAATGAGATAGTATAAGTGATTGAAACTGATGAATTGAAATGAATTACTAAATAGATCAAGATTTGAATCAACCGGTAGATAATCGAGGAAAAGGGAACATTGCGAATTAGTCCTCAACACTTTATTTACTAACGTTGTTTCCAAGAAAGTTCATATGGTATTGTTTTATATGCAAATGTAATGTATGTGTTTGAATTATAAATTTATGTTGTGTGAATGCATTTTGAATTGTATATGAATTGGGATAAAAATGTGAGAAAATGTCTGAATTGTAAAAAATTTAACTAATATGTCAAATGTGTCCAAATGAACGTAAGAAAGGATAGGATATAACTGGCATGCCAATAGGGTTATTTGCACGCTATACGGGATATGGTATGTGATGATACTGATGTATAGAGAATTCACTATTTATACCGAAATCTAGCATTTGTTGCAGATTACCGAGCTTTGTTTCTACGGAGACCGTTGTTACTGATTCTCTATGGAGACCTTGGTATGTTTTAGAGGGATGTAATGTCTTATGACATATGATGCCTATAGCCTTAGCACTTCGATTCTCAGGTATGTATTGGAGTTATTGCTCAAACAAGCAATCTGATGTGTTTTGGTGGTTACCCGCATATCTGTATCTATTTATTATATTTCATTGGGATGAATGATTATGGAAACAAGGTAATTGAATGAATCATAATATGTAATGTGATAGAAATGGAAATATAAGACTAAATGATTGAAATGATGATGTATGTTCTAAACTGATATGTTATATAATGATTGAATAATGTAACTGAAGTATATATATTTGATGATACTGATTGAATGTCATTGAATTGAACTGTATCTTATAGATTGAAATGCTATAAGACCTATATCTGATGATCTCATCTTATTGATGTTAAATGTGAAAACAAGAAAATGGTATAGTTCGTTAATTCATTTTGTTAATTGTGAAATGAGGCAAGTTTATTGTTTTAGCTTCTATGAACTTACTAAGAATTCGCAATGCTTACTCAGTTACTTTTCATGTCTTGTAATTATCTTTTGTGAAACGCGTCGATTGGATCAACTTAGAGCCCACACTTTCTAGCTTTTTACTCGGTAGATTTTTAATCATTCCGAACTTGGTTATGTGGCATGTATACAGGAGTCGTATTGCATATGTGTCATTTTGATTACTCATGAACTTGAGCCTATGTTATACTTGATTTTGGATGTTTGCATGTTATGTATATAAGTGTGTATGATGACCAAATTTTGAATGTGGATTGGTTGAGGTAATGCTATGAGAATGGTGTAAAATTGTTCAATATGTGATAGTTGGATGATAGCTTAATGTGATATCTTGAATGGCATCCAAATGGTATTTGTAGGTATGATTTGGTATAAAAGTATGATGTTATGATATGTCGAATTATGGTATTTTGGATTAGCTTGGACTTTGAATGGCTATATGTCATATACATATGTGTTTGTTGGAAATGCCTCAAGTGGTGAAAGAAGCATTTGTTTAATAAGATTGGCATTGTTATGCTTGAATATTTGGTCCCTAATAAAAATAATAAGCCAATCATATTTTAAAATCTATTCAATTTAGTCCCAAAATCCAAAACAAGCCTAACTTTCAATTCCTAGCTTCGAATTAAAATTCGATTTGACATATATTCATTAGGAACCTCTTACTTTCTATTCCTACTGAAAGTTCAACAGTTTTTCATTTTATTCAATTTGGTCTCTAATGTATGAAACTAATAATTAAGCTTTATAATTTAGTCCTTTTTACTAAGCTTAATTTCTATCAATTTCACACCTAATTTTCAAGAAATCAACAATGGAAACTTTTTAAAAATTTAACAATTTTTCAAATTGGTACATGTACTAGCTCAATCAAGCTCTTATGACCTTAAATCTATAAAAAAAAAATTTACAAGAAAAGGACTTGAATTTCATACCAAATCAAGTGGTCGAATGTTGAAACATCCAAAATGGTTTTTCTTTGGTTTCAAAAATGGAAGATGGTGAGTTGAGGAAGAAAGTGGTGGAATTTTCTAGTAACTCCCCCTTTTATACTATAATTAATAATAATTAATCTAATTTAATTACTTTAAGCTTAGTTAATTAAGTTAAATTAACAAATTATCTATTCATAATAGAATATAGCATCATCATCATCCAACTCTTGTTTAGAAATGATTTAATTACTATTTTATACTTTTGGTTAATTTCTATTTAGGTCCCTCAAGTCATTAGTCAATTAAAAATTTACAAACCATTTTTTGAATTTAAAAAGGAAAACGAACTTTTACAATTTCCTCGGACCTTAATTAACCATAATTTTGGCTAAATCGCTTAACAAAAGTCCAATTCATTTAAATAATGACCCCGTAAATATCCTTATTTAATATCTACGAACGTAAAATCGACTCGCTTTCCAAACACAAAACATTGCCTTATTTTCAAAAATACAATCAAAATCCTTTAAGGTAACGAGGTCCCAAAACTATAATTGTCAACACCATTGAAAATCGAATCGTTACGGAACAAAAGTTAGACACTGCCTTCATTTGTAGAGATAATGTTTCATTATCATTTTGAGTCCAATGAATTAAACATTCTCTCCTACCCCCTTCGTCCAGTGAAGCTCCCGGACGAATCAATGATTTCCATCACGGAGTTTTAAAGCGTAAGTTTTTCTCTTTTTTACTTATGTATCTCTCAGATATGTATGTGTTGTAAGAGAAAAAAAATAAACAGTAATACCTATACAGAAATTTCTTTAGTCTTTGATTTGATTTTTCTTTCTCCTCATATTAAAATAGATTTGTAATACAAGAAAAAAATGAATCAAAATACGTAATAGCAAAAGAACAAAATAAACCTTTCAAACGCCGATTTCTTTCGCTTGCCTCTATTTTCTCTTGTAGCCCTCTCTGTTTGTGTAAAAAAACCCCGCTACATTTGAATTTTTTTTTTATAGAAAAAACCTCTAAAATAGAACAAAACCTAATCCCGAATCTCCTCACCGCTTTCGCTTCCTTCTTTGTAGGTACTTTGACGCACGACTTGAGTTGGAGGCGACGCTGTCGGGTGAACTTGAGGCGCTGCTCGCTAGGGTTTCATGGGTTTTTTTTTTTGCTTTTTTTTGCTATGGGTTTTTTGGGTTTTGCCTCTTTTTGAAATTGGGCCTTACAAATGCCTCTCTTGCTTTTTTTTTAAAAGGGCCAATTTTGCTAAACTTTAGGTTAAAATTTGTTCTCATCTAAATTTTTGGCTAGGGAATTTTGCTTGTTGGGGAGATAAGATCTCGGATTTGAAATTGGGCCTTACAATAAGCCTTCTCCACTCCACTCCCGCCAAAGGAGATAGCTCATTGTCGGCAACGCCAGAATAGAGCAAAGACTTTAAAAGGCCAATTTTGCCCCATCTTCTCGATCTTGACTTTTTCTGTTATGCTTCCTTTTTCCGGTAGCTTTATTCCACCCAGGGGATAAGGTCGCATTCCCACCGCTAGGAGGTATAGAAATTTGTTCTCATCTATTCCACTCCCGCAAGGTCATTTTTGGAGATAAATTCTCGATCTGCTATTCTTTATATTTTCTACCATTACCCTACCGCCCATTACCCTCGCCGGTGGGATAAGATCCGCTGCTAGGGAATTAGAATGTTTTGACTCATCGATCCGATCTACTCCACCTACTTAGAATTGATTTCATGGGGTATATGTTTATGCCAAATGATTAGGATGTCATGGAGATAAGATCTGCAACCTTCATTTAACAAGTTATTGCTTGTCGCTTATTAAGGTGACCCCGACGTATGTCTTCTCTGCTCAAATTACTTCTAACAACTAATCAAGATGTGGAGATAAGGCTTCAATCTTCGATCTTATTTCAATGAAAAATGCTTAGAAAAGATCATAATAATGGACAAGAAAGAAATTAATTAGGAGCATAGCACAAATGCAATCAAGAAGGAAATTAATTGGTAGTGTATTTTGGGAGATAAGATCGCTACTTAGGTGCCCCGCTATACTCCGAGCTTCTTTGTTCAAAGAGATAAGATCTGTGTGTCTTCAATCCACTCCATACTTCGCAATTCAGGAGATAGGATCTATCTATCACAACTTGAGCCCGCTCTTTTCACAACTCAAAGCCCTTTGGATAAGATCTCTATTTTTCACCTTGGCCTCCGCTTTTTTTGTTTTTTTTTTTTTTTTTTTTGTGTTTTTTTTGGATTCCCTTTGTGGGTTTTCATCTTGCCCAGAAATTGAGGCTCAATGTTTTCGACTGCCATCCACTCCCAAAGCTCGCCCGGGATAAGGTCCTTCCCATATTTTTCCCCAAGTCCTGCATACCCAATACCAAGTCGCCTAGGGAATTAAGGCTCGTCATCCGCTCGATCCATGGCGAATCCACTTTCTTCGATCGGGCCAGGGATAAGATCCCTTCGCTATTTTAAAGAGTAGCCCGCCACCCCATAAACCAATGAGAAGGGTGTTGCCCTGTAGGTCCTCCAATTGAGGCTCAATATTTTCGACTGAATCCTTTTTCCTTCTTCTTTCTTTTTTTTTGTGGGATAAGGGTCGATATTTTTGACCGTTACCCCTCTCACCGCTTAGGGAATTAAGGCTCGTCGCGTCGATCTGCATCCACTCCTACCCCATGTATAGATAAGATCTCTATTTTTGGCCCGCCACCCATGGTACCTCGCTAGGAATTGAGGCTCAATATTTTCGATTGCTCCCACTCCTTTGCCATTTGGTGGGATAAGGTTCGATTTTCACCTTTTAGCTCACGGTTCACCGCTAGGAATTAAGGCTCGCCATTCTCGATCTGCTCCACTTCAAAGTATTCGATTCTTTTAGCCCATATTTCATAAGATCTATAACAGCTATTTTGGCTCGCTACCCTATTGTAGCGTAGGAATTGAGGCTCAATGTTTTGACTGTTCCACTCCCTCCCCAAAGACAAGGTCCGATATTTTTGGCCCAAAGATGAAACACAAGAATCATCGCTAGGAATTAAGGCTCGTCATTCTCGATCTGTTTCTCCACTCTGTTTTGCCTCGGTGGGATAAGGTTTCGATATTTTCGACCTCTAGGTTACCTTCCGCTTAATACGGAATTAAGGCTCATCATTCTCGATCTGCTCCACTCCCCGTTAGGATAAGATCTGCTATTTTGGCCCTGCTATCCCATTTGACCGCTTCTTCTTGAATTGAGGCTCAATGTTTTGACCTGCTCCACTCTTTAGTGGGATAAGGTCTCAATTCTCTGAACTCCCATCAATTTTGCTACATTGTCCTATGGGAACCCACCCTTGTAGAATTGATTTCATGGGGTATATGTTTATGCCAAATGATTAGGATGTCATGAAAATGCTCCTAACCAACAGTATTATGAATGTTATGAATGCGAAATGTCATGAGAATGATCCATTTTAACATTTAATGGTATTGCATTGTCTTGCTTATTAAGGTGACCCCGACGATGTCTTCTCTGCTCATTAATACTTCTAACAACTAATCAAGATGTCGCCACCGCTAGTCCCTTATCTCAAGTCTCGAGCCCTTTAAGCTCAGTTAGTTCTAAATAATTGTCCCTTTCTTCTTGGCTTTTTTGCATTCTTGTATTATTTAGAGACTTTCTATCAGTAATACGTCCAGAAAACTTCTTTTGTGAAAGCATTATTAGTTCAATAATCATTATTCAATGAAAAATGCTTAGAAAAGATCATAATAATGGACAAGAAAGAAATTAATTAGGAGCATAGCTCAAACAAATAAGAATGCAAATGCAATCAAGAAGGAAATTAATTGGTAGTGTATTTTGGAACGAGCAAATTAAGAATGGGTAAGATGGCAATTAGGTGCCCCAGATATCGCCGACGAGCTTCTTTGTTCAAACTTCTTGAGGACCATTTAAGCTCAATATGTGTTTAGGGATTCTGAGTACTTTGTCGATGCCCTAAGATGTAACATACTTCCTTATTGTCAATTCAAGCGTGGAAAACCTCTGATGCCCCATCATGATTTGATCACAACTTGAGCCGCCTTTTCGGTTTTCAACTCAAAGCCCTTTGGTCTCAAAGTGCCTTTCATGTTTTCACCTTGGCCTCCGCTTTTTTTTTTGTTTTTTTATTTTTTGTTTTTTTGTTTTTTTTGGATTCAAGATGCCCTTTGGGTTTTCATCTTGGCCCACTTTCAAGTAAATACTTTTTCGATCCGAATCAGATTAATTGGATTTGGCGGACTTTTGCCATCCATCTCGGCTAGCATCAAAGCTCGCCCGTAAAAGGCCTTCTTTACAACATAAGGTCCTTCCCAATTAGGCATCCACTTTCCCAAGTCCCTTTGCATATGGAGGATCTGTTTCAATACCAAGTCGCCTTCATGGAATACTGGGCGGACTTTCTTATTGTAAGCTCAAGATCATCCGCTTCGTCATTGACCATGGCGAATGGCTCTAGCCACTTCTTCGATCGGCTTCGGCGGTCATACAGAGTGAACCCTTCGAGAAGGGTGTTGCCCGGTGGAAGTCCTCCAACATTCGGAAGCATGGTCCATCATCTTTCAAAATTTTTTTTTTGAATGGTTTCTTTCTTTTTTCTTTCTTCTTTCTTTCTTTTTTTTGTTTTGTTTTGTTTTTTTTAAAAAAATTCAACTTGAACTCGAGGTTGAAATTGAACTTGATGATTGACCTCAGAACTTTGTCATAGGAACCGCCTCTCACCCTCTTAGTGGAATAGTTGACAATCACGAACATGAATAGGCGCCAACTAGATACTTTTGACGAAATCATCCCCATAACATCTATGCCCCATGTATAGAACAAACATATAAGTCATGTCTTCTCAATTTGGCATTTACTGCAACACCGATTTAAATCTCTCTTTCATGGTAGCCTCAGCCTAGGCATATCTTGATGCGATCACACAAAAACATCTTTGGATTTTTGAATAACTCAATGGCGTCTTGCTTCATTTCGGTGAAGGGCAAGGCTTCGATCTTCACCTTTCCCTAGCTCACGGTGTCATCGACCCTTTGTACGATCGAGTCTATTTTATTTTGTTTTACCATCCTTCGATCAATGGGTAAGTTTTAATCTCGACATCTTCAAAGTATTCATATTTCACTCAATGGAGTCTATAATTGTACTCATGTCCCGATATCTCGGTACCTATTGTAGGTACGTGAGGCAAATTCAAAAGAATAAATGGTTCAAGATGATTATTCATAATCATGGATGAACAATGAAAGAACATCCCAAAGAACAATAGAATATATAGTATGACATGGAAAAAAATGAGAAAATATTGGCTCAAAGATGAAACACAAGAATGCATTTTTATTGAAAATAAAGATGTTTGAACAAGCCTATTTCACAAAAGATTCTTATTGTTTCTAGCTTAAAACAACAAGCGTGTTTTGAACATTACTCGTGTTAGCTCTAAAACTACAGAGTTTCCTTCACACCCAGCTTATTCAAAACACTTTCAGCTCGTAGGGTGAACGCCTCCTAGGTTTCCTTCATTCGATCTCTCCTAATACGGCTTGATGATCAAGGCTTTTAACATGTCTTCTACCGCTTCTTCATTTGTCATCCCATTTAGGAGGAATAATTCTTTCGATATGGATACCTTGGATATATATGGAAAGTAATTGATCCCCATTTGACCTCGGCTCCTTTTACTCGACTCACTTCCTATGGTACATACATTTTCCCTCCCGCTAAGTCAAAAACTCCAACTCTTTATTATCCATTAACCCTTGTACTAGGGCTCGAATTCACCGCATTCTTTGGATCCCATGGCCTTCCTTGTTATGGAACTCACAATAGTTCCTCGTATCCGGGATTTGCCCTTACGCCTTGTATGATTAAACCTCTTTCCACCATTCTTCTCCGGACCTCTCTCATCGGGGTTCTTATTTCGCAACGCTCAACTTGATTCTTTTTCCGCGCCTCGATTATCGGATTCATCCCATTATCAATGTGACTGGGTAATGATTTTCACAACAAAGCGATCATTGAACTCCACAATGCCCATTTTGATGAGCCTCTCGACTAGCTTTTGAAAGGAAAGCAATTTTCTCGGGTGCCCCACTATCCTCGCATGGTATTCACATTGAGTGCTTGCATTGTACCATTTAGGATATGGGGTTGCAGCTGGTTCGAGTAGACAGGGCTACTACGTGCGCTGCTAATAAAGTTTTATACAACTCTTATACGCCACCCAGATAGAGTAAATTGAATTTCTCGATCCTTTGCCTCATGTTGGGCTCTTGTCTTATTTGCCTCTGCTGCCCATAGCCATGACTCTCGGTTGGGTAATAGTAATGGGTTTAGGATAACCCGAACTTATATTCCCTACTTCAGCTTCCCTTTTCTTGGTCGCTTGCTTTTTGCACTCTCTCCTACTCTATCTTCCCACACTGATTGCATTTTCTATCATCTCACCTGACATCACCATGTCCGAGAAACTCTTAGTCGTGCCTCCCAACATGTGGTTAATGAACGGTGCCTTCTGTGGTATTGATGAAGAGCATGGTCATTTCCTTTTCTAGTAATGGTGGTCGGACTGCGTGAATGACTCCTCCTCCATCTTCATGCTTTTCAAGTTTTCACTTGGCTTTTTCTCCATGTTTTGCAATGTGATCCTCACAAAAGCTATATCGGTCACATGGTCGTAATGCTTGATGAAAGCTCGCGCCAAATCTCTCCATGATTTGATTTGGGTACAACTCAACTGGTTGTACCATTTTGTCATTTCAATCGACTATCCTGAAAGCAATGGATCAACAATCGGTCATTGTTGACATATCCTCGTCATTCTTCGACGAACATCGTAATATGGGCCTCGTGGCGACTAGTCCCGTTGTACTTTTCGAACTCGCATCTTGAACTTTGGAGGAAGTACTAAACGGGACTAGACTCAATTTTCTTAGCATCCACTTCGCATTGGTAATCAAGACTTTCCAATGCTCAAACTTCTCCTCCAACCATTTGCATCGATCCTCGAACTCTTTTGGAAGCTCGCTTACTTCTTCCTCTTCTGCCACCTCATCGAAGTCTGGGACTATTGGTTTTACCAAATTAACTTCGGGTTAGAGCTCGAGCTCAGGGAAGTTTCCAGTCGTCGAGACCGGATTGGTGCCGAGGTTTTATATTGACCGATACTCTTGGTGGTTGCACTGGGAACTTGTTTGAGCCAGCCCGGAGGGCAAGCAAAATCTTCATTATCTCCTCCAAGATCGACCATAGGCCTTTTCCGCTTCTGTGCCCTCCACCAACAATCGTGTTAGCTGCTCATCATGCTTCTCTCGATTCCAAGATTTGATCCCTCATATCCTGTTGATCTTGGCTAATCGCTTCTTGAACTTTGGTCTTGCATCTCTTTCTCGCATTTGCTCCAACTTTTCTATCCTTTGATCCATTGCTCTCGTCTTTTTCCGAGTGTAATAGCGGTGTTCCGGATAACTATAATATGACCTCTAGTTAATAGGGTTCTTTATGATATTAAATGCACATGATGCGATGTGATGCTATGCAAATGCGTGAAATGCAATGTAAATGAATGAATGCAAAAAATAAGAGGCATTGACTCAATTCGCTTACATTAGAAAAACTTTACTAGAAAATAAATTTCTTTACACAAAACGGATCGCATACAGCTTTGTCCTTATAGTCCAAGTGAAAACATGAATCCTTCTTCGCAAAAGTCAAGTCTTGTACTAATAGATACTTCCTCTAACTCCTTTTGCTTGATCCTGACCGCCACGCCTGCTCACTTGTTCGCTTCTTCAAAATGTGGAGACGTAATAATCTTCGAATATTCTTGTCAACTTGAATCCTCGGTGATAAGGTCTTGTATTCCTTCACGGACTATAAGTCTTCTCGTTGTATTCACTTGAACTATATTCTACGACAGTATTATAATCCACTTTATCAAAAATCTGCTTTCTTATGACCAACTTTTCTATTTAGTAATCGAATTTGAAATCAACACCTTTTTTATGATGTGAATGCAATGCAATCAAAATGTAATAAAACTCGTTAGTACAAGAAAAATAAATAACATAGAACCCATCGTGGTGACCACTAAGGTTTGACATGGTTCTACCTAGGGTAGCCCTTAGGTTTTCTACATGTGGTTTAATTCTAAAGAAAGGGTACCTAAACCGAGATTCCTCAATCCTCACCCATTATAGGCTCATACTAATTGAGTTCCTTACATTTCCTATGGCCATGCGGAGGTGAAACCTCACGGAACCATAGTACGGATGTATTCCGTACCATAGATTTTTGCTCCCACTTTGTGACCACAACGGTCATGCAATATGAATCTCAAACCAAAACAAATATATGACGCGACACAAACTCATGCAAATGGAAAAACGGAAAGGAAAAAATATTTTCGATAAAAGAACATTAATCAACCAATTTTACGGCTTGACTCTCTTAGTCCAATTCATTTAAATAATTTGAAAAACGGCCGACTTTAAAAGGAAAACTTTCTTTACACAAAACGGATCGCCACCAATCTTTTTGAAGTGTGATTGGGCCACTTATAAAACATTTTGGTCATTTAATTTTAAGAAAATGGGCTCGAGTCTACATTTATTTGAAATATCCTTATTTAATAATCTACTTGGACTCGAATTGGATGTCGAAACTCTTTGAACGAGGTCCCAAAACTATAATTGTCAACCACCATTGAAAATTTCGAAATCCTTTATTTAAGAAATTAAAAGAATCTTTGGAACAAAAAATCGTTAGACAAAAATACTGCCTTCATTTGTAGAAACCCTTTTTATGACTTTTGGGAAATAAAAAATAAAAAATGGAAAATTTCGATAATAACAAGGGATAATAATAGTAAATACAAATTTAATGTTATAATAGTAATATGTGACAAGTAAAACAAATAGCAATACTTATAATAATCAATGTGAATAAAGTAACAAAAGGTAAATTTAATAAAAATAATAATATTAAAATAATAGTAAACCCATATATATATATATATAATTATAGTGAATATGATAAAAATAATAAAAATAGAAATAATAATAGTATATACATGTATAGTAAAAAGTAACAATAGTAGCACTTTTCTCGACATCTTTGTTTTTCTTTTAATGAAGATATTATATCTCTATCGCTATTTAGTCCTGGTAGTAGAAAAACTAATACGGTTCCCAACCAACCAGCATAAATAAAGAGAAACCTCTTATTGGGAAATGAAGCTTCCCTCGCCTTTGTCTTTGCTTTTGTTGTTTGATGAAATCAATCATACACAATGATTGAGTTTTCCTCTACTGCTTTACTGCTTCCTTCTTTGTAGGTACTTTGACGCACGACTTGAGTTGAGGCGCGCACGTAACTTGAGGCACCGTTCTGCTAGGGTTCTGTTTCTGATGGGTTTTTCCTTTTTTTCCTTTTTTTTGCTAAACAAATGAGAGCTTGTAAAATTAGGGCTCTTTACATGAAAAACGAAAAATGATGCCTTACCGAATTGATGTGGATAGGTTTCAATGTATTGGTCTTAGACAAAATATATTAATTCATCAGTGGTTATCATCTTTAAATTTAAAAAAAAAAAATTGGAATTGCTTTTTGTTGGAGTGGAAAAATTTTGTTTGTCTTAGCTTTATGCTTGATTTGTTTTGGATGATTTTATTTATTAAGATATTAAAGGCTTGAATTGTTAAAAAAAAATCGAGAATTTAATTTTGAGGACATAAACTGTAAAAAATAATTTTCTTTCATATTTTTAATTTTCAAATTTATTTTTAATAATTATTATTATTTTTCACGGACAAAGTGGATGTACAAATTTTTAATATAGATAATCTCGTTGATTAAATTGCTGTTACAATTTGAACTAATTTTTATTATAATTTCGCATATATTACATGTGTTATTGTTACTACTTCTCAACCTTACATTTGATTGTTTATTGTATATTATTTTTAAATGTACACATATGTTCTAAACACGTGGTTTTTCACACATAAGCATATAATAGAATTTCTAGTTATTAATAAAATTTTTATTTCAATATAATAATTTTAAAGATTTTATAAAATTAATTAATTAAAATAATTAAAATTATAGCGGTCTAAAAAAAATCAACTATGACAATTAGGATAAAAGTAAAATACTAAAAATTTATTTTCATATTAACATCATATCTTTTTATAATTAAATTTAATAAAAAAATTATTAGTGAAGTTCAATTTACTGGAAAAACAAAAGCTATATGAAATCAAAATGATGTAATCCAGCCCCAGCTTAGTCAACCCCGGGGCAGGTAACCGGCAGGGGACAAGTCTAACTTGAAGTTATTAAAACATATAAATCTAATTTATTTAAAACAAGATTCTCTCTATATACAATATTAGTTTTCTTTATCCCTATATCTAAATTTAATTTAAATGTTTATTTAAAATATTTCATAAATTTTGTAATGTTTCATTAATAATATGCTTATGATAATAATATATAAGTTTAATTTCAAAAATATGATAATTGATATTAAATTGAATTTAAATAAATGATATTTTGAAATTATTTTTAAAATATAAATATTGTAATAGTAGATTGTGAAATTCTATTTTTATGTATAGTTTTTAACTTAATTTTAATTATTAATTAGTGAATATAGATTGTGAATTAAATTTAAATATTGTAACCACTAAACAATTTATATTTAATTTATTATAACATTATTTTATTTTAAATATCAACTTCAATTTTAATAGTTAATTTAATTTGTAAAAATAATAATTTACACACCACTACTAAAAATTATAATAATAATAAAAAGGCTAAGGAGTTATGTTGTATATTTCCTCCTATAAATACTTGCTTTCATTCCTTACCACGAGCCAAATTTTTATATTATGAACACATTAAAACCTTGAATGTATATATATACATACTATCTATACACTATACATAAGAGTATGATTTAATTTTTATATTTAAATTTGATATAATTTAATTCTTTATTTTTATAATGACATTAATTAATCCAAATAATTAACATTCTTAAAAACACATTTATAATACAATCTATTTCACCATGATCAGTAAAATAATGATTTTTTTATAAAAAAGTGTTAAAATTTTAAATTGATTAGTGATATTATAAAATACAAAATTAAATTATATCAATTTAAAATATAAATACTAATTTTAAATTTGAACATAGCCTTTTTTTTTATTTGATTTAGTAAGAATTCGGTATTTTTATAATAAAAAAGAATTGCTTTTAATTAAATTGGTTCAAATAATTAGTTCTTTACTCGATGTGTATTAATTTTAGGATTAATATATGAAATGATCACATTTGCTCCCTGTCCTAACTTAATGTTCCAACTTGCGTTTAAACATAGTTTGAAACAAGACTTTACAATGAATGCAATTAAAGACAATAAAATAAAGAAAAAAAATAAAACACACAACGCAGTTTGGATAACAATCCTACTCAATGACTTATTTATTCTACAATTAATCCAAAAACCCAATTTACCCTTGCAGCCTATAAATATCCTAACTTTAATTAGAATAAATTAAAAAATTCCAATTCAAGCAATTTTCTAATCAATTCACCTAGTCCATATTGATTCCCGATCTAACTAGTTCATAACCATTCTCCAAACTAATTCCCGATCCAGTTCAAACATCATTGCTCAATATTTTAAAATAAAGAATCCCTGGCATGCCATCTTATAATTGGGTCATGTAAGTATCATATTAATAGGAGTAAAAAAGTGGATATCAAAATAGAAATCACAAATTTGATAAAATGTGAAAGAGCCAATATGTTATTGTCCCTCATTATTTTAAACTGCTTGAGCAACACACACTGGCATAAATACGAAAAATATTATTCTATAAATATACTATTAAGACTAATGCTTTTTTATACAGCGTGCTCAAACTCATGAGTATTAACAGAGCTAAAATTCAGTCCACTTAAAAACTTTAAGAAATTGAATACAAAGGGAAAAAAGAACACACGAAAGAGAAAAAAAGAAAAAAGGAATAGGAACACAAAGAAACAATAAATTTAGAGATGAAAAATACACTATGTTTCTTACACATCAACTAAAACATTCTCATTCGATCACCTAAAGTAAGTAAATTTAGAAACCTTGTTTTCATCACTCACTAGTATCAATTTGATCTTTCTATTTCCTAGCTTTAACAGAAAGTAGAGTGAACTTACGTGTTATCCGAGAAGCAACCGATATGATAAGCTCCAGGGCATTAGAACCTTGATCTAATGTTAAGGAAATAGATTGAGTCGATGATTGTTTTGAAACAGACAGAGTTCGATAAGGACGATGGACAGGAGGTAAGATTAAAGCTGATTGCCTGTCCATTGCCAGTAGCCGTCCGCATTTGCTGTACCAAAGGGTTCATCGTTTTATTACCAGAGAAGAATACAAGCTAAGGAGAATTATTAGAGAAAGAGAAAAAAAAAAAAATGAAAGAGAAAGCAAACCATACTTGCAGACTTTGGTGAATAAAGTTTGGTAGCTGCATATCCAGTGCTACAAAAGGAAATGCATACGTACATCATTAGCACGAAATAGCTACAAAAAATTGAATAACAGTTCAGACATTTATACAGAGACCATACCAAAAGAGAATGCAATGCTGTTTTACTTCTGATTCCAAGGAAATACTGGAGGGCAACAGTAGCGTGCTCCTGTAATAGGGAAATAGTTATTGGTATAACAGAAAGCTTCAGCTTAGTGGATATAATTAACCCAAACTGGATAGACTGTTACCGTTATCTGTCTAAATACATGGTAGACCGAAGAACCTCTAGAATGCATGTAGCTGCCGCCCTGTGCAGAATGAAAAAGGTAAATACAGAAGTGCAATTAAACTGCTTATTGAGAGGCAACAAGGCTAACCAAGATGTATGACGAAGGTAAAAAATTAATTCCCCTGTATATGAGCATCTATAGTACCAAACCGACTGTAATCATGCTAATAAAGGTATGATTGTGAGCAGAAAGGTGATTTGCACCTATCTTACTCAGACTTGGATGTGAGTGCATGGGTATGCATCCAATACAAGCATGTTGAATATGGTGAAGTTTTTCCATGTATTTGGAGGTTACATCCCCATAACCAAGTCCAAATATATATCAAACACAAGTGTCAGACATAGGTGCTTTAAAAATATGATGAGTTACAGTTACAATCCACCTTTCTTGTGAGACCACAGAATAGACTTTGGTGCATCCCCAAAATTGCAGCTAGGAAATTCAGGCTTTGGAAATGAGAGCATGATCCCTGGTCAACTTTCTACCAGCAAAGAGCTCCCATTGTTTAGCCAAAATTAAATAGTTGGCCTTCCACCTTTTCTTTTAAATGGCATCAAAACATTTACAAGATACCAATCAAGTCCAAAAGATATCAACCAATAAGCCAATCTTTCAAATGGCATCAAAACTAGTCAATATACTAGTCAAGTCCAACAGAAGACAACCAATAAGACAATAGTCTGTTATACAGACTCATGAACAAGTTCAAGCTGACTCAGATAAAAAGGTGAAACCAAGCTTGAAGCAGACTAATTAGTTCCAAAAAGCATGAGGCTTGAATAGGCACAACCAACTTCATGAATCTATGATTATATTATGTACCTCATTTGCCTCTGCTTCTATGCAGCAATGCATATATGAACGTCAGAAGATTACTAACAAAGAAAGATCTTTACCATGTAAAACCAGTTAGCTACTCTACCACATGGCTAACATAATAAGATCCATGAATCACATAAGACAACCAACATTTGCCTCTTTCATGGCAATATGCAAACCAATGGTTTAATACTATTATTAATTTCAAAGAAGAGAACAAGAAGCATTTGCATCTGCTGAAAAGATTACCTCGTCCGGAGAAAAGAAAGCCACTGAATCTGGATCTGTTGAACCAGCTGGATGCAATGAGACTACAGCTCTGAAGATAGAAGGAAAGAACAGCTCAATTACAGCAACCTTATCCATAGAAGCAACATTCTGGGGTGCTGGTCTAAGTATACTTGTGCTGTGAAAATTATGTTTTGGTGCCTCCATGGTATTATCATTTGCTGAAGCAGGCAATGAAGAAGCTCTTTTCAACCAATCCAGTCTTTCATAAGTCGAAACTTTCAGATTTGGTATTTCTTTCTCCAAGTTAGTCAAAACATCAGATAATGTTTTACAATCGCTAAGATTATCTTGATTGTCTTCTGCCAGAGCTGGCAAATTGCGGTGTTTCTTTGACACAGTGTCAGTACCCTCAACATCCTCTTCACATTCAAGGTGAGGAAAAAATCGCCTTTTCTGGTCTGTGAAGGCTTTGAGAGCAAGCCTGTGAACATTAGAAGCATGAGAATAACAATTTGACAATCCCAAGTTTCAGAACAAAAAATTGTGAGCCAAGGAAAGCACTGCTAAGTTAAAAAGAACTCACTGTACATACTATGTTGCAACAAGAAGTGATGATACTGAATTGAAATGAAACAAAACAGCACACCACTACAGTGTTTTCCATGACCAATGCACATTAAATTAAAAAATGATAACATAGAGATAAGAGATAACATAAGAAAATCATTTCATTTTGTATTCTAAGCAACTCCTTTGCAATTATATTTGTGGTCCAAGACTGTGGTTAGTCAATGAGTTAGGACATTGGTTCAAATCTTTGTCCATATATCGGACAACCCCTTATTCATTCAAAATTAGACTAGTGCAACCTAGCAACACCTCCTAAACAAGTAGTTAGTTTAGAAGAACTTAGCAAGTCCGTGAACCATTTAAAAGAACTTCAAGCTATTCATGTTGCATATTGCACCATCTCACAATCTACTAAAATCAGTAAGACCCAAAATTTTGCTAATAAATAAGCACCCTCACCACTATTCACATCCATTTCAATCTGAACCTTAAAATATTCTCCATTCAAATCAGGCAAATGCAATTACCATAATTATCAGAAAATCAGTGCTAGATCCTTTACTTCCCTGTAAAATGTCTTAAACCCTATACATAACAGGCAACTAAAATTCATACGATTATGCAACAAACTATACCAACTCATAAAGGCATTTCACTGTACCAAAGCTCAGGTAGAATTCAACAATATCAAACATTTACCGTATCTATATGACTAATTGAGTACGAACCTTGTCCGGTCAACAGCAGATGCACCAGCCTGGCCAGCAAGCTGTCGTTTCCAAGCATAAGCCACAACGGCACCGTCAGGACATACTAATGGCATATGCAAACCCCAAGAATTACTCCTTGACCTAAGTGACTCATTCAACACTCCAGAGTCCTCCAGCTGCTTTCCTAACAAGAAAATCAAATACAATTTCAAAAAAAAAAACTAGTCCTCCAAAGCGACATCATTCTAATATTAAGACAAAAAGGCAATTTATTTATTTTTTACCAACGGTGCGGAGGTCTTGGAGATGTTGGCGCATTGACTCGTCTTCTTGGCGGAACAAGTGGAGAGGTTTCGAGCTTTGATGCGGCTGCGAAGCGACAAATAGGGCTTCGAGAAGTCGATCAGCACCTAGGCGGATATCAGCGATGAGTCTCGCAGCCTGTCCGAGTCTATCCATCGCTAGAGCCACCTGCTTCGGCGGTGCCTCCCCGGTGGTTGATGAAGGAGGCGTTGAAGTCGTCGCCAAAGGCGGTGGTGCCGCGGTGATCGCGGACTGGAGGTGGTGGTGCTGTTGCTGTTGATGGTGCTGTTGCAGCATTAGGATTTTGTTGCTAATCTGAAGATCTGAAAAATGGAATGCTCCCAAAAAGAAAAAGGGTTTAAAGAAAAATTCTACTTCTCGGAGGTCTTTAGTAAAGTTAATATCCAAGGCTTTATCACCATTCATCACTAAAGCCACGTCATCTCCAATCACTACTTCGCAATTATCTATAGCTAAACAAAATTACTATTTAAAATTTTTCATTTAACTTATTAAACTATTCAAAAATTTTATTTAAGTCATTAAATAATAATTTTTTCTTAAATTTGGGCTCTAAGATCAATTAGTAGATTAGCATCCAACGATAAGTAAAAGAATATATCCTGGATCTAAGTTGATCTGACGATCAATGTCGAAAATTAAAAATAAAAATTGTTTAAATTTTAGTTTATAGATTAGTGACAATTAAAATTGTTTCATGAAAAAATAAACTAAATTGTGAAAAAGAAAGAAAAAGAGCGCTTTCGATTGGTGTAGTATGAATAAAAAAGGTCGTACAACAACGATTTTAATAGTCCAATAACTTAAATAAAAACTTTAAATAGTTCAATGACTATTTTTATAACTTTTAAAATTAAATGATCAAAACATAAACTTACTAATAATTTAATCACCTTAAATACAATTTACCCTAGTTTATATCTAATTTTAAGCCCAATCTTATTCAAAGATCAAACTATTCAATGGTTATTCAATTTTAAAAGAGTTTAAATAAAAATTTTATTGGACCCAAAAAAAAAATTAAGTGCCTTTAAATTATGAGCCGAAATAGAATTTCAATTTTCAATATTTAAAGTTGAAACACTCAATTTAATCCAATTTTAAGTTTATATTATTCTTTGATTAATTTTATATATTATAATATAAATATTAAAATATATTAAATTGTTTATATTTAAAAATTTAATAGAAAATATATAAAAGATATAGTTATAATTAAAATACTAAATAAACCAATTATATTTTAAATTTTAAAAATAGATGAGGGTTTAAGTTAATTATTTACAAATATAATCAAGTTTAGACAAATTTTGAAACTCATATTTCAAATTAAATTGAATTCAACAACTATATATGATATTGATACCACTCATAACTTAGCCCGATTTAGTCCATGAACATCTCTAATGCAATGCACTAAATACTCGATTATGTAAAAACTTTACATATATCAAATAAATAAATTTATTTTGTTAAGGCTGAACAAGTAAATATTCCCCATAGTAAAAAAAAAACACTCAATTAAGCTCTTAAACCTTTCAACCAATAGTGCATCTTAGACCATTAAAATGCTAATATGACCGTTAACAGATATTGAGTCAGCTATTACGTTACACATGGCAGCACCATTACACGATAAAATTTTAATGGGAACAAAACTTAAACTACTTAATAGTAAGTTAAGAGCAAGATTAGCGAAACAGTACTGAATATGCACTTGCACCATAAACACTTTGCATAGTCATAACCAAATTATAAATACAAAGAAAGGCCTCATAAATATTTAATAATAAAAAATTGTACTCATTACATATTTGTCCCAAGTCTGATATATAATTGGAATGCCACTGAGCTTCTTGGAACGTTATCCTTTTTGTTCTAAAAAATGGAATAAAACTTCAGAATTAAAAGTTCACTAAAAAGGCTTGCAGTTCTAACATTATAACTCATTGGATAGAAAATACCTTGTTTATCAGTCGATTCAGTGAGTCAACTTTTCATCATTTCTGTTCAGTTTATTATTTTCCCATGCAACTACAATCATCATTTACAAAGCAACCAATCCTAAATGTGCATGACAATGATGACAAATAGGATAATAACATTAACCCTTACGCCTAAATCCTTAGTTTAATTCTTGAACTCTTACTATGAAGCATATTTCAACACATGGATAGTCTTTCACAAGTGTTTATTTGCAAAAGAATAGCTATAATGTCCAATTTGCAGAGACAGATTTACGATTGCCGGCGAACAAATAAATCTAGTTTCATCATGTAAGAAACTTTGATCCAGTCGCATCAGCTTAATCGCAACAAGTTTTCGATATTATTTTGACATTCTCAACCCGCCCCCAACCCCAAAACAATGCAAAATTACAATACCTGACCCTGCAGAGAAGTTGAACACCTTTTAGTTTGCTTATGTATTTTTTTTCCACCATTTGGTTTATTCTTAGTTGAACTCCTTTTAGTAGTCTGCTTATTTATTTTTCCTCCATTATGTTCATTCTTGATCAAACACTGCTCTTCGTCTGCATCTGATGAGAAGTAAGGGCTGAATACTTTGAGAACTTGTTCATACACCGGCTTCTTGAAATCCACAGCCTGCTCAAAAATTAGTTTTGAAGCATTATCTAAAAGAAGTATCAGATCTTCAAAAATGTTGGTATTTCGATAGTAAAACTTCATATTAAGGATTGGGTAACGAGAGATACTTACAAGCTCTACAACTTGTTCTGGTAATCTCCATGACCACTCTTTGAACTCTGGCTTTTCCGAACCGTCGCCTAAAAGATTGATTTCTTCTTCATTTCCAGTGAACTTAAAAAGAAACCTGTATCAGGAGAAACAGAAAAAGTCAAATAAGAAGCATATATTTATTTGGATTCGAAAAATTGAAAGCTTACTACATGAATTCAGAGAAAGATTGGTTTTCAAATAGAATGATTAAGCAAACCCCAGTTTCATATATTCATAGTAAAAACAGAATCCGTCGATAAACTTTAAAAAATACACACGAATATGGCTGAGAGCTACAAAAGATCCTTCAAATACATGATAAAACTTTAAAAATATACGAACATATCTGTATTAAACACATACCCATATGCAAGTCCGAGTAACATAGGAACTCAATATGAGCAATCAAAGCAAATTACACAATTCAAGTTAAGGTCTTCAATATATCAGATTTATTTGATGATCTAAACTACAGTCCTTACCATTTCTGTGCTTGACCTTTATAATTGGTCCCCCATCTACGGTTAAGCTTATCTTTCACTTTAATAGGAAAATCATAAGTCAACCAATAAGGTGCCTGTACATTAAATGTCAAAAAATCAGTTCAATAACTTTCACCACGATAATTGTTTTATCGTTTGCGATGTCATAATACAGATGTTTTTAATACAAATTATCTCGAAACACACCTCTGCAAGAAATTCAGCGGATGTAACACCAGTTTCTTCCCTCAGTTCTCTCATGGCTGCTTTTCTTAGATCTTCACCTTTATTAGCACCACCCTGCATAACACAAACTCGAGACAGTTGCTATATGCATGCCATAGAGTCTACCGTATTCAAATATTTAGAAAACGAGAAATTTAAAATGTTTCAGACTTTTGAACCCGAACTGCCCAGGGCGAAGTGTACAGCACTAATTTTCACGTGCATCACATCCCTACGGAAAGCCTTTCGATGAACTACAATGTTACCTTATTTCATTTGCACTAATCCTTGGATGCGTGAACCTCAAACTTAAAGTCGGTTTAAGGCAACATATAGGTACAGTCACAGAAACAGGAAGCATTTGCACTTAGCTCCAAAGAGTAATGAAATTATTGAATCCCAAACTCTTTCATACAAGCATTACTTGTAAGCAGTGATTTAAATTGCGGTCGCGGCCGCGTTACGTTTATTGCAGTTGCAAACATAACGGATGCTATTGCAGTCACTGCGGGTATCGCGGTCGTGATTTTTTTTTAAATTCGCACAATTTATTGTAAAACATAATAACGGTTTCAGACGGCGCCACTACCGCTATACCAGTATCGGACCGCTGTTTAAATCCCTTGTAAGTAATCGAAAGGAACCGAAACCGTAAAGACTACTTGTTTTTCAGCTCTAAAATTCAAGGATTTCGGATTTAGTCAACGGACAGATGCAGACTACTTGCTTAAAGCTTAGGAGAACCAATTACAAGAGGATTTCAACAAATTCTGTTTCACTAAATGACTAAACTAAATTAAAAACAAATTCAACAATGCATGGACTAAATTCAAGTTTTCCCAGCATAATCCAATTTATGATCCAATTAATAGAACCCTATCCAACAAGCTAAACCAAGAAATTTCTGAAAAAAGAAATAACATACCTGAGGCATTTGCCAGGTGTTTGGAATATAGATCCTCGACGCTGTAAATATCTAAAAAAAATCCAAGAAAAATAACAGTATCCAAAATCAAAAACATCAAACTGAAATGAATTAATGGGAAAATTAGAGAAACAATTAAGGACCTTTTTAGAAGGATTTACAAGACAAATTCCAACATTTTTCCTATACCCATCAGGTGGACCTTCATTGGATAAGGAAGCCGAGATATTTGTAAGTGGAACATTGAGCAGAGGATAAAACAGTGGCACCCCCGAAAATTTAACCAATTGACAATGGCAATTTCGTCTCTCGGTCCCGTAAAACACCGAATTGCCCACCAGTTGACACCCTGCCATCGCGTCGTTTTGACGAGTCACTGACTCAGTCCTGATAAACCGGAATCCAAACTCTCGTTTACTTTGAGCACTCCATATCCAACCCCATCAGCTTCCCCTTAACGCATTATTCAGTTTTTTCATTTTCAAAACTACCCTCGTCACCTTTCTTGATTTACAGTTTTGTACTTTCCCCACCCTTAAAGCCCGTACTTTTTTTTAATGATAAAACTATAATTATAAATAGGTTTAAATCGTAAAATGGCCCTTCAAAAATAATTTGATTCCCAGCTTGATCCTTAAATTTTTTTTGTCATAAGTAGCTATTAGATTTAGTCCTTGAATTGTAACGCCCTTAACAAAATAAATTAACCATTTTAAAACTTGATCAATATAATCTATACTTTATATAGAAGGTTTTGACGGAGTTAATGTTGTAAATCAATTAAATTCTAATTTAGTGTGAAATTATCGAAAGATTATTTCATTTAGAAATGAATAAATATTATTTAGAGGATATTTATATTTTTACATTTTGATAAATTTAGAAAAACGCATATACATAACGAGAAGGTTAAAATATGTTGTTAATCCTTATACTTTGACAAAATTGAGATTTAATCCTTATACTTTAAAATTAAAATGCAATCCCTTTACTTTTTCAATTTAAGAATTCTAATTCAATCATAGTTTCAATTAAAATTTACCAACATATCATATTCACTTCCTATCAATCATATGCCACATCACATAAGACCAACCTAGCCAACATGTTAAATAAAAATTGATAAAAAAATACTTAAATTTTTAATGATTGAGCTGAGATCTTTAAATAAAAAATATGACTTAATTTTTAATTTTAAAATATATGGACTAAAATTTAAATTTTATCAAAGTACAGTAAGTTACAACATCTTTTAACCGAACAAATTTATTATATATTTAAAATGATTTAAAATAAATATCCAGGCAGGTATAATAGTGCAGGTCATGATCAGCATCCCCCGGTGGATATTTCAACCTTTGCGGTTTTTACGGATTACCAAATCCAATACTCGCTCTATAAGCGAACCAAGTGTCTATATGGATGAATGATTTGTTAAATGAGCTGGGGAGTGAGCAACACGTCCGTTGAGAAGGAAGTGGGAAAATGATAGGACAGCGCCAAAACTGCTCAAGGGCAGAAGATTGAGGGAGAGAAGGTCGAGGCAAACTATACGGTTCTGACTTGGCTTTAGCTGATATAAGCGTGTGCCGACTGCCAACTGGTCACGTGACCTCTGTATAGTTGATTTTAGCCCAATGGCAAATTTTATTAATAAAGCTTTAATCAATTTAAGAAATTACGTCAATAAAATATGTATATTTTTTTGGTTAAAAAAAATTAGTTCCGTTTATTTGTAGTAAAATATTTTTAAAAAATGATTTTGAAAAATAATTTACTTTTCTAATGTTTGGATGAATCTATGAAAAATATTTTCATTATTTGATGATTAATCGAAAATATTTTTAAAAAGTTATTTTTACATATATTAATAAATTTATATTTTAAATTATTTTATATATATTGTAATGATTTATTTATTTATTAATAAATGTTAAAAAGAAGTCAAATTTATTTTTATTACCCGAGTAAATATTTGTGCCTTCAGTTCAACTTAATACAAAATTCAACCATATAAATGAGATTATATTATTATGAGAGAACAGTATAAGAACAATAGAAATGTATACTTATCAAACAATAGGTAAAATCTTATTCGTCCAAGTAAAGCTAAGTAGAAACTTGGACTTGATTATTTCGAACACGATACAAAACATGACACAATAACATTAGAATAAATACATACACCACAGTAATACATGAATTGGGAGATTACTAACTACAAACCACAGCGAAGTTTGTTTTATTTGGAAGATACAGAGCTTCACCTCTCACCTTGAACCTCCATTAATGGCAATTCAAAGCTTTTGTATCTTGATCGACATTGAACTTCTAGTCTTTCAGTGGTTGCGCTTTCTGTAAACACAGTAAACACCGAAAATGTTAAATCAAGCAAAAGCATTGAATTTATCACATAAGCAATATAGAAAATATTTAAAAGAAGAGAAAAAATGATAACATACAGACGGTCTCTCTTGCAAGAAGTTCAGATCAACAAGACCTCTTGATTGCTTGTACAAATCATTATCACATCATTGCAAAGATCGAGCAAATAAATGCTTCAATCATCACGCAATGCAACATGATATTCTTTTCACATCAATACACTCCATACCTAGGCAACAGCAAAAGAGACCAGAAATTCCATTCATGTCATTCTTTCCATACACTCAATCATTCTAAAAGCAAACAACAGGATTAACCTTTCAACCATTTCTTGATTATGCAAAAGTGGTAACTTTGAGGCACGTAAGTACTTTCATAGAAAGCCCAGACGTGTAGATAAAGTGAAGTTTTGTGTTTCAGAACAAATGTCGCTAAGACCAAAATCATGAGTCCTTGTAGGTTCAAACTCATGAGTCATAACCACCCATTGCCACACTGAAGCAGAAAATACTTGTGTACACTAAGATGTCGTGCTTATACAACATTTTAAGGGACAATGGATTTAAGTGAAATTCTAATACCTTAACTTTAAGTGAAGACCAACACTCACTTGAATTATTTCCACTTCCAGTGCTACAAAACCTCCGTGCCATCCTCGAAAACAAAGGATAAATAGGAATATCGATCGTGGAAATTCAAAGAAAAATAATTCTATCAATGGCATCGAGTACATAAGGAGTCAAGAGAAGGGTAATAGTTGGATGATTTGACAAAAATAGCTCACCAAAGAATGAGTCCCAACAAAGGTATTTCTAGAACGTAGTCATCTCCTCGCATCAAACATGCAAGTTGAAACACCAAAGTCGACAAGCTTTATCGTGCCATTGTTATCAAGCAAGATGTTTCCAACTGTAATGCCAATTAAATAAAACTTATTAAATAAAATAATGGTGAATTCAATCGATAACATAATGCCAACTTCGTGAGGCACTAACCTTAACATCCTTATGAATATGTCGATGAAGATAATCTAGAGCTTTAAGAGTTTCTTTCGTAACGTAACCAATAGCAAGCTCTTCAAACCATCCGGTTATGTCGACTTCATGAGGTGCAAACAGAACCCTCCGACATGAAAGGCATGACTACCCAGATTATGGTCAACCACAAAAGAACAATATACCCGAATAAGATTTGAGTGATCAATCAAACTCATTGTTTTAGCTTCCCTGCAGATATCATCCTGTAAAACAACATTAAGAAAGCCTGTTAAGAGCCAATAGATCACATTAAGAGCAGAAAATATTGATTTAAATATACCACTAATGATACTACCAATTATTAAAACCTCTAAACAATATCACAAAAGATCCCAATAGCCAAAAAAGATTCTTGTTACACATACTTGAGTGATTATATTACTACCAAAAGTAGAAAATTCCCATAAAATGATCAATAGTAATGAAACAAGCAAGCATACAAGATGTTTGGTACACATGAACTGGATCTAAGGCCTGGCCTGGATTGAGAGGAAACTAGGGAAATGAAAAGGAAGGTTTCTAGTGTAGTACTATGTCCCTTATTTAGATAACATTTTAACATGACAAAAACCCACCACAAGCAAGTCCAAACTAAAAGAAACGAGCTTCAATAATAAAAAGTAAGAATATCAAAATTTCGTTCAACTCGACCAAAAATAATCACTGAAATCCACAATCAATTCAAATTTAATCAAATGAGATCTCTATCCAAAACTAACTAAAATCAAATCAAGTACGCTCATTTATTTGACTAGAGACAGTTAAACTAAGAAAAGAAAAATTCAAAAAAAAAACACAGACCAAATTACTGTTGCAACGATCGAGATCCAAGCATTTTACAGCTACGATGTCGTTAGTAGGAAGGAAAATTGCTCTATAAACAGTAGCACTGACACCATAACCAACCTCTTCTAGAAGCTTGTAATCGCTAGGGTTGAGTAACTCTAACTTCCTCCCATTCTCCGCAAAACCTAAAGCCTTAAACCGCCTTTTGGAAAAAGAGCCAAATCACTAGCAGTTGAGTAATCGACGTTGAGCGCCAATGGCAGAGTAATTAAAGTAAAAGAATCGTAGTGAAAATTAAAAAGGCGGCAATGAAGACTAGAAATGGATAGGGCTTTTTTCTTTTCATCAACGAAACTACTGCTGATTGTTTTTGATACAGAGATGAATCCTAGGTTGGTGACGCAATGAAGGGAAGGGGAAGGAGAAGGAGAAAGCGTTTCAAGTTTTGTGAAGAGGAAAAACTTTGGAAAATGGGGTAAAATACCCAAAAATACCAAAAAAATAACTTATTCATGGAAAATGGCCAGTTTTAAAAATATTTACGGAAAAGGGCCGTTTCACCCCAAAATGCGTCCGCGTCAGTGCATTTTGGGGGGATATGCCAGCAAAGCGCGTCCTTAGGGGCGCTTTTGTCTTGAATCACCAGGAAAATGCACTGACGTGGACGCGTTTTTGCCTTCTCTCCCCATCCAATTACGATATTCTAAGGTTTCTGGGCTAGGGTAAAAATATATATAGGGTTTTGAGTAAAATATATTAGCCCAAAAAATTAATTGAATTTTTTTGACAGTTGTATGTGGCAAAATAATTTTGAGAAGACGTTTCTGAACAAACAGTAGCCAAAACGCTTCCAGCAGGATGCACTGTCAGCATGAGTACTAGAAAGAGCTCCCACGTGGACGCTATTTTGCTACAATAGTCTCCGGGAAAATTATTTTGAGAAGACGTTTCAACAAACAATGGCCAAAACGCTTCAAGCAAGGTGCATCACAAGAAGAGTATCGAAAAGAGCTCCTACGTGAGACGCTTTTTGCTACATGAGTCTCGGAAAATTATTTTGAGAAGACGTTTCAACAAACAAGCACAAAACGCTTCCAAATAGGTGCACTGTCAAGATGAGTATCGAAAAAGAGCTCCCACGTGGACGCTTTTACTACAATAGTCTCCAGAAAATTAGACTATAAATCACCAAATTTCATTCTCAAAGTTGCATAAGGAAATTGAGGCAAAAGAAAAAAATTGAAAATGAGTGAACGTATTAATGCTATTATTTACTACGATGGTGAGGTTTGTGACACCGAAAATGGTGTTGTTTTCTTATCGGAGAACACAGTGCGAGATTTGGTAGAACTTCGCACAAGAATTAGGCGTAAAATATTCGGAACAACGTCAATGAAAGTTCAGTCTATTAAGTATAGATTTTGCGCTTCGATTGATCCGGTGAGATTTGACTCATTCGACATCAAAGGTCCTCGGAGCTTTGAGGCAATGGTGGAGACTCATCTTGCCAGTGGATCACCCTATCTTGAGGTATATGTACAATTTTTATCTCCAAGTGATTTTTCTGCGACGTCAATATCTACTGCTATTTGAGAGGAATACACGACCCCAAGCCGACATTCTGTTAGTGGGAGGCAAAATACGGAAGTGCCCGTGTTTGGTGGTAGTGTGGAAAACATAACCCCTGCACGACACTCGGTTGGTGGATGGGACATACATATCCATCTTTCGATGTCAGATGATAGAAATACATATTAGGGGACACCATTAACTTCTAGTTGTTGGCAATCCACATATGATTGAGAACGTTACGAAAGATGTTTAAGGAGGGATAATGTACTCCCCACGACATCCACCGACGAAAGCCCTTTTTTTGTTGCAGGTTATGGAGGGTCGGACGATGAATTTGATGTGGATCCACCTCGGGAGCCCGGGACCGATGGTGCAAAAGTTGGATTATTTTTTGAACAGGAGCCTGTTCCAATTGTACCTGAAGATGTTAAGGGCGGTTCAGATGAAGAAGAAGATCCGCTATTCAGGGCGTATTCACCTCTAGCCCACATGCATAATGTCGATCTATCTCAAAATGATGCATTAGAGTTTCCTAAGCTACCACACCGGACGTGTAACCGTACAACTTCTTCGTTGGATCCAGACCAATTAGAAGTTGATAACCAGTTTTCCAAAAAGAATACTTTTCTTACTGCATTGAAATAATACAGCATCAAGAACAGGGTTAACTACAACATGGTTAAATCCAAACTCGATAAGTACGAGGTAAAGTGTGCAGTGCAAGACGATACATGCTCATGAAAAATCATGGCCTCGTTAAGGAAAAGGACAGGCTTGTGGGAGATCAAAAAGTACAAAGGTCCACATACATGTCTTGTTGGTACAGTACCACTATGTGTTCAATGTTTTTGAATAATACTAATATTATGTAATGTTGTATTATTTAACGTACTTCGTTGACAAGTGTTACACAAGATCATCCGAAGATGGATTCAGGCATATTGGCTGACTTAATAATCCCGACGGTGAAGGCCGATCTCAAGACTACAAGGTCGGGCCTTAATTGGCAATATTCAGAGCCAATTGGGGTACACACCTCTTCGTAAAGGCTTGGATAGCCAAGCGTATGCGTAGAAAAGTTGCATGGTCGGTGGGACGCCTTCATATAATAAAGTGTGGCGATGGTGTCAAGTGCTAGAGAAATATGTCCGTGCAACATAATGTGATCTTGAAACGAACCGACGCATTACAACGATTATTTGCTCCGTGATGCGCAGTGTTCAAGCATATGTCCGGACATTTAAGCAATGTCGAGATGCCTTTATATACTGAAATCCATTAGTACAAATTGACGGTACCTTTATGTATGGTAGATATACGCATTGACTATTGCTAGCTATGGCACAAGACGGCTGTGGGAGAATCCTTCTAATTGCGTTTGCAATAACACCGGGGGAGTCAGCTGATGACTGAGACTTCTTCCTATCTAGGTTAAGGAGGCTTGTCTGCCCCTAACCTGATATATGCGTTATATCAGATCAAGGCCCTAGAATACTAGCCGCAATAGAGCGCTAGGGAAGCCTGTGGCATTAGACACACGATCGATATTGCCTAAGGCATGTTGCATCCAACTACTACGGGTAACATCGATCTAAAAGTCAGCGACGGCAAGTGACCGATATGGGTTTGTAATATCTATTAATATAGTTTCGTTTGTAATATTCAATTTATTCTTAATTGAAGAGTGGTATGTAATATTCGCTATCAACGTATATTGGTAGGGTACAAGGTTAATAAGAACCGTTTTCAGGAGATGTTTGCAAATTTGTGCTCAGATAACGACGAAGGCGCAAACTACCTGTACAATATTCCTTTCAAACAATGGACACAAGCATACGACGGCGGCCTACGATATGGTCATATGACCACAAACCTTGTCGAATGTATAAATTCTGTTCTAAAAGAAACCCGTCATCTGTCGATTACATCGGTTGTGCGAGAGACATATTTTCGTTTAGCGGCACTATTTTCAAAGCGAGCAGCTAGTTATATAGGGCAAATGCAAGGAGGCCATGTATGGAGCCCAAAGGTCTTGCAAGAAATAAACAGGGGGAAGGCACGGGCCAACACCATGCACACAGTGTGTCATGATCACAACAACCTATGGTTTCGTGTCACGGAGTTTGACAGAACGAACCAAGGTATTACTGGCAGGCAGTATCGTGTACACTTGATAAATAGGACCTACGACTGTGGGATATTTGATGCACTTCGTTACCCATGCGCTCATGTACTTGCGGCTTGTCAAAATCTCCGTCTTGATCCCATAAGCTATGTCGACGAAGTGTATAAATTAGAAAACATGTACAACGTGTGGAGACACGTATTCCTACTAGTCCCAGATGAACGTAAGTGGTCAGTCAGATCGCTTGCACCGTATAAGCTGTTGCTCGGATAGACAATTGAGGCGCAAACCAAAAGGTCGACCTTTCTCGAGTAGAATACGCAACAATATGGATATCCGAGAAACGAGCAACCAAAGTAGGCTGTGCGGATGGTGTAGGAACCCGGGGCATACATCTCGCTCATGTCCAAATCGGAATAGTTGATCGTGTTCTTAGCTTTTTTTCTCGTGGCTATGTAATTTCTATTTTTTTATGAAAACGGTGAACTTTTGTACAAGAACTTTTATTTTATTCAAGTTTTAATTTATTAAAAGAAAAATTAAATTACAATAAAAATAAAAAACTGTTATTTTGTTAAATATATAAAACTAAATTACAATAAAAATTAAACCATTTCTATTTTATTAAAGATATTAAAATTAAATTACATTAAAAAATTAAATTACATTAAAAAATTAAATTACAATAAAAAATTGTTATTTTATTAAATATATAAAACTAAATTACAATAAAAATTAAACCATTTCTATTTTATTAATGATATTAAAATTAAATTACATTAAAAAATAAAAATCAAATTACGATTAAAAAATAAAAAACTGTTATTTTGTTAAATATATAAAAATTAAATTACAATAAAAATTAAACCATTTCTATTTTATTAAAGATATTAAAATAAAATTACATTAAAAAATTAAATTACATTAAAAAATTTAAATTACAATAAAAATAAAAATTGTTATTTTATTAAATATATAAAACTAAATTACAATAAAAAATTAAACCATTTCTATTTTATTAAAGATGTTAATATTATATTATATTAAAAATAAAAACTAAATTACAATAAAAATAAAAACTATTATTTTATTAAATATATAAAAACTAAAGTACACTAAAAAAATTAAACCATTTCTATTTTATTAAAGATATTAAAATTAAATTACATTAAAAAATTTAAATTACATGAAAAAATAAAAATCAAATTACAATAAAAAATAAAAACTGTTATTTTATTAAATATATAAAAACTAAAGTAGAATAAAAAATTAAACCATTTTTATTTTATTAAAGATATTAAAATTAAATTACATTAAAAAATAAATTACAATAAAAAAAAAAATGTTATTTTATTAAATATATAAAACTAAATTACAATAAAAATTAAACCATTTCTATTTTATTAAAGATATTAAAAATTTCTTTTATTAAAAAATTAAAATTAAAAATTATATTACAATTAAAAATAAAAAGTCGGTCCGAATCGTTGTTGATGTAGGTCAAATCGGTGCCACATGGGGCGGCTGGTTACGCTACTGGATTCCTCCTTCGCCTAGCTTCGTTACACAAGATCATCCAAGATGGATTCGTACATATTGGTGACTTAATAATCCTGACGGTGAAGGCCGATCTCAAGACTATAAAGGTTTTTTAATTGGCAATATTCAGAGCTAATTGGGGTACACGCCTTCGTAAAGGCTTGATAGCTGCTGTATACGCTAGAAAAGTTGCATGGTTTGGGACGCCTTCATATAATGAAGTGTGGCGATGGTGTCAAGTCTTTGGAGAAATATGTCCCGAGCAACATAATGACCTTGAAACGAACCGACGCATTACAACGATCATTTGCTCTGTGGATGCGCTAGTTGTTCAAGTCATTCTGCTCGACATTTAAGCAATGCCGAGATGCCTTTATATACTAAAATCTATTGGTACAAATTGATTCGTACCTTTATGTATGATAGATATACGTGACGGCTATTGCTAATGTGGCACAAGACTACCGTGGGAGAATCTTTCCAATTAGCTTCGCAATAACACCGGAGTCACCGATGGTCGGACTTCTTCCTATCTAGGTTAAGGAGGCATGTTTGCCCCAACCCGATATATACGCGCTACATCGGATCGGGCCCTAGAATACTAGCCGCAATAGAGCGCTAGGAAGCTGTGGCATTACACACACCGTCGATATTGCCTAAGGCATGTTGCATCCAACTACTATGGGTAACATCGATCTAAAAGTCAATGACGGCAAGTGACCGATATGGGTATGTAATATCTATTAATATAATTTCGCTTTGTAATATTCAATTTATTCTTAATTGAAGAGTGGTATGTAATATTCGCTATCAACGATATTGGTAGGGTACAAGATTAATAAGAACTGTTTTCGAGATGTTTGCAATTTGCGCCGAGATAACTAATGGCGCAAACTACTGTATAATATTCCTTTCGAAGTGGACACAAGCATACGACGGCGGCTTCACGATATGGTCATATGACCACAAACCTTGCCGAATGTATAAATTTGCTTCTAAAGGAACTCATTATCCGCCGATTACATCGGTTGTGGGAGAGATATTTTCGCTTAGCAAGACTATTTTCAAAGCGAAGCAGCTAGTTATATAGGCAAATGCAAGGAGGCTGTATGGAGCCCAAAGGTCTTGCAAGAAATAAACAGGGAAGGCATCGGGCCAACACCATGCACACACAAAGTGTCATGATCACAACAAGATATGGTTTCGTCACGGAGTTTGACAGATCAACCAAGGTATTATCAAGTGACAAGATCGCGGTACACTTGACAAATAGGACCCACGACCGGGATATTTGATGCACTTCACACCCATGCGCCATGTACTTGGGTTGTCAAAATCTCCGCCTTGATCCCATGAGCTATGTCGACGAAGTGTATAAATTAGAAAATATGTACAACGTATGGAGACACGTATTCCCACCATCCTGGATGAACGTAAGTGGTATCGCCAGATCGCTTGACCAGAGTAAGTCGCTGCGGATAGACAATTGAGGCGCAAACCAAAAGGTCGACCTTTCTCGAGTAAAATACGAACAATATGGATATCCGAGAAACGAGCAACCAAAGTAGGTCAAGTTGGATGGTGTAGGAACCCGGCATACATCTTGCTCATGTCCAAATCGGAATAGTTGATCCTGTTTTAGTTTTTTCTCGTGGCTATGTAATTTCTATTTTTTTTATGAAAACGGTGAACTTTTGTACAAGAACTTTTATTTTATTCAAGTTTTAATTTATTAAAAGAAAAATTAAATTACAATAAAAATAAAAAACTGTTATTTTGTTAAATATATAAAACTAAATTACAATAAAAAATTAAACCATTTCTATTTTATTAAAGATATTAAAATTAAATTACATTAAAAATTAAATTACATTAAAAAATTAAATTACAATAAAAAATTGTTATTTTATTAAATATATAAAAACTAAATTACAATAAAATTAAACCATTTCTATTTTATTAATGATATTAAAATTAAATTACATTAAAAAAAAAAAATCAAATTACGATTAAAAATAAAAAACTGTTATTTTGTTAAATATATAAAATTAAATTACAATAAAAATTAAACCATTTCTATTTTATTAAAGATATTAAAATTAAATTACATTAAAAAATTTAAATTACAATAAAAATAAAAAACTTATTTTATTAAATATATAAAACAAAATTACAATAAAAAATTAAACCATTTCTATTTTATTAAAGATATTAAAATTAAATTATATTAAAAATAAAATGAAATTACAATAAAAAATAAAATCATTATTTTATTAAATATAGAAAACTAAAGTACAATAAAAAATTAAACCATTTCTATTTTATTAAAGATATTAAAATTAAATTACATTAAAAAATTTAAATTACATGAAAAAATAAAAATAAAATTACAATAAAAAATAAAAAACTGTTATTTTATTAAATATATAAAAACTAAAGTAGAATAAAAAATTAAACCATTTCTATTTTATTAAAGATATTAAAATTAAATTACAATAAAAATAAAAACTGTTATTTTATTAAATATATAAAACTAAATTACAATAAAAATTAAACCATTTATATTTTATTAAAGATATTAAAAATTTCTTTTATTAAAAAATTAAAATTAAAAAATTATATTACAATTAAAAATAAAAAGTTTCATCTCAATCGCTGTTGATGCTTATTAAATCGAAATGCCACATGGGGCGGTCCGTGGTTACGCTAATGATTCATCCTTCGCCTAGCTTCCGACAGGGGTCGGAACCTCAAGGAATTTCGTTCCTCCGACATTGGTCTCAGTTGTGGTGTTAGGCGAGGATGACCCACCTTGATAAATTAAAGACCCGGAGGTGTTTGCATAAACCACTACGGGTGTCCAACTCGTATGGCGAAGGAGGGTGGAAGAAGTGCTCCTGACGGCGCCTCGTGATCCCTTACGCGATTACTACTAAAGATCGATCGCCAGCGGAGAAGTTGGGAACGGACTAACCCGACCATGCATTCCAATGCAGGGTGAAAAAAGAAACATATATGGGTTACGAGGATACATATAGGGGTAGGGTACGACCGCATAAAGGGTAAAGGTCATGATTTCGTGTCATCGGGTCAATCGATGGGTCCGGTGATATGTTAGCCTTATTGATGGCCCTGCCTCATCACCCTTCTTTTGGATTTAAATGGCCCCGACGCCCTTCGTTCACGGTTGCCGCCGCCTCTTCTTCGACAACAGATATCGCCACCATGGATCCTAAACCATGGCATGTATTCGCATCAAGACGCTAACTCGTGAACGATGATCGATTCTCGGATAGGTAAATAGTCATACTGGCTTCTCCCACGTCTGGATATGTCTTGACCAAAATTTTGGCCAATCCGAGTGCATTGCCAGTAAGTTCACTTTGTGCTCATCATCGAACACCTCGTGGCACGTGAATCGCTGTTTAATCCAAATTGTCACGTAACCCGATCCGACTGCATCTCCACGGTCGCATAGGTGATCAATGGGACCTTCACGTACAACTGTTTCGATTTTGGAAGAACTCCTCCAAATTCTTGCTCAATTTCGGATCCTCGTCACGGTCCATTGAAACTATATTAACATTACCAAAATATTAGTTATATACATAATACTAGACACTAAATACGTAAATACTAAATTATAAATACAAAATTCAAAACTTACTTGTGATTCCGACGTTGGTCCAATAGAAGTCAGTATATCTTCAAGCGAGGTAGGTATTCCAACATGACTACTAATGGTTCCACCTAATTAAATAAATTTTTAGCATACAATTATACTATAAATCTACGAAATAATTGTAAAATATAATATTAAATTTACCTCGTTATCGGTGGGAATGAATATGGGTGGTGGAGTCGAGGTCGTAAAAATGGAAATCGAAACCATGCCCATGATCGCAGAGTGATAGGTAACCTCAATTTTAAATCTTTACTCGCCGCGTGCGCCCGTACATCTCCCTATACAACCTCGATAGCACGGAGCACCCCAACTCAATTCACTGTTGTTCAAATCAACAAGTTTCATGAACCATATCAGTGTCTGAGGTTTCTAGAAAGGTCGGCATCAGATAGCCTCCAATTGTCTGAAGAATGTATGCCCGAACATACCGTATTCTTTCTATTTCGGTCGAACCCTCATTCGGCTTCGGGGATGTGTCTCATTACCAGACCATCTCGATCTAAGCTCCTTGAATTTTATCCGGAATGACACCCAGAAGCTCGTAGCATACGGCTCCCCAATCACCAGAAGTTGCAGACCGGCATATCGACGAGCCCACCTAATCCTAATCTGCAATCGGACATCTTCTAGAGTGATGGTACACTCTCTGCATGGAAGATGGAAAGTGTGCGCCTCGGTCTCTACCTCTCTATCAACGCCTCGATCAAAGCGGCCCAACTTGAACCCCTACCTATCGTGGCCACGTGCAAAACTCGCTTCCCTGTAGTAATTTCAATCAACGGCGATGGAGGACCATGCATGTTGCGAATATAACATTTCAACACCCGATCTACAGACTGTTAAAAAATTATAAAATAAAAATTAATTAAAATTGCATAGACCTAAAAAATATTAAATAATATTGAAAAATTAAAATTAAAAACTTACCATTTGTAATTGCTCGACGGAGATGTGCTTGTTGTCTAGACGAAGTAATTCCCCGGCCATTTGTAATAGGATCGAAAGTTTTAAAAGTTTCCCAAAAATATATTAAAAAATTAAAAAAAATTAAAAAAAGGCTTTTTTGTAAATATTAAAGGATTATTTCGAAATTTTAGAGGAAGTTTGAAGGACTGAAAGAGAATTTTGAGAGGAATTTGAGAGAAGAATGAGTAAGGATTAAAGTGTGAAAAATAAAAGAGTTGAGGGTTTTAGAGGTTTTTTTACTGTTGGGCTAACGGTAAAAAAAATTTGACAATTTTTTTATCACAGAGGGCTAAAGCGCGCTCTGGGACGCTTTGTTGAGATATCCCCAAAACGCACCGACGTGGGCGCGTTTTGGGGTGAAACGGCCCTTTTCTATAAATATTTTTGAAACTAGCCCATTTCCGTAAATAATTTATTTTTTTGGTATTTTTGGGTATTTTACCCTGGAAAATATCTTACCGAATTAGAAACGGTACGACATTTTCCCCAAAAACACCTCTTTTTCCCGGGTAATTATCCTAAAAGACCAAAAAATAAAAATTACGAAATTGAGCCGTTTTCTAGAAAATTCTTTGAAAAAGCGACTTCCCTCAAAAGCGTGTCCACGCCAAGACATTTTGAGGAAATACCAAAGCGCGCCCTTAGGGACGCGCTTTGTGTCCATATCAACAAAGCGCGTGTCCCCAAGGTGCTCTTTGTCGGAAAATTTATTTTAATTTAAAAACTAAATTATAAAAATAAAAATAATTTTTTATCTATTTAAAGTATTAAAACTAAATTATAATAAAATAAAAAAACTTTTATTTTATTACATATATTAAAATTACATTACAAAAATTTAAAAATAAAGAAAACTTCTTATAGTTTTAATATATTAAAATTAATTTACAAAAAATAAAAAATAAAGAGAACTTCTTATTTTATTACATATATTAAAATTAAATTACAATAAAATAAAAATAAAGAAAACATCTTATTTATTTAATATATTAAAACTAAATTACAAAAAATAAATAAATAAATAAACTTCTTTGCTTGTAAATAATCATTCTTTGCTTTTCCTTATAAATGATTATTCTTTGCTTTTTCTTGTCAAATTAAATTTAAAAAAATTAAACAATTTCTATTTGATAAAAGATATTAAAATTAAATTACAAAAACATATAAGCAAATATTATTTTATTAAAAATAAAAATCTTATTTATTAAATATATTAAATCTAAATTAAAAAATTAAAATTAAAAATAACTTCTTATTTGTTAAATATATTAAATCTAAATTACAAAAAAACTTCTTATTTATTAAATATATTAAAACTAAATTACAAAAAAAATCTTATTTATTAATATATTAAAACTTAATTACAAAAAAACTTCTTATTTATTAAATATATTAAAACTAAATTACAAAAAATAAAAATTAAAAAATTATTATTTTATTAATTATATTAAAACTAAATTACAAAAAAAACTTCTTATTTGTTAAATATATTAAAACTTAATTTTAAAATAAAAGACCAATATTACAAAGAATGATTATTTACAAGCAAAGAAGTTTTTTTTTTCTTTTTGTAATTTAGTTTTAATATATTAAATAAATAAGATTTTTTATTTTTTATTTTATTTTAATTTAATTTTAATATATGTAATAAAATAAGAAGTTTTCTTTATTTTTTTTTTTGTAAATTAGTTTTGTAATTTAATTTTAATATATGTAATAAAATAAGAAGTTATTTTTTATTTTATTATAATTTAGTTTTAATATTTTAAATAGATAAAAGTTATTTTTATTTTTAGTTTTTATAATTTAGTTTTAAATTAAAATAATTTTCCAAAGAAAGCGCGTCCCAAGGTGCGCTTTGTTTAGATTTCTCAAAACGCGTTGACGTTGACGCATTTTGAGGGAAACGCTATTTTTCGAATTTTCTAAAAACCGGCCCAATTCGTAATTTTTTCATTTTTTAGTTTTTTTGAGGATAATTACCCCCTATCGAAACCATTTTTTTTGTTTGAAAACGGGCCAACTTTAAAAAGAAAAGGGAGTCGCCACCAATCTTTTTGAAGTGTGATTGGGTCACTTATAAAACATTTTGGTCTACTGATTTAAAGAAAAAGGGCTCGAGTCTACATTACTACGAGGAAGGATTAGCACCCTCAAC
Organism: Gossypium rotundifolium; assembly: GCA_025506655.1. NCBI lineage: Eukaryota > Viridiplantae > Streptophyta > Magnoliopsida > Malvales > Malvaceae > Gossypium > Gossypium rotundifolium. The sequence goes on along the minus strand of CP106722.1, from coordinate 5,016,593 downwards.
GCCCAAAATTGGTACCGTGTTGATTGATTAATGTCCTTGGTATCGAAAATTAGAAAGTGTTTCTACAAGAAGGAAAAATGTTTGGTGACTCAGATTGGATATCAAAAACTCTCGTTTCAAAAGTCAAATATCACGTCCAAAGACGATAGGACACGATGCTTCAAACTCGATACCAAGATCATTTTATGATTTCCAAAATACATGTAGTGCAATTTGAAAAGGGTATTTCACTATTTGGCTAAACTAAAAATCGAAACCCAGCACGATTGGGTACAATTCCTTGGATTTCCAATCATGAAATATTACCCTTATTTAAGAAATACGATAAAAAAATGTTAAGGATATCTAGTTGTTTAGATGAATGAAAATCGAAACTCAAAGACGATTGGACACTTAATTTCTTGAACTTCCAAACACGAAACATTGCCTTATTTTCAAAAATATGATCAAGATCTTTAAAGGACATTTAGTGATCCTGATTGAACGAAAAGTCAGAAGCAAAGACGATTGGGCACGATTTCCTAACTTCCAAACACACAAAATTACCTTTATGAAACATGATCAAAATCTTTAAAGGATATTTAGTGATCAAGATGAACGAAAATCAAACTCAAAGACGATTGGGCACGATTCCTCGGACTTCAAATACTGAAATATTACCTTCGTAAAAGCCCATTTTATGCATTTTCTTTAAAAACAAAATAAAAATCTTGCAATGTGACCACTAGAATGATAAGGGGAATAGTAGATGCAAAAAGCGGAAAAACAATAATATTACTGGTGAAGAAAAATATCGACCAATAAAACAACTAGTAATAATAATACTACAAATGAAACTAATAAATATAGTAAAACAAATAAATATAACACTACAATATAAATACGATAATAGGATAGTAACAACAATAAGTAAAAAAACCAATAAGAAAATAATAATAATATTAGAATAATAGTATAAAAAAAAGTAGCAAAAATAAAAGTGATATTAATGATAACTATAATAATAATTAGTAATACTAAAAAAGTAAAAACAATAATATATAATTAAAAGAATGAAAGCAAATAAGAATATGTATATAATAATAATAATAAATAAATAATAATAAGAAAATAAGAAAATAATAGTATTAATAAAATAGTAAAAAATATTAGATAACAATAAAATAATAAATATAATCGAATATATAAAAATTAAAGTAAACAAGGATATATATATAAACCGATGATAAGAGGAGAAAAAAAAAATAATTTAATGGTAAAATAACAAAATAATCGAAAAGGACTAAATTGGGTTAAAATGAATATTTGGGGCGAATTTAAAACAAATAATGATAAAGGAATGGATTGAAATCTGCTACAACTTATAAGGACCAAAGGAAATAAACCCCACTCAGAAGCCCAAAGACTCAACCGAGGACTTAATTGAAATCAAAAGCGAATTTTGGGGTCAAATCGGAAGGAAAAACCCGATTTTAAAACCAGTAAAAAGCGGAGGGGCTAAACGCGCAATTAGCCCCTCCAAAGCAAAAAAACGCGGATCTCATCCCTGTGCGGGTCGGGTTGTGGGTTTAGAGGTCCAAAACGACGTCGTTTTGGCCTCTGAACCCATTTACCAAAACGGCACCGTTTAGTAACACTATAAAAGCAGAATTTTTTTTGAAAATCCTCATTCTCCTCATTCTTTTCAAACTCAAAAAAAAAATTTTGAAACTCTCTCACTCTTTCTTCCTACCGATTCCTGAAGCATGGTCACGGACCACCGCTTGTCAGTTGTCAATCGTACCATCAGTGAACAGTGGCTTAATCAAAAAGTAAGTTTTTTATAAAACCTTTATATGTTTTTTTAAAAAACCCAAAAGCAGATTCAAAAGAGAAAAATAAAATAAAATAAAATAAAAATGTAAAAGAAAAAATGAAACCTTTGCTTTTTTTTGTATTTCTCTGAACTCTTGCTGTTACAAGTGTTTTTTTCTCTTATTTCCTCTCCAAAAAACCCTAATCCCCTTTTACAGATTTTTATCTCGGCTTTTATAGCCTATTATTTACAACCGCTTCCTCTTTTTGCGAGACGTCTTTGAGATGGACTCTCTCACGAACGTGGTGGACGTGGCTCGATGGCGAGGTGTCCCGTGGAGCACGATGCGCGCAAGAAGTGCTAGTGAACGACGCGTGGTGGGGACGCGGAGGCTAGGAGGCATGCATGGTGCTAGTCCAACTGAAGGAAACCTAGGGTTTTAGTTTTGATTTTGGCTTTATGTTTTATTGGGCCCGCAAGCAATTGGGCCTTTTATTCTTTTTGGTTATTGTAAATGGACAGATCGCATTGGGCTCAGAGTTTCCTAAAAATTGGGCCTTACACCCCCTTTTCCCGTGTTTTGTAAAATGTTTTACAATGGAAAATCATTTCCAGCCAAAACAAACATTAGAAAATGGTAAACAAATAGAGCCTTAATTACATTATCCTTATTAGTATAAATTTTAATCCTAAACTCTAAAAAGTTTTTTATAAAAATAATTAGATTTTGCTATTGAATTAATTTTTAAATCAAAATATAATTTTACTAAATTCAATTCACATTATTACTACATAAGTTTGAGTTTTTTAATATTTAAGTGTATATTATTTTCTAATTTATGAGTGGGAAAATATAAATAATTTAAAATTTTACAAAAATACAGTTTTCCTATTTTAGCTAATAAATAACTCAATAAAAATATATAAATAATTAAACTTTTTTTATACATTTTCAAAAGTCTGTAAGTCCATTTAAATTCACAACCTCTAAATCATGGTTATCAATTGAGTTAATATTTTGTCAACGTAAATAATTCTTTTAAGGCATAATTGTAAAAAAACCCTCAACGTTTGGGGCTTTTGGTTTTATGCCCTTAACCTTTTTAATTTTTTATTAACATCCTCAAAGTTACGATTTTTTTCGAAATCAGCCCATTTTTAACGGTACGTTGACCGTTAATCATACTATAGGTCAACATAGTAGCCCATGTGGCATGCCACATAAGCGCACGACGTCATATATGACATCATCTTTTTAACTTTTTTTTTTTTCATTTTGTTTCCATTTTCTTTCTTCTTCCCTCTTTCTCTCTTTCCCTATAAATCACACTATTGAATAGCTAAATGCTTGTTGTTAGAACCAGATTTTTTATTCAATGTTAAAGCAAAATCATAAGTAACATTCCCATCACTTTCAGGGCCAAATTCATTAACAATCCCAGCAGCATAAAGAATAATGAAATCGAAACAATCGGTACCGTGTGAGTGATTACCATCAATAGCCATTAACTGTGAATGAACCTCGTTAGCAGCACGGAAACAAGTATCACATGCCGTTAAATCACCGAGATCAGCTTTGCAACCTTGGTCTAACACCATGGATTGACCTAATTTAGTTACCCAATCTTTAGTCGTTTGTATCTCGCCACAAAGATCAGGCGTAATCACGAATCGAGTAGGCTCGAAACAAAGGGAAACGACGTCGTTAGGGAGAGAAAGCAAATCAAGCTTGGACTGGAAATCATGGAGGCATGAAATAGAAGTGGGCAAATCAAGGAGCTGAAAAAGACTAGTTTCTTTAAGGTGTTCGGCTAATCCAATGTCGAAAATCGATAACAGTGAAACACAACAGTTTTGTTTCGAGATTTCAGCTTTGGGTGTTGAATTTGAAGGGTGAATATCATAGCAAAGAGTTGAGTTTCATGGGATTCTCGTTACATAGTTGAGATCCATTGGACAAGAAGCAGTTATGGTTAATGAAAGGGTTGATAGGAAAACAATGGACGAGATTGAAAACTTTAAACTATTGATGATATTCATACCTTTGGTGGTGGTTTTTTTTTTTTTTTACTTTTTTTGTGATATTAATATGAGGAAGAAAATTTTCATTTCTTTGAAATTTACCATTGTAGTGGTGGTGATAAAGAGAAAATTTAAAGCTTTGGGTTTTAGAAAAATCCTTCAATGGTGTGATTTGCAGGGAAAGAGAGAAAGAGGGAAGAAGAAGGAAAATGGAAACAAAATGAAAAAAAAAAAGGTTAAATAGATGATGCCATATATGACGTCATGCGCTTATGTGACATGCCACATGAGCTACTATGTTGACTTACAATTTAATTAACGGTCAACTCACGTTGATCGTTAAAAGTGGGCTGATTTTTAAAAAATTCGTAACGTTGAGGGTGTCAATCAAAAAATAAAAAGGTTAAGGGCACAAAACCAAAAGCCCCCAAACGTTAAGGGTTTTTTTTACAGTTATGCCTTCTTTTAACAATTAGTTAAATTTCTTAACAGGTCTACTAAGAGTCTTTTTGGATAAACGGTACATTTACATGTAGTTAGTATAAAAATAACAGTGGTGATGAGATTAAATATTGTAATAATAATATAGCGTAAGACAAAAAGAAAATTAAACGCACTGCACTGAAGATAAATGTTGATCCAAATGAACCTTAAATTTTATTATATTGAATATAAACTCGTTTAAGGGGAATCTAAAAAGTCCAAAAGGAGGCTTGAACATTTGGATAAAATTGTGTAATTATATTTTTAACACCTTTAACATAAAAAAAATTACATTGACCTCCATAATTTATATTTTTGATTTTGTTCTTAATTCGATTTTTTAATAGGACAATGACTAAATACATCTTTCAATAATAAATAGATTATTTTAATTAAGTTCTTATAATAAAGTTACTTAACAAGTACTTTCACCTTATAATATATAAAGAGAAAGAGAAAGCAAGTTAAGTAAGGAAACCTAAATATTTCTTTATATATTTTTACGTAAAAATATCATGAAAATCCGTGTATTAAAAATCAAATTATATTTTATTTTCTTCAATTAAAAATAAGTAAATTAGTCATTGTACGCTTGATTAAAGAGCAAATTGATATTTTTATTAAAAATTCATCCATTTTTACCGCTTACAACCCGCATGGTTGATGGAATTAAATAGTTACACATAGTACGCTATGTATACCTCATAATTCGACATACAAATACTAATTTTAACAATACAAGTAGATAGATTTTTAACAAAGTGATCAATTTACTATTTGATCTAATGTTTAGGACTAATTTACCCATTTTAGTAGAAGAAACAAAATACAAATCTAACATTTAGTACAAATTCAGATTATATTTTCACCTTATTTTTCAAAAAGATAGTAAAGGAAGACAACAATCCATTATTTTCCCAATAAATAATAATTTTTTAATAACTTAAAAAAAAGAAAAGAAAAATATTTTTAAATTATAAAATATATGTCTTTCCTTTTGAAATTTAATAAGGAATTTGTAATTGTCGGAACCATTTTTTGTTTGGAAAACGGGCCGACTTTAAAATACAAAAATGGAGTCGCCACCAATCTTTTTTGAAGTGTGATTGGGTCACTTTAGAAAACATTTTGGTCTACGGATTTTAAGAAAATGGGCTCGGGAGTCGGTTACGCACGAGGAAGGATTAGCACCCTCGCAACGCCCAAAATTGGTACCGTGTTGATTGATTAATGTCCTTAATGTCAAAAATTAGAAAATATTTTAAAGTATGGAAAAATGTTTGATGACTCAGATTGGACATCAAAACTCTCTGTTCCGAAAAGCTGAAATATCATGTCCAAAGACGATAGGACACGATGCTTCAAACTTTCGATACCAAGATCATTTTATGATTTCCCAAAATACATGTAGTGCAATTTGAAAAGGATATTTCACTATTTGGCCAAGCCAAAAACCGAAACCCAGCACGATTGGGCACGATTCCTTAAATTTCCAATCATGAAATATTGCCTTTATTTAAGAAACACGATAAAAAAAATCTTTGAGAGATATTTAGTGATCTAGACGAACGAAAAAAATTGAAGCCCAAAGACGATTGGACACGATTTCTAACTTCTCAAACACAAAACATTGCCTTATTTTAAAAACACGATAAAAATCTTTAAAGGATATTTAGCGATCTAGATTTAATCGAAAAATCGAAGCCCAGCACGATTGGGCACGATTTTCCGAACTTCCAAATACACAAAATTACCTTTATGAAACCCTTTCTTATGAATTTTGGAAAAAAGGAAATAATAACAAAAACAAAAGATGGTAAAAGGCAATTCAAATCATCGATCTATATGAAATGATGGAAACAAGGATAAATAAACCATAATAGTAATAAAAAATAAAAATAGCAATGATGATGACGATGAAAAAAAAGTAATAATAACCCTAGTAATGAAAATAAAAATAATAGATGATAAAAAAATAAAAAGTAATATATATATATAAATACGCATAAACCGAAATACTAAATATATCAAATAATTGAAAGAAATAAAATATCTATATATAACAAATAGGTATAAAGGTATATAGTTTAAAATTAATAGTAAATATATATGATAAATATAATAGTAAGATACTAGTAGAAGTAACAATAATAGATATAATAGTATGTAAATATAAAATAATGAAAGTAATAAATAGAAATGTTAGTAATAATATACCATAACGATAAATATAATAATAATAAATATTAAATAGTAATACTAATATACATGTAAAATAATAGTGAGGAAAAATAATAAAAAAAGTAATAGGGATGGTAGGCAAATAATACACAAGAAAGAACGTAAAAGCAAACATTAACATATATATAATAATAGCATATAATAGAAATAATATGGTCATAACAATAATAATATACATATAAAAGTAATAAAAAATGATTAATTTAATGGTAAAGTAGCCAAAATAAATGAAAATGGGCTAAATCAGATCAAAAATAAAAGCATGGGGACGAATTTAAAACAAAAAAAAGTGAAATAGGACACGATTAAAACCATGGTGCAAACAAGAGGGACCAAAAGGGAAATAAACCCCACTCTGTAAAACACAACGCTCAACTGAGGACTCAATTGAAATCAGAAGCAAATTTTTGGGGCCGATTCAGGAATAAGAAAAACCTGATTCCAGAACCAGGAAAAAACCGAGGGGCTAAACGCGCAATTAGCCCCTCCCAAGTAAAAACATGCGGATCTTATCCTCATGGCTCGAATCATGGTCGAGGCCCAAACGACGCTGCTTTGGCCTCGACTCGATGCTCAAAACGCGCCGTTTTATAATAGTATAAAAGGTAGGTTTTTGGCTTTCAAATTTCATTTTCGTTTCAGAGAGGGAAAAAAAAAACTAAATGCTCTCTCCCCAGCCCAACGTCCGACCGACTCTCCAACGCCGATCCACCAGACCACTGCATGTGATGGCAAAATTTGAAAAAAAGTGAGTTTTTCTTTTTTTTTATTTTCCTTTGAAACTCTTATATGCCTTTTTTTTAAAAAAAAAAAGAAAACCCCTAAAAGATAGATTCGAAAAAAAATAAAAAACGAAAAAGGGAAAAAAAAAAGAAAATAAACCTTTCTTTTGATTCTCGTGTTTTTTCTCTAAAACATATGTATTCCTCTGTCCTTTCCAAAAAAAAATCCCCCCTTTTTGATTTCTGTTGTGGCTTTTATAGCCTTTATTTTACAACCGATCTGCTTCTATTTTGCGGTATGTGTTCAAGCACGCCTCGACGGCGTGGTGGAGTGGCGACGCCACGGAGAGCGTGGTGGCGAGAGGCAAAGGCGAGAAAGCGCCATGGCGGCTGGTAGTTAGCTAGGGTTTCAAGTTGTCTTCTGCTTTTAGGTTTGATAGGTTTGGGCTTTAGGTTTGTATTGGGTTTGTAATTGGGTCATTTGGGTTTGGACTGGTAGTTTATGGACTGTTTGTATTGGATTGGTTTATAAATTGGTTTTCTTTTGGGCTAAAATTGGGTCTTACAGCTGCCTCTCTTTGCTTGTTGTCGTGTAATGAGAACGAAGCAAAGATTCTAAAAGAGCCAATTTTTGCCCGACCTTGCCGAATCTTGATTTCTTGATGCCTCATTTCCTCAGGTAGCCTCACTTTAACCCACTGTGTCTCCAAGGGTATAGGAATTTTGTTGCAATATGCTATTTTAGCTGCCACTCCTCGCCAGTGGAGATAAGGCTTCATCTTCGATCCGCTCTACCCCCGCCAAGAGAGATAAGATCTGTTATCTTCAATCCGCCCACTCGCCAAGTGGAGATAGGATCTACTATCTTTAGCCGCCCACTCCTACTCGGTGGAGATAAGGCTTCAATCTTCGATCCGCTCTATCCTCGCCAAGAGATAAGATCTGCTTTGCTTCAATCCGCTTCCACTCGCCGGTGGAGATAGGATCTACTATCTTTAGCCCGCCCACTCTCGCTCAATGGAGATAAGGCTTTAATCTTCGATCCGCTTACTCCCGCCAGAGAGATAAGATCTGCTATTTCAATCCGCTTCCACTCGCCAGGTGGAGATAGGACCTACTATTTTTAGCTCGCCCACCGCCGGGTGGAGATAAGGCTTCAATCTTCGATCTGCTTACCTCGCCAGTAGAGATAAGATCTCTCGCTTCAATCCGCTCCACTCCGCTTAGTGGAGATAGGATCTACTATCTTTAGCTCGCCCACCTCGCCAGTGGAGATAAGGCTTCAATCTTCGATTTGCTCTACTCCCGCCAAGAGAGATAAGATCTCGCTGCTTCAATCTGCTCCACTCGCCGGTGGAGATGGGATCTACTATCTTTAGCTCGCTTCCACTCCTCGCCAGTGGAGATAAGGCTTCAATCTTGATCCGCTTACCTCGCCAGAGAGATAAGATCTGCCGCTTCAATCCGCTCCACTCGCTTTCAGTGGAGATAGGATCTACTATCTTTTTGCCCGCTTCCACCTCGCCGGTGGAGATAAGGCTTTAATCTTCGATCTCGCTTACTCTTGCTCAGAGAGATAAGATCTGCCGCTCAATCCGCTCCACTCCTACTCAGTAGAGATAGGATCTACTATCTTTAGCTCGCCCACTCCCGCCAGTGGAGATAAGGCTTCAATCTTCGATCCGCTTACCTCGCCAAGAGAGATAAGATCTAATGCTTCAATCCGCTTACTCCTCGCCAGGTGGAGATAGGATCTACTATCTTTAGCCTCGCTTCCACCTCGCGGTGGAGATAAGGCTTCAATCTTCGATCCGCTTCCACTCCTTTCCAGTGGAGATAAGATCTGTGTCTTCAATCCGCCCACTCCCTGCCAAAGGGAGATAGAATCTACTATCTTTAGCCTCGCTCCACTCCCGCTGGAGATAAGGCTTCAATCTTCAATCTGCTCCACTCGCCATGGAGATAAGATCAGATTCTTCTGTAACTCCCATCAACTTTGCTACATTGTCCTCTCGAAACCTACCGTAGAAGTGATTTCATGGGGTTTATGCATATGTCAAATGATTAAGATGTCATGCAAGATGCTCCTAACCATATGTATCATGAATGTTATGAATGGATGTAACATGTCATGAGAATGATCCATTTTAACACTTGAAACAAGTATTGCTTGTCGCTTATTAAGGTGACCCCGACGATATCTTCTCTCGCTCAGCTTGATACTTCTAACAACTAATCAAGATGTCGACAACCGCTTAAATCCTATTCTCAAGTCTCCGAGCCCTTTAAGCTCGGTTAGTTCTAAACAATTGTCCTGTTTTGATTCTTGTATTTTTTAGAAACTTTCAGAGTAGTGCATAAAACTTCTTTTGTGAAAGTATTATTAGTTCAAGAATCATTATTTCAAAGAAAATGCTTGAAACAAGACTATAGAAATGAATAAAATCGAAATTTATTCGGATAAAAACCGTGAAAATGGGTTGAACAAGAAAACAAATTCCATTAGGTGCAATATGAATAAGAATGGTATTGATGCCCTTGATATCACAAATCGAGCTTTTCAGATGTACTTCTTGAAGACCACTCACGAGTTCAACACGTGTCTAGAAGATCCATGGTACTTTGTAGATGCCCTAAGACGTAACATATCTCCTCATTGTTAATTCAAGTATATCAAACCATCAGATGCCCCTCACGAGTTGATCATACTTTGAGCCACCCTTTTTGGGTTTTCAACTCAAAGCCCTTTGGTCTCAAAGTCATCCTTTGTGGGTTTTCACTTTGGCCTCTTCGATTTTTTTTGAACGCAAGATGCCCTTTGTGGGTTTTCATCTTGGTCCACTTTCAAGCGAAGCACTTCTTGACTGAGTCTGCGTTAATTGGATTTGGCGACTTTTGCCGCCTATCTCGGCTAGTATCAAAGCTCCTCCAGAAAAGACCCTCTTTACAATATAGGGTCCTTCCCAATTAGGCATCCACTTTCCCTCAAGTCCTTTTGCATAGGGAGGATCTGTTTCAACACCAAGTCTCCTTCATGGAATACTCGGGCGGACTTTCTTATTGTAAGCTCGCATCATCCGCTTCGTACAATTGACCATGGCGAATAGCTCTTAGCCTCTTTTCCTCAATTAGATTCATTGATCATATCGAGATTGAACCCATTCGCTTTCCAACTTTAGCTCGACAAAACCCGAGTGAAGGTATCTCAACTTCAATAGGCAAACCGCTTCCATCCCATAAACCAACGAGAAAGGAGTTGCCTCGGTAGAGGTTCTAACCAAGTTCGATAGGCGTAGAGGCAAGCGGTAACTTTTCATGCCATCCTTGTAGGTCTCAACCATTTTCCCACAATTCTCTTGATATTTTTATTAGCCGCCTCAATCGCTTCCATTCATCTTCTAGGCGATATGGCGATGAGTTATGGTACTTAATGTTGAATCGATTGCAGACTTCCGCTATCGCTTTATTGTTCAAGTTTAGTGCATTGTCAGACACGATCCTTTCTGGCATACCATAGCGACATATGATCTCCTTCTTCAAAACCTTGCTAACTGCCGTCTTCGTGATATTAGCATATGAAGCTGCCTCTACCCATTTGGTGAAGTAATCAATGACCATGAAGATGAAACGATGTCCATTAGAAGCTTTCGTTGAGATCGCCCAATGACATCCATGCCCCACATTGAGAAAGGCCATGGAGAAGTCATAACATGAAGAGGTGAATGAGGCACATGGATCTTGTCTCCATAAACCCGCACTTATGGCACTTCTTGGCATAACGAATGCGCTCCTTCCATCGTGGACCAAGAATACCCGAATCTCATGATTTGCTCGCCATCGTAAACCCATTGGCATGTGTTCCATAGACCCCATCATGGACTTCTTCCGTGATTTTCCTAGCTTCAACAAAGATCCACACATCCGAGCAACACTTGATCCTCCTCTTTTATACAGGATCTCTCCATCTAGGACATAGTCGCTGGCAAGTCTTCTCAATGTTTTCTTATCATTCTCAGTCGCTTGATCGGGATATTCACGGCTTTTCACATATTGCAGAATATCATAGTACCAAGGATGATCATCTCTCTCTTCCTCTTCGTCAATATTGAAACAATGAGTCGGAGCCCCGTAAATACTCATTTAGATAGGCTTCATACCCTCCTGCTCATTCACTTTGATCATAGAAGCTAGAGTGGCCAAAGCATCAGCCATCTGGTTTTCATCACGCGAGAGGTAAAAGAATGTGATATCATCAAACTCCTCAATTAGTTCCAAAACTAACTTTCGATAGCTGATCAGTTTGGGATCCCTTGTTTTCCATTCTCCTTTGAGCTGATATATTACAAGGGCAGAGTCTCCGTATACCTTTAGCACATTAACTTTGTGGTCTATGGCTGCTCGAATCCCCATGATACACGCTTCGTATTCTGTCATGTTATTTGTACAATCGAAGTCTAACTTGCAAGTGAATGGATAATGCTCTCCCTTTGGGGATACCAGGACCGCCTCAATTTTATTACCAACGGCATTTGACGCTCCATCGAAGTTCATCTTCCAAGGGTGATCTTCTAGGATACCTTCCTCAGTCGCCGCTACAAACATCAACTCTTCATTGGGAAAATCAAAATTAAGGGGCTCATAATCATCTAGTGCCCTGCTGGCTAAGAAATCTGCTATTGCACTCCCCTTCACCGCCTTCTGGTTCACATAGACAATGTTGAACTCAGAAAGCAAAATTTGCCATCGGGCCATTCTTCCATTCAGGGCGATCGACTCCATCATGTATTTCAGAGGGTCCAATTTCGAGATTAACCAAGTCGTGTGGTACAACATGTACTGCCTCAACCTCCAAGTTGTCCAGACCAATGCACAATACAATTTCTCAATTGGCGAGTATCTCATTTCACACTCGGTGAATTTCTTACTGAGGTAGTATATCGCCCTTTCTTTCTTCCCTGTCTCATCATGTTGGCCTAGCACACATCCCATTGAATTATCAAACACTGTCAGATACAAAATCAAGGGTCTATCAGGACTGGGATTCATTAACACTGGGGTGTTAGACAAATATTGTTTAATCTTATCAAATGCCCTCTGGCATTCATCATCCCAAATGCCTGGATTGTGCTTCTTAAGAAGACGAAATATTGGATCACATTTCTCACTCAATTGTGAAATAAACCGAGCGATGTAATTCAATCTCCTAAAAACCTCTGACTTCCTTCCGAAAAGCGCGGAGGTAATTTTGTACGACCTTGACTTTATCCAGATCTATTTCGATTCCTTTTGCACTGACCACGAAACCCAATAGCTTCCCTGATCGAGCCCCGAAAGTACATTTGGCTGGATTGAGCTTCAACTGAAATTTCCTCAATCTCAGGAATAGCTTCCTCAATACTTGCATATGTTCCCCTTCCGTTCGAGACTTTGCGATCATGTCGTCGACGTAGACCTCAATCTCCTTATGCATCATGTCATGGAACAAGGTTACCATAGCACTTTGGTATATTGCTCCCGCATTCTTTAACCCAAATGGCATCACTTGGTAACAAAAAGTCCCCCATAATGTTATGAAGGTGGTCTTTACCATGTCCTCAGGATGCATCTTTATTTGATTGTATCTCGAGAAACCGTCCATGAAGGAGAAAAATGCAAACCCCGCCGTGTTATCCACTAAAGTGTCAATGTGAGGTAGTGGGAAGTTGTCTTTCGGGCTGGCCTTAGTTAGGTTTCTGTAATCGACACACATCCGGACTTTTCCATCCTTTTTGGGGACAAGAACCACGTTGGCTACCCATTACGAGTAATTTACTACCGTAAGAACCCAAAGATCAAATTGCTTCTTGACTTCTTCCTTATCTTTCTTGTGACATCGGGTCTCATCCTTCAAGCTTCATTGGGCAGAGCTTACATTCTCCTTTTATGGGAATACGATTGTCGCAATATCAAGACTCAACCCCGCATGTCTTGATATAACCACGCGAAGACATCTTTGAACTCTAGCAGAAGTCTAATGAGGTCCTGCCTTGTTTCATGGGTTATGCAGGTACCGATTTTCACTTCTTTCCCATCCTCTAGAAGCACATTTTTAATTGTCTCTTCATGAGGTAGAATCGGCTTCTCCTCCCGCCTACCATCCTTAACAAATCCGGATAAAACATAATCTTCGCCATCCTCAGAAGTCCCGAGATCCTTCCGGGCACGTGTCTTGCTCATAAGGGAATTCGAGTTCATAGCAGTGTCACTCATGACGTCGATATCCGGGGACTCTATTTTAGTCCTAAAAACTACAGAAATTTCTTCCGCAGTCCAGTTGTCCAGAACACTTCCAGGATCGTAAGGGCAAATACCCGCCAAGTTTTCTCTCCTCGAACTTCCTTCAAACACAACGTTGATGTTCAAACTTCTCATCATGTCTCCAGCTGTTTCCTCATTCATGTCCTCCTATCCTGGATGACTAATCCCTCCTGACACGAATGTATTAGATATATGGGGAAAGGTCATTGAACCCCACTCAATCTCAGCACTATTCAATCGTGCCCTTCGCCTTTCACGCTTCCTCTCTAGCTCCTCCTTTCTCTCTCTGGTATCTGGTCTATACCCTAGACCAAAGCGATCATGTTTGTTAACCAATCCTAGTACTCTGACCGGGCCCTGAAGGTATTTTTCGAGTCCCTTTCGTGCATCGCCTCTTTTTCTACATCACCGTAGGCCCATCCTTAATGGCTTTAGAGATTTTTGCACCGGACCTTGTCACCTTCAACGATGAAAGTCGATTTACAAACTCTAATGACCAAGGAGCACTCTATGGCCTCCGTATCATTCTCTATGTACGGCATCACTAGTAATGGACGCGATGATATCCTCCTCTGCATTTATGGTTATCAATCGGCCCTGTTACTAATTTTAACTTTTGGTGCAATAGCGATGGTACGACTCATTGAGTGGATCCACGGCCTCCCAATAAGCAATTATAAGAAGGCTTGATGCTCATCACAAAAAATCTACCTCAGACGATTTGGCCCAATTAGGAGGGGTATCTCGATCCTCCCCATTACTTCTCTCTCGATGCCATCGAATGCTCTCACTATATTTTGGCACGTTTGTTCACAGTAACTTTGTCCGGTGTGAGCGAGGGGCAAAACATTCAGTGCCGATCCATTATCAATTAATACCCCTGGTAGTGTATACCCTTTGCATCGGGTAGTGATGTGCAAAGCCTTGGTAGATCCCCTGCCTCCCGGCGGTATTTCGTCATCACTGAACGAGATGAAATTATCTGCGCTTATGTTATTTACAAGACGGTCCAGCTTATTTATCGAAATGTCATCAGTAATATAAATCTGGTTCAATGCTTTCATTAACGCACTACGGTGTCCTCCGAGTTTAGCGGTAAGGTCAATACCGGATGCGCGGTTTACCGCTTGTGTAATCGTTCTACCACACTGTACTCACCGTGTTCGTAAACTTCAAGAACTCCCTACCTCATCCTCTCATATCGCTTTGTTAACAAGTGGTCCTGTCTTCTCATCTCTCCTTCTCGTCATAGAGGACTCAGCTTCTGGGTCGAGTATGCTGGCCGAATTCTTTTTCTCGAAAACAGTCATAGTGCTATTGTAATTCTAAGGTACCCTCTTGTCATCTTTATAAGGGAAAGTCACGAGTTTCTGAATTATAATTTTCGGTGTGTTCTTAGAAGGAGAGATTACAGGTTTTCTGATTACGACCCTCGGTGCCACCTTCACTCCGGCCTCGTCGACCCCTGGCCACGTGATAATCACACGTGGGTGATTGACTTTAAGGATCCTTCTGCGACCTCCTTCATGGAACATACATCCTCTCTTTCCACCAAGTCAAAGAACTCCAGCTCTTTATTGTCCATTAGCCCTTGTACTAGGGCTCTAAATTCGTTACATTGCTGGATTTCATGGTCTTCCTTGTCATGGAACTCACAGTAGTTCCTTGTATCTGGAGATCTGCTCACATTCTCTTGCAGAACTAACCCAACCTTCCGCATTTCTTTCCAAACCATTCTCAATGGGGTTCTGACCTCAGCAATCTCCTGTTTGAACCTCCTCCCGCTGTTTTCAACTATCGCATTTACCCCATTATCAGCGTGACTGGGTAACGGATTTCCTCCACCAGGTGGGTCATTGAAGTCTACCACCCCCGCCTTGATAAGTCGCTCGACTAGTTTTTTGAATGAAGTACAATTCTCTATCGAGTGACCTACTACATCCGTATTGTACTCACACTGAGCGTTTTTGTCATACCACTAAGGATATGGAGGTTGTAGTGGTTTCAAATAAAACGGAGACACGACGTGCGCATCGAATAAAGTCTTATACAACTCCTTATACGTCACCGGTATAGGAGTAAATTAGAATTTCTCAGTCCTCTGCCTCGTGTTGGGCTCTTGTCTTGGTCGGGCCTGCTGGCCCACAGCTACCGCTCTCGGTTGGGTAATAGTAATAGGTTTAGGATAGCTCGAGCTTATATTCCCTACTTCAGCTTCCCTTTTCTTCGGCGCTGCTCTTCTTGTGCTCTCTCCTGCCTCTATCTTCCCACACTGATCGCGTTTTCTATCATTTCTTTGACATCACCATGTTCTGCGAAACTCTTAGTCGTGCCTCCTAACATGTGGTTAATGAAAGGTGCCTTCAGGTATTGATGAAGAGCATGGTCATTTCCTTTTCTAGTAATGGTGGTTTGGACACAGTAGCAACCTCCCTCCATCTTTAGGCGTATTTCTCAAGCTTTCACTTGGCTTTTTCTCCATGTTTTGCAATGTGATCCTGTCGGTGCTATATCACCACATGGCCGTAATGTTTGATGAAAGCTCGTGCCAAATCTCTCCACGATTTGATTTGGGTACAACTCAACTGGTTGTACCATTTTACCGCAGATTTCAATCGACTATCCTCGAAAGGAATGGACCAACAATCGGTCATTGTTGACATATCTGTCATTCTCCGGCTGAACATCGTAATATGGGCCTCAGGCGCTAGTCCGTTGTACTTTTCAAACTCGGCATCTTGAACTTTGGAGGAAGTACTAAATCGGGACTAGACTCAAATTTCTTAGCATCCACTTCGCATTGGTGATCAAGACTTTCCAATGCTCGAAACTTCTCTTCCAGCCATTTGCATCGATCCTCGAACTCTTTTGGAAGCTCTGCTTTTACTTTCTCCCCTTCTGCCGCCTCATCAAAGTCTGGGACCATTGGTTTTACCAGATTAACTTCGGGGCTAGAGCTCGAGCTCATGGAAATTTACTGGTGCAGAAAGCCGGATTGGTGCTGAGGCTTGATATTGACCGACACTCTTGGTGGTTGTACTTGGGAACTAGTAGGGCCGGGCCGGAGGCAAGTAAAATCTTCATTATCTTCTCCGTATCGACCATAGGCCTTTTCGGTTTCGTGCCCTCTAGTCAACAAGCTGTTAGTGGCTCATCATGCTTTTCTGGGATTCCAGCATTTGATCCCTCATATCCTGTTGGATCTTGGCTAACTGCTCTTGCATCTGAGCCTGCAGTTGGTCTTGCATCTCTTTCTGCATCTGCTCCAACTTTTCTATCCTTTGATCCATTGCTCTCGTCTTTTTCCGAGTGTAATAGCGGTGTTCCAGGATAACTATAGTATGACCTCTAGTTAATAGGGTTGTCTTATAATATTTAATGCAAATGTAGTGATGCAGTGCCAATGCATGAAATGTAATGCAAATGAATGAATGCAAAAATAAAAAGAGTCGATTCTGATTCAATTTCTTTTAGAATACTCATTGAAAAAGACAAAATCCTTTACATAAAACAGAGTCACATATACGACCTAGCCCTTATGCCCAAAGTTTTAACTTTCTCAAGAAGTGAGGCTAGCTCTCGACCACGGTCCGACTTTGACTCATAAATATACTTAACACATCACCGAACGCTAGGGTTTGTAGATGATCACCACCTCTCGATGTCGAACCACGACTTCACCCATAAGGTAGTCTCTTTCTCTGACTTGGTTCTGAGATCGTTGAAGTTGTTCTTTCCTCGCTGGTTATCTCGCCTCTAATAGTTGGATCCGGAGCTCACTGTTTTGCAAAGACTGTTTCGAGTTCCACCACCTTTCCCTTCAATTCTTCAATCTGGCCTAGGCTTGATTCCAACTTCACCGTAGAGTTGTGACTTTGACTCAATGCCTTCTCTAATCCTACTACTCGAGCCCTTAGCATCTTATTTTCACTTTGGCTCTCTCCCACCGTCTTTTTCAGGGCATCTTTTTGTGCTTGAACCCCATGAAATCTCTTCTTCCACTGATCAACCTTGGTCTTCTCCTCCTGAACTTCTTGACGCCATTGTTCTGAGGTTTTACCCAATCCAGCAGTCCTCATCGATAGATGCAACTTCTTGTAATCGGTCTTCAAGCTATCCAAATCTTCTTCGGCCTTCCTTTTTCCTTTCCTTAGCTTCTCAGCCTCTGATTCCTGGATATCAATATCTAACATCAGATTCATTTTTTCCCCTTCCAGTTGTTCTATCTTTTCCCTAACTCTCAATTTTTACTTTCAAAGTCCCGATTCATGATCTCCAACTCGAAGGACTACTTGCGAGTATTCTTCTATCGATCGAAAAAGATCCTGTGCCGACTTGGGAATATTATCGTTCACTCTCCCGCTCCGCCATGTGTTATATTCGAGGGTTACCATTGGATTTATCGTAACTTTTTCATTCTATGAATCTGCTTCACGCATCGAAACTTCTAACTCTTTTCTTATAATTATTCCCACTATACGAGAATTCAAACCGAGCTAACCCATGCATTACGGTATAAACTGTCTCGATTAGTATTGCCTTAGCACGAGCAAAGGAGCATACCCAACAGACTCCCGGATCCCTAACTGAGGAACCCAATCATAACTCCCACACGGTAGAGGATTTCATCAGAACGAACCAAGGAGCTCTCCATTCCACATCGCTTTCACAAGATTCAAGAAGCGCGATCCAGTTCTCTTCCGATATGTCATCTCTCTTAGCGCGATAACTCCTTTAACGGAGTAATTCGCAAAAAGACCGATAAGAATTTCTATCTACTTTTGAAATGGCTATTGAACCACCCCAGCAACAGATGTGTGCATCCCATGAATCTTCCCTCACCTGCTCTCCGGTATGAGCTCAAAGATCTAAATGTTTGGCAAGAATCATCGGTACCTACAGAACCCCTTTGTCAAGACGATCGAACAAATCAATAACTACTTCGTCTACATGCCTCAAAGTCTTGGGAAAAATTACAAACCATAGATACTTAAGGCAAAATGTCGACTTTCCTCTTCACATCCGGTGTGCCGTCATCAGTCCTCAAGCTTACCCAAGGAATGCATTTCCTTCACCTTCTTTGAATTCGTGCCATGACCCATTGTTCGCTCATCCCGGTGATACTCATCACTTCTTTACAAAAGTCGGTGCATTAGCGTACAAGTAAATCTTGTCGACTGAGCCCTTTGATCATGAAGCAAAACCAGATATTCTTCTACTAGAGGCACCAAGTCTACTTCCTCAAACGTAAAATAGCTATAAGCGGGATTCCAATATTGAGTCATAGCCCGAAACAAGTGTTTGTCCACTTTGATGTCGAGTAAGTAAGGTAGATCACCATAATTAATGTAGAACAGTTGCCTAGTTGCTTCATTCCAACCAGCCCATATATCTCTTAGTTCTTGGAGCTCATTCTGCGTCACACTGATACGAGTGAAGTCCAATAATTCTAATGTGTAGCCTTCAGTTAGGCTATCCCCCTTCTCAAGCTGTGTCTTCTCTGACCATATACGCACGGCCGCATTATCCTCTACTTTATCAAGGAATCCGTCCCCCATAACAAGTATTCTAACTTAGTAATTAAAACAGGAATCGACGCCTTTTAAGTATGAAATGACATGCAAATATGACCAAAATAAAACAAGTTAGTATCACATAAAAGTAACTAAAGCAAGTGAAAAAAATGTCTAACCACTACATAGATAGCCACTAAGGTTTAGCATGGCTCTACCTAGGGTGGGCTCTAAAGGTTCACTATATGTGGTTTGGTTCTAAAGAAAGAAAAGGGTACCTGAACCAGCAGATTCCTCAATCCTCACCCATTATAGGCTCATATAGATCGAGTTCAGTTCAGGGGAATACATTTCCCTATGGCCATGCCAAGGTGAAAACCTCACGGAACCATAAGTACGGATGTATCCCGAAAGCGGTCCCCTAGCCCATGCGGAGGTGAAAACCTCACGAAGGCATAGTTTCTCGCTCCCACTTAAAAGATGTGACCACAACGGTCATGCAACATGAATGCAGAGATATCCCATGTGTCCCAAGCCCAAAACAAATATATGACGCGACAAAAACTCATGCAAATGGGAAAAACAAAAAAAATTATTTTCAATAAAAAGGACATTAATCAACCAATTTTACGGCTTGACTCTCTTAAATGTCCCCAGTGGAGTCGCCAAGCTGTCGGAACCATTTTTTGTTTGGAAAAATGGCCGACTTTAAAATACAAAAACGGAGTCGCTACCAATCTTTTTTGAAGTGTGATTGGGTCACTTTAGAAAACATTTTGGTCTACGGATTTTAAGAAAATGAGCTCGGGAGTCGGTTACGCACGAGAAAGGATTAGCACCCTCGCAACGCCCAAAATTGGTACCGTGTTGATTGATTAATGTCCTTAATGTCAAAAATTAGAAAATATTTTAAAGTATGAAAAAAAATGTTTGGATGACTCGTATTGGGCATCAAAACTCTCTTGTTCCGAAAAGCTGAAATATCATGTCTAGCACGATAGGACACGATGCTTCAAACTTTCGATACCAAGATCATTTTATGATTTCCCAAAATACATGTAGTGCAATTTGAAAAGGATATTTCACTATTTGGCCAAGCCAAAAACCGAAACCCAGCACGATTGGGCACGATTCCTTAAATTTCCAATCATGAAATATTGCCTTTATTTAAGAAACACGATAAAAAATCTTTGAGAGATATTTAGTGATCTGAGCGAGCGAAAAAATTCTCTAAAAACTAAACCTCAAAACCCAAAACAAAGAACCTCAAATGTAAACACAAAATTCTCTAAATGTGTTATGAGTTCTAATCTCTAATGGGTGTCTTTTTCTAAGGTTGTGAAAGAGCCTATTTATAGGCTAAATAGTCAAGTCAAACAAATTATGCTAATAAATGCTAAATACATCATACTAATAAATACTAAATCTTCTAGAAGGAAAATATATTTTGTTTAACTTGACTTGCAAGCAAACCCTTAGAATTTGGGTCACACAACTCTAACACATATACTTTTGGTGTGACATGGGAGAAACAAGTCTATCACTTTTCCACTCCACATAAGCTTAATGGGGTTTCCATTTTGGTCATTGGACGTTGCTGGGTTCATCGGTTCTCATTGTTCACTTGTTTTGAAAAAACGCAGTGATGAAGTTTTAGGAGTAGATAATTTTAATGATTGTTACAATCTTTCGTTGAAAATATCGAGGTAGAGTCTATTGATCAAACACCAGGTTTTCATCGTTGAAGGAGATTTAAACAACGTCGCTTTGCTGACAAATTTGTTCAACATTGTGTCGTTCAGTCGCGTGTTTCACTTAGCGACACATGATGGTTTACGGCTACGTCATGCAAAACCCACAATCGTACGTTAGGTCGAACATTTTTGGATTGTTAACTTACTCAAGTAGCCAAAGTAGCGAATCCACAATCGTCGATCGTTTGGGCTTCATTGGGCTCTGTTTATGGACTCAACACTGAAAACCATTCTCCTAACATGACAAAACTGATTGTTCAACGAGTCTTTACACCGCCGTGAAATCCAGTGAGGAAATCGCTTATTACTTATGACCATATCCAAGGCCTTTCCCTCACTGGACTCAACCATCAACCCTTTGGGCTTCTTTGAGCTCTGTTTTATAGACTCAACATTGAAAACCCATTGTTTGAACATGACAGAACTGATAATCCAATGAGTATTTACGTCGCCACAAAAAACGTCAATGAGGAAATTGCTCATGCTTATAACCATATTTATGCATTTCCCTCACTGGACTCAATCGTCAATTGTTTGGGCTTTATCGAGCTCCGTTTATGGACTCCACCCGAAAGCCCATTCTCCAACTGTGACAGAATCCAACCTCCCGACAAGCATTTTATGCCACCACGAAAAAAGCCAATGAGGAAATGACCCATACTTGTAACCTAGATTCCTTATTGTTTATAGTCCATGAGGAAGACTCGACATGGCTTATTTCTTTTTCACTAAAGATATTACGTGGCAACATATACAACATTATGTGGCGGTACAGTCAGCATTCCAATTGGTTTTTAATGGAAGGATGACCAAAACAATAACAGTTCTTAACAATAGTTCTAAAATCGACAAAAAATAAAAAATAAAGTGACCAAAATAGGAATATGATAATTCTAGAATAACTATTTGGGTAGTTTTCTTTATTTTACAAGAGTTAACATTTACCGCTTAAAAGGACGTATCATATATCATTTAATAAAATTAATATTTTGAAAATACTTTTGATTCTGCAAATAAAATTTTTTATTTGGGGTTGAACCGTGATTAAAAATCATATCATCTTTTAAATAGTGAGTATTAAAAATGTAACAATTTAATTGTTTTTTCAAGAGGAACTTACGCCCAATGTCATTGAACTATTAATAAATTTATATTTTTGTTACTTAATTTCAAAAAATAATAAAATAGTCATTAAACTATTTAAAAGTTTTCATTTAAGTCAACGGACTGTTAAATTTTTTAAGTCTAACTAGCAAGCTCAAAGTGACAATTCAAAGTCTAGTACAATGAATTAGTATCTATCGATGAATAGAAGAATATATCTTAAGTTCAAGTCTAGCTGATATCTAACAGTCAGTGTCAGATATTAGAAAAAAATTTTGTTTAGATATTTATTTGTAAATTTATAACATTCAAAACTGTTTTATGAATAAAAACTAAACTATAAAAGAAAAGTGTAAAGAAAGCTTTCGATTGATTTAGGCTCATACATAAAACAATAATTTTAACATCCCAAAGACTTAATTGAAAGCATAAACTTACTAATAGTTTTGGTGACCTGGAGTAGAATTTACCCTTTTTTTTTTAATAGTAAAAAGGATTCGATTAAATAATTTAATAATATAGGGACTTAGAATGTAATTTCACCTTCTTCACTCTACTCTCCTTTCCTTTATTAGTAGTCATCCAAACATAGGGTAATTCAATGTGTATATTCTTTCACTCACCCTCTCTCCTTGTTTAAGAAGGGAGTGTGGGAGGGGTAACGTTATTTTGAGAGCAAAGCGCCCCTTCATCTCCCTTAAGCCTCGTTTCCTTCTCGAAAACCCTGCTTCTCCACTTCCCATAACAATGGCGAATCACTTCTCTAACTCTCCTCCAAATTTGGATGACGGTGAACTTTGGCTCCCTTCCGATATCTTCCTCCACGAACCCCCTTCCAAATTCAACCCCCACCTTCACCACCATCATCTCCCTTTCACTTGCATGGATGACTTAGCTCCTCGTTTTGCCGCCCTTTCGCTTCCTAAGCATCACCAGAAACTACCCAAAGTCACCAACTTTCAGGTTCATTTCTTAACCCTTACATGGCTTTATGCTTTTGTAACATTCCCTTTGTTTGTTTCTCATTTGTTCTTCTTCTTGCTCCCCTACTTTGCAGAGGCTTAAAGAGCCGGTTCGCTACGGTTCAGTTCATGGGGCTGGCTTGGGTCAAAACTCATACGGGTTCAGAAACGGTCCAATTCTTGCTGGGACTAAACCGGTTTATGAGTTCCAGTTCTTGAAACCAACTCAAGCTCAGGTACATTTAAAGGTTCTAATTTTTGGGGATATAGTGCTTTTTATCAAGTTATGAACCGTCCTTTCACTTTTCAGTGCCTTTTTTTTGTTTCACTTGTACAGTAATGATGGGATGTAGTAAAGCTAAACAATGGGTTGTCACTTGTCACTATTTATGTTTTGTAGGTTGAGAGCTACGTTGAAGCCAGGGTTAGGTCTCTGCAAAGGCAACAACAAAACCGGCTTTTTCAAAGCCGGGGTTTGCCATTTGAAGCTAATGGTTTTAATAATTATAAATCGGGGTTAGGTGGTGGTTTGGTGAGAGAATCTGGTGGCACTGGTGTGTTTCATCCTCGTATTGTGAACACCCCTTTTGATTCCACAAAGAAACAAGGTAAGTTCCTTTTTTGGTTTTTGTAAATGTATGGTCTTTGTATGAAAGGTAAAAGGAAGTATTATTAAGAACAAATGGTGGTGTGTCTGTCTCTTGATACGGTTTTTCTAGGTCTGACAATTTTCAGGCTATTAAAAACAAAGGTGAAAGATGATGATTATGATAATGATGAGTACAAATACAAATATCATTGTTGTGTATTCATGGAAATGTTTTGTATAAAGTTCCATATTGTATAGTTTAGTCAGTGAACTTACTATTCATGTAACTAGGACTTTGGAATAATCATTATGCTTATAGTGTACCTGCAAATTTTCTATACCATCTCTAACAAGCACTTTATATTGAAAAATATATATATTTAATCTTTGACAGGTATGAGAAATAGACAACCACAAGAGATGATGAAGTCCATGAAAAGAGTAGGTGTTGTGAAACAAGAGGATTGCTATTATCATCTTCCACCAGAGATGGGGTTTCACAGGGACTGGACTCGGTGATTTGCCATGATTGAATAAGAGAGGATGAAGATAGAAGGTGAAATGAACTTTTGGGTTTTCAATCAAATCTTTGTAGGAAAATGTAGGGTATGATTTAGGTTTTGTAGATATAAATAAATGGTCCTGTGGGAGAATTGAGTTGACTTAGGTATTTTGGGTTATCTTTTTTTGTAATATGTTTTGATGTAGCAATGGTAGGAATATTTAAAGCTCTTTTACTTGAGAAAGACAAATTGATATTGGCTTTGCATGTTGAAAGCATTTTTGCTTTTTATGTTTTTGGGTTGGGGTTTCCTATTGTTGATGAAAAGACAAAGCAGTGAGAGCATTTAATGGCTTCCTTTTGCAGAGAAATAGTACTGTCATGGGTATCTGATTTTAACCTAAAATGTTCAAAAATATATAAAAATATTTTAAATAAATCGATAAAAGAAATCAGAAGCGCTTTGGGTCAATGTGATGTGGACTTATGGTTGAATAGGTGGGGTCAATAATCCTTTTTTTTATCCTTATTATTTTGGTATTTAATTAAAAGGTGGGTTATTTTGACAATTAATTAATTTTTTGGGTTAGTTTAATAAAAGGCCAAGAAATCAGAAGCGCTTTGGGTCAATGTGATGTGGACTTATGGTTGAATAGGTGGGGTCCTTATTATTTTTGTTTAATGATAATAACTCAATTCCTAAAAAAAACAATTGCAACATAAAGGACTAAAAGCCCAAATGGATACAATAATAAGTCCAAGGGCTAAGTCCAAATCAAATCAATAAAAGCTTTTACTTCAACATTATATATTGGTTGGTACATATATTAAATATTTTTCCAAAAAAATTATAAATTCAAAATAGTATTATGAATAGAAGCATGAACCAAAAAGATTTGTGCAATAAAATAGATGCCAGGACGCGTAGTGGGTTTTGAAGTACTATTTAATGATTGGTTGAGTTTGATAGATTCACTTTCTGAAACAGAAAGTTTTGGTCTTGAGAGGATAATACCAACCACTTGATGTCTATCCAAAGCATTCGTTATGGTTATTTCGTACTCCTTTTTTCTTTTCATATAATTTTGTTTACTATACCTGATGCCATAACATTATAAACGTTATTGTTACTTTTGTTCCTGTTGGGATAAATTTGCTCCCTTCCTTGTTTTTGCCTACGTATATGGGATATTTTAAGAAACGAGCATCCTTATTACTAGCACAGTCTGGGGAAAGAATAGGAAATGTACCACTAAGTTGGGAAGGAGAGAAAGAGAGTCGGGAGTAGTGAGAACTTTTAAAATTAGCATAATAGTAATTTTAACCCTCAATATTTACATATTGTATAATTTGATTCTTTTTACAGTTTTACTTCTTTTTTGTGATCCTTTCACCTAAAACCTAAATAAACAAATTTATCAACTAAATTTGATAAAGAATATATCGAAATGGAAACATAAAAAAATTCAAAGTAATAATTTTAATTTTTCTCATTCTTTTAAAATTAACTCTCAATATCATAAAGAAAAATAAAGCGCAAAAGGCCAAATTACTTAATCTGTAAATGTCGGGTGTTAATTTTTTTGGAATTAAGATATAAGTGATACAATTCATAAATATTGAGGGTTAAAGTCGCTATTATAACTATTTTAAAAGCTACCAAGTTATCTTCCCATTAGTAATTTAACGGTTGGTGACCAAAATGGAAAAAATTGAATAATTGTGTAATCATTTTATAATTTTACTAATAATTGGGTGACAATTAGTGGAATTTACCCAAGTCCCATTGATAGTTGTAGAAGTCTTTTCCAAAAACTGGCGACGTTTCTAAAAGAAAAACTGCTGGATTTGAATCAAAATAAGCAATGAAACCGTGAATGCCCCCATTTCATATTTCTCCACTGTATTTTCCAAATCACTGCATCACCATTAAAGCTATCTGTTAGTAAAAACCATTCCCACTTCTTACTTAAAAATTCGACAACATTGCCAAACCATCATCATACAAACAAGGGACCAACTCAACTGTAGAAGTTTTCCAAGGTAATTACTATCCTTCTATGTTTCTTCTTCTTCTTCTTCAACTGAAAGATGCGATCAAATTTAGACTTTGATTCCCTTTTCAAAGTTTCTAGAAATGGGGTTTAATTAGTTTTCCAAAAAAAAAAATATTAATTTAGCATTAGTGTGGTTGAAAACTGTTCAGGAAAGGGTTATGGCGAATGGGGAACCAAAGTCATATTCAAGCAACTTACAATTGGCACTTACAATACTTGGCACAGTCACTGGCATGATCATTTTAATAATTGGAATCACCATGGCATCAAGATATGCACCAAAACCACAACAGCAACCATTGATACTCAAAATCCATTCAATCACCATGTCAGGCCTTAACGTATCCTGTTTCTTAACCGAGACAAGATGGAACGTAACGGTGTTGTTCGCTAACCGGAACAGCATGTTAGAGATGTCCATACACAGTTTCGAGAGTTCGTTGTATTACAATTACAGTAGCCCAATTTCGTGTGCTGTTGTGGAAGCAATGCACCTTGGGCCAAAGAAGCAAAGGCTAGTGGAAATGCAGTTCAACAGGGCTCAATGTGGGGAAGAACAGCCATATGTTGATGATTGGGTGTTGGAAAGGATAAGGAAAGATGAAATTAAAGGGGAAATGAGCTTTGTTGTAGGGAT
The DNA here is from genome assembly GCA_025506655.1 of Gossypium rotundifolium. Lineage (NCBI taxonomy): Eukaryota > Viridiplantae > Streptophyta > Magnoliopsida > Malvales > Malvaceae > Gossypium > Gossypium rotundifolium. Next base: position 4,989,915 of record CP106722.1, on the reverse strand, counting down.
GAAATTGAGGGTTTCGTATCGAACAGGTATACTGGGATGGGATTATGATTTGAATCCTCATTGTCCTAAGCTTGATATGCAGCTTGTACCAAGTACTGGTAATGGTGGAATCGTCTTTGATCACCCTAAGGTATGCTTAGTTCCATTATGAAATTCATAGTTGATTCTATCATTGATTTTTTTTTTTTTACATGTACTGGTCGATTATTTTTACTTGAACAAATTTAGAAAGAATTTATTTCCAATTTAATCACCTAAGAAATTATTTTGGTATTTATATATTCCATTTAAATAATAGTTTTATTATCTAAGCCCTTATAAATATAGGTAATGATTAATGCATTAAGTAAACAATTACTTTGTATTATTTCTTTTAATTGTTCTATGCTCGAGGGTGAGCAAGAAGTTTGTTAAACCAAATAAATAGAGACAATTGGATTGATTTAACTTAAATAAATTAGTTTATTTGATTTACTTAATTGGTTTAAACATTTATTTGGTCAATTATCGATTTTGGGTATCTAAACCCAAAAAACTATTAAGTATTATATAAATTCAACCCTATCCATAGGGAACTAATAGCAAAATACTCAATATCTATGTAAATCAGGCTAAAAAATATTTAATAAAACTCAATTTAGCCTAAAGGTGTTCATGAATTTGGCCGTTTTAAAAAAGTTTCAAGCCCAAACTTATTTTTGGGTTGACCTAACTCACCTAAAAAATTTGTTTTACTATTTTAAAAATAATAAAATATTAAAAACAGTTTTAATTTATATTTCTTATGCTTTTATAATTAAATTTAAATTTAAAAATATTTTTTATTATTTAAATTGAACTCAGAACAGACTAAACCAATCCGATGTGTAAAAGTAGTTGTCAAGTTTAGGCCGTCTATTCAGCACTTGGACAGCTCCCAACCCAATTCATTTAGCTAATAAAAGAACACTCTTAAAAAACCAGGTAATTATCTGTCAAAAGAAATAGATTTTAACAGATTATCAAAAGCTTTCTCATATCCAGTTATCCTCATGAGTTTATGTTTTGGTCATTTAATTTAAAATAAGTTATAAGTTAATTAATAAATTAAAGTTATTTGAAAATTTTTAAGATTTTAGATATCTCTTTATTATTGTATTTCAGTAATCTCTTCACTTTTCAACTTCCTCCCTTCTAACTTTATAGTCTAGTTTTTCTTGAAATAGCATAAAAGTCTACTAATATAAACCCAAAGCCCTGGCAAAAAAAGCTTCCCAATCTTTGCCCACTGTCGTTGGATGATCATCTGACTCCAATATGTTCCTCTTCTTAACAAGACTTTCTCCTTGACCTTCTAGATTGTGCTGCCACCACTTGAAACTCTTCAACTTACTCTTGACCAAATCTTAGCTTTTGTAGATCTTGTTTAGGGCTCTCCGAAACAAGATATTTTTTTCCCCTTTTTTTATTTGTTTTGTTTTTTGTTATTTTTGTTAGCTTTGATTAGGGTTGTGGTGATATTTAGTTGCTGGTTCGAGGTAAGGGTGTGTGAATAGCTAACTTGTGAATTTTCTTAGGTTGTGGTTTTGATCAAACGAAAACGATGAGAGAATTAAAAATGAATAATTCTTGAGATTGTTGGGTTAAAAGTGAGGCACGAGGTTGACTGCGACTTTATTAGAGTTTGGGGTTTGAGTTGTTAATACTATTTAGATTATCGAGTTAGGGAGTAATGATACAAAAGTTGAGTGACTATAATGTAAACTTTTTAATTTATTAATAGTTTAATGACCAATTTATAATTTTTAAAATCAAATGCCAAAAATGTAGAATTACTAATAATTGAATGAACTTAGTATAATTTACCCTAACAAATTAAATTTCCAACGGTCTTGTCTCTCTCATAGACGTAACTTCGTTGTAATAACAGTATTAGTGTTGGATTCATGGTTGCGGTTGAATAGGCATTGAATATGAAGTCGTGGGAGGGACCCAAATATTGTTGTAGCATATGACATATGAAAACGTTCCATTTGACCATAAAATTTGCCCAATAAATTAATTAACAGATTAATTCATCGTATTATACTAAAACACATGTACACACAGCTTCCTCACATAAATTGTGGAACTTTTGTATTTGGTTTTTGAGCACAAAATCCAAGTAATTGGCATGGTGTCCACAAATTAATGTGAAGTTTTCTCGAATTCGGTAGTGGCACCATGTGAAAATTTTCTCATTTTTGATGGCTTGACCTCGACCTTCAAAGCCCCATCTTATTTAGGAGTATTTCATTAATAATAATTGGACTATATTCAATTAATTTAAATTTAATGTGACGTAAAATCAATTAAAATATTATTAAAGTTAGGATAACATTACACATGACAATTTAGATTGAAAAATTAATTTATAAAATCTACACATCATTTACATAACGTAAACGCACAAAAATTTATTAATCATTTAATAACTTTTACATTATAGTAAAAAAATTATAGGTGAAATAATCCTTATTTATAGGTTATATGAGGATGGGTTGAGTTGAATTCTAAAAATCTATAAAAGAAATTATTTGTCCAGATTGAATTTAGTTAATTTCAATACAAAAAGTCATTTTATTGTTTAAAATAGGGTTTATTTATTTTGTTACTTTCTCTAATTTTGTTGTATAATGGAGTATATATTATGAATATGTAATAACTAAATTAGTTACCAAACCATGGAGGATCGATGAAGATTATGTAGCTGCTTTAGAAATAAGATTTTTAATTGATTGTAATTTAATTTTTGAGATTGTAATAGCTATTTTCAAGGAGTTATATTTGTATTCACATAGATTCTATGTTAGCGAGCCAAATAGAATACATGCTTTAAGATTGGTATAGGTTTGGTATAAGAGCTTATTCAATGCATTCTAATCTATTCATTAATGAATTGTTTTGTGAGAGAGTGCATACTGTAAGTGTAAACATTGTTAAGTGTTTACTCCCCAAATTCTTAGAGGGAGGATTTAAAAATGAGTACAAAGATGAGATCTCTATACTTGGAGAGAGATAGAGTCTGAACCACTTGTTGTATTCGTGATTAAAGATAATGAAATTACTCACTAAGCTAAGCTCCATAGCCTTAAGAAAACCAAACTGCGTTTTGTTTTGTTTGCACAGTTTTTCGCAGTGCTAATCCGTAGTGGCCATTGCAATTTGGAACTTCCATTATAGTTTTGCAATTTGAATATGTTTTATCAATTGGCACTATTAAGCAAACCTTAATTTTTAGATTAAACAAATAGATTAATTAAATTCCTAAAATAAAAAATAAAAAAAAAAACAAAAATCTGAAGAGTATAAGGAAATTAACATTTTTTTTTTTATGTTGTATGATGTTTATCCTGTATAAATTATGTTACATTCAGAATTATAGGATCTATCAAAACACTCTTTACAATATTGCTTCGTATCAATACTTATCTTCGATGAACAAACCCCCTCTTAGGAAATAGCAATCCTCAATGTCAACATTATTTAATACTTGTTATCTCCATTTTCACTCAACCTCATGCCTTTCCATTTTGCTTAATTTCATTTTTTTTTTAACAATCCCTACTACTATATGTTAAATTCTTAAATCAGAAAAAAATATGTACTTAAATATATTTGAGTTTACGTATTTTTAATTGTTGCAATAATAATGATATTAATTGATTTAAAGCTTAATCCACAATATGATTAATTTCTTTACTTTAGAGTTTAGATGAAAAATAATTAATTTATAATGTTATATATGCGTGTCTCTGTTAAGGTTTAAGAATTAAATTGACGATCGAATCAGTCATATCATTAATTTCTAATTTAATTGATCTGATTGGTTCAATTGAATAGATTATTGAAAAATAGAGAAAATCGATTCAATTAGTTTAATTAGTCCAGTCCCTTATTTTAAATCGATATTGTAATTGATTCTTCATCTAATCGATCTATAACGATGTGTGTGAGTTGATAAGATTGGTTGTAAAATCTCTTCCTTTCATTTTCCATCATTTTCGCTTTTCTTTTTCCAGTTTGGAGTTTTGTGGCAACAAATTTCTCTGTCAATCGAAGACTTGGAACCGTTCTTCCTACTTTATTAGCCAAGCAATTAATTTCCTTGAAATTTAACGCTCTAATTTCAAGTCTACTACACGCTCTGAAATTGTAACAGGAATATATATATATATATATATATATATATATATATATAAATTAATAAACTAATGAATGTTTATAAATATAAAAGAAATTATTTTTCATTTAATACCTTGAATATAAATTTTAAATTTGTTAGATGTTTTTTATTAAAAAAACAGCAGTAAATAATTACATGGAAACAATCAAACTCGTATAAAAGTAATATTCTCGATCGAATTGCAAAATCCTTTATACCAAACTTTTGTCTGAATAGTTAAAGTTCACACATTATTAACTTTTAAGTTGATAAAAATTAAAAAGCTAATACTCCTTTTAAGCTAGTAGTGATAGAAGGCCTATTATATATTCATAGTTGAAATGTTAATATTATCATCCTATAAATAATTAATAATTATAAAAATTCCTTTTCCGACCAGTAATTCCTGCCACTCAAATCTATAACGTGAATTTGTGAAATTGAACCCTCAAAATTGAATTCAATAAGGATAAAAGTTTGGGAGATACATACTTCAAAAATCAAGGGAGAACTGGGGTTTTAGAGGTTCAAATAAGATTTATGGTGGGGACTTTGCAGAAACAAACGTGAAGATGGGAATCAGCTTAAATGTCAGTGCCCAAAAGCTAACATTGGGGGATCCTACTACCCCTATAAACTATTGTACATTGAACCCACCACAAACTGTCACCCTCTTAAAAGGGGGATATACCCTTTGCGTCTACCACTCAATTTCCTATAAATTGTTTTTTATTATTATTTTATTTCAATCTTTGTAGACCTTTTATTGTTTCTAAGAACCCTTTCTAACCTTTCATATATTAAAAAAGGATTTCACATGCTTTTATTCATATCAAACTATCTAATGAATCAATCTTTCTAATAGAGGAGTCCGAGAGATACTTTCAATTTTTACTAAATTCTTACATTAATTTTAATCTCTTAAATATTTAACTAATATATTTATTTGAGAAAAATATCATACATTTAAGCCTATTCTATGGATGATAATTGAATTAAAACTAAGAAGGTCAACGCTAATAGATGAGAACAGCTCAATTTTTCGATGAAATTGAAATTATAAAATATATATATATATATATATATATATTGAAGGTTGTTAAGATATCATGATTTCAAGCATTGAAAAATCTGCCTAAGAAAACACTTTCACCTTTCTACTTTTTCTAAGTGGTACTTACATTTTCAATAATTTTAATCATGTAGTGCTTCCCTTGCTTTTCATTTCGTGTTCTATGGGTAAGATGCTTTTTCTTTGCTTTCTAATTATTTGGTATTTTGTATTTCTTGTTGGGTTAAGTACTTTGGTTTACTAAAAGGTAAGGGTTTGGGTTTGTTTTAGCATTTAATTTAATATTAATTGAAAATTCATACATACAACTCCATTTTATGATTTCACACAAATTTATATATAATTTTCCTTAGAAATAGTAAAAAGGGTTCAATAAATATGAATTTGGAGACCCAAGTTTACTTAGATTTTCTTCACATGGTTGGTTCAAATGTGAAAGATTTTCTAAGCAGCATTGATTTTTTGACTTTCATTCATTTAATTACAACTATTTGGCTGGCCGACTACCCTAAATGAAGACTTTGATATTTTGTAAATTTTGAGACGTTAAGTTTCATTCCTCCTAAATTATACTAATGCTTAATTTAGATTTTATTTTGATTTAATTTTATTATCTAGATTTAGATATATTTTGACTTTTAATCTGTTGGTACTTAATTTGTAATTATTTGTAAATCTATTGCTTGGGATTATACTTGTAACATAAAAAAAAATAAAACGCTTACGTCACGATTTAGCCTGCAAATTATACATGTTTTCTCATTTCAGTATTTAAACTTAATTTCTATCACATGGTTATAGTTTTTGGTCTAAAAAATTATTAGTGTTAGAAAACATATGGCACATTCAACCAATGAGAACCTACCATGTGATGTTCCCTTACACATGACAATTGATGATGCGGCATTCATTAAGAAATCCTCAAAATTCAAAAAGAAAAATATAAATATTTAATATATGTATAATAAAAATATTAGAAGATGTGGAAGTTTGTTAAATTCAAAAGGATTAAAGTATATATATTATTAAGTATTTTATTGAATTGAATTCATAAGTTAATCGGACATCAATTCAGTTAGATAATGATGAAAATATCATTATTTTACAAAATAAGTTTTATGATTTTGAGAGTGTTTTTTATTTATCATTTTATAAATTTTATATAAAAAATGTACACATATAACAAGATTTGAATCCAAGCCTCTATAATTTTCAGCATTATCCTTTACCATTCAACTAAATGTTCATTTATTATTTATCTAAAGTTTTATAAATATATTTGTTACATAATTTTACATTTTACCCCATCATGTGCTGTAATCTAATAATGTATAAATTATATAAAATAAAAATATACAAATTTTAAATTTTAAAATATATATTAAGATAATAAAATGTCAATTAACACCACCCAATTTAGGTCAATAATCATGCCATCAATATATGAATACTTCGTTGATGACATGAAAAAGAAAAAAATAGATATGTGGTGTACTCTCATCGATTGAATGTATTATCTATTTTTAAACATGATTAATTTTTGGAATAAAATAATAATAATAATAATAAAATAATTTAAATACCAATATAAAAAACTAGAGACAAAATTAAAAGAAATGAATATGGTTTGAGAGGTAGTGACGTAAACCATAATAAATAAATTAAAAAAGTAATTAATCACATTCAATTAGCTTACTTTGGTCGGTAAAATGTCATGTAAAGAAAAATATAATAATAATTTAGCTTTAGAAATAGATTACAAACTCTTTCTTGCTAAGACATCATGAAGGGAATGAAAACCTTGGCTTTTTTTTTAAAAATAAAAATAAATATTAGGTGCTTTGGAATTTAAGATTTGGTGGTGGGGATGAGCCACCCATCAAATCATCATTTCTTCTCCAAGAAGGAAGAATTTTCATTCTAATTAACTATGTCTTAAGTTGTTAGAAATTTTAAAATATTAATTAAGATCAAATTATGATTTTGCTGATGTTAAGTAGTGCAGGTGCTATAAGGGAATGGTATAATTTTGTTTGTGGACTACGAAAATGTTTATTCCTTTCAACCCAAACATACTAATCAAGTCAAATTAAAATTATTAATATGAAATTTTATTTTCATGATTTATATAATTTTTATGATATTTATTTGGCCACAGGCACAAACACTAACATGCATGCCTTGGGGCTTGAAGATATGTATATTCATTGTTACATAATTTCCCATTATTTAAATTATTAGAAATTAGATTGAGTCTTAACTCGATTGATATAAAAATTATTGTCCATATAAAAAGACGTGAGTTTGAAAATATATATATTCAATGATTTCCTCAAAAGTTATACATTACTTTATCTTTCTCGTCTTTTAAAATCTTTCTACGGATATAATATTTGTACATTAACTCATAGTATCTTAATTAACATTTATAATATATAATATTATTGTGTTCTTATTATTTATAAAAATCTTCAATACGTAACACTAAAAATATTATTCTTTCAAGAAAATAAAAATTATAATGTAGTATTACATTGTCCCAAGCAAAAGACAATGTGTCCCGCAACTGAATAAATATACTGAAACAAAATTCGGATTTTCATAAAGGCAATACACTTTTAAAACATTAACATTCATGGAAAAGAGAGAGGCAAAGGTAAAGTGTGAACTTTGACATTCCAACTTGATTTTTCTTTTTCTCTTTTGTGATAACCTTTTAAAATATTAATTTATACACAACAAGAGTCATATTTTTCTAATTTAATTTTATTCAACGAAACTTTAGCTTAATGTTATTATTGAGATGTTATAATTTTAATTTTGAAATTCTTTTCGATTAAAAAGAGAGTACAAAGTGATTATATTTTTAAAGTACTAATAATATAGAGAAATAGTATTACGCTCAGCTATTAATTCATTAATTTCTTAATTCTCCTGTCCATTACGTTAGACTTAGAGTTTTTTTTTTAAGAATTACCTATAACCTTTTTATAAATAGATAGTTAATACGTTTCGACGCACTTGAAATCACGTCCTCCTGCATCCATAATAATATTTATAATAATCGAAACTTAAACTAATAAAAATAATAAAATAAAATTGAAAAGATTAGGGTGAGGGTGAGGGTGAGGGTGAGGTGTGTGATAGGTAGAGTGTATATTCTGGAACCTCAAATAAAGTCGGTGGGAGTAGAGCTGGAAACTTCCGTCTCATCATAAAGTGGGTCGACGAGTCTAAAAATCAAAACGTGTCTATCCATTTCACTTTTATTTATTTATTTATTTATTTACACATTTTATTGTAAGTTAAATTTTAAATTTATTTATGAATTTGATTTTAATCAATATTTGTATACGTCCAAATTTGGTTTTGATTTAAGCCATAAAGTCAGTAATCTCTGTCTTTTTCTTTTTACCTTTCTTATTATTTTTGGTTTTTGGTAATTTATTATAAAAAAGAAAAGTGATTTCTCTTTTCTTGTATTAAGGGTTATTTATTAATATCTTTCATAGAATTAAACCACTAAATCATTGAAACAGCTTTTTCCTTTTGAGCAACTACATATATATTCTCTTCACAAGCTTTAAAATAATTGCTTCCAATTTTATAGTCCTTTTTAAATACTGAGCTATTGTTTATCACAATAAATACAAATACAATGATAGAGAAATTATAGAAAGATGTTTTTTTTTAATTCTAATTTGTGTAAAAGTATTTTTTTGGTAAAAACTTTTAAAAAAATCGAGTAATTTAATTCTCATTAACTTTGAAAGTGGATAAGTAAGGACAATTAATCACAACGTTAATTTTTTCATCAATTTTACATAAATTTAGTTGGTATAAAAATAAATTTAGCTATTATAATTTACACATTCTATCAATTCATCATGATTTAACAAATTTAACCTACAATATTTGTATAAATGTGTAATTATTGAGGTTTAATTTATTGAATTCTTTTAAAATCAAGAACAAATTAATAAAATATGTAAACATCAAGAGTTAAATTTGTTATTATATCAATTAAAATTATGCACAATTAATATCGTGATTAATTATCCTTAATTACTTGCTTTTAAAATTAACAATAATTAAATTATTTTTACCTATTTTTATCAAATAAAAATAAATTAGATGAACTAATTTCTTCATCATAAATATAATTGGTTTCTTGCATAATTAGTAATTCGGCAAGCTTCTAATCAAAAATCAAAACATTATGAATTTTAAATTTCCACATCTTCATCATCCATGAGTCTTCGTTATACTTTTCCACTATCAATTCATGTACATTAAAAAAGGCATACACTTTCTCTTACCGAAATTTTTAATCACTGATTATTATGGTACAATTAAGTTCAATCATTGATTATTAATTTTAATCACTGAAATTGTTCCTCTTATCGAAAATTTGAATCCATTTTCTCTCTCCTCTTCTTTTATATTATGTACAAGCACATTCAAGTTCCCACACAAAGTTTACTCCTTTACACACCCAAAAAACAGAGAGCTAACTTGCTCTGTTTTCTCTCATCATCTTTCTTTCTCACTCCTAAATTCTCACTTCATATATACTTTATATCAACGATGTCGGTAAAAGAGTGCGGCAATCACGGGAAATACCGCCGGAAAATCTTCCGCCGAATCATCGCCGGCATCCTAATCTTCATTCTAATCGTTCTGATAACAATTCTTCTCATATGGGCCATCCTTCGTCCCAGCAAACCCAGGTTCATCCTCCAAGACACCACAGTCTACGCTTTCAACGCCTCCACCCCTAACCTCCTCACCTCCAATTTCCAAGTCACTCTATCTTCTCGAAACCCCAACGACAGAATCGGCATTTACTACGACCGGCTCGACGTTTACGCCACCTACCAGAACCAACAAATCACCCTCCGAACATCCATCCCTCCAACGTACCAGGGTCACAAAGAGATCAACGTTTGGTCACCCTTCGTCAATGGGAATTCAGTGCCTATCGCACCGGAATATTCCGCCAGTTTAAGATCCGATCAGAGTGCCGGGTCGGTTTTCTTGATGATCAAGATTGATGGACGGGTGAGATGGAAAGTTGGCACTTTTATCTCCGGGAGGTATCATCTTTACGTGAGGTGCCCGGCTTTTATTACCTTCGGCAGCAAAAGTAACGGCGTTTCGGTCGGAGAAAACGCCATTAAGTACCAGTTCGTGACTAGATGCAGTGTTAGCGTGTAAGGTGGCTAGATGAGGAAGAAGATGATGAAAGATAACGCCGTTAAGTATATCGTTTGTTTTACCTTGATATAAAGACAATTTCCCTCGTTTGTTATTTCACGCCGTTAAATTTATATTTTTCTTTTTATTATATATAGGTGGAGGATAAATTGTACATTTTGCTCTAGAATAAAATGGAGGAAAAAATTAGCAAAATTTACAATTAAATATTTTATTTTCTAAAAACCAATAATAAGAAATATTTTCAATGAATAATTGAGCATTAATGATTTTTATTCCCAAATATTGCTTTACTTGTTCTTTACTCTTCATTCATTGGATCTTTAAATTTTGATTTTCTTTAAAATAAAGGGAATATTTTCAACCTTAATTAGGATGTAAGTTATATTTAATAGTATATATCTTGATTATTGATGTCTATAGCTATGATTAATGATTATTTAATCATACATTAGTAAAAATAATATATTTTATAAATTTCGCATTATTCAGTGCCTACATATACATTTTTAACTTGAATTTATTTTTATCTTTGGAATTTATTTTATTTCATTGTAAAAAAATTATAATTAAATTTAAGATGAATTTAGATGAATAATGTGTTTATCTACAATTAATATAAAATAACAATAATAATAATATTAAATATTATAATAAAAAAATAAATTAAACATACTACACCATTTCTCACCGTCGATTTAAACTTAACCTCAGTTATCAATTAAGGTAGTGGGAAGCTTTTTAACAGAGCCGTCGTATTTGTTGTTTGTCATACTTCAGAATTTAATGCATACTATTTTTTTTCTTTTCTTTTCTTTATTCTTAACTCCATAATTTAACCAAATTTTAATACTAATTATTATATTCACCTAATTTAGGTAAAAAAATATTGGTATAAATTTTGATTTAATATGTAATTTGATATATGAAATTTAATTTGATACAATTATACATATAAAATTTTAATTATGATTTAAATATATACATGAAACTTTAATTTTGATTCAATCAAACACATTATAAAACATAAATACATTAATTTATTTTTATATTAGATAAATGTAATTATTTTAATATGTAATATATAAAATCACATATATATATATATATATATATACTAATAAATTAAAAAATTAGTGATAAAAATGTTCCAATTAATGTATGGATAGATGTAATTAAACTCAATAAGAGTAAAATTATTTGAGAGTTTTGTGTGTTAGCAATAGGTTTGAGGCAATGAGGGGATGGAATGGGTCATTGTCACATGGAAGTGTAGTGGTGGTCCTTTTCTTTCAACACAAGCTCTCTCTACCTAATAATTTAATTCATATAAATATACACTTACGTGTTAGAAAGGGACTTTTGTAAATGCCTAGTCTCAATAGATTATCAATCCCTAAAGCTTTTAAATTTAATCAAAATTTTCATCCCACCCAACACAACATGATAACGTTTTTAGTGTCTCCACTTATATATTTTATATATTAATGATGGAAAGGGATAGTGTGAATATATTGACGACTCATTCCAATGTAGGCAATAAACCTTTTGGTCTTTTAACAACATTTTCACACCTTTTTTCCTATTTTGCTTGTGTTAATTTGTCAAATCCATCAAAGCTACCTGTTATAACCATGTGATTTCAATATTTTAGGGTTTGATAATAAAGAAAACTACAAGTTCTTACCTATAATTTATTAAATAAACCATAATTTCAAAATATAGTTAAATTGATGAGCAAAATGTTTAAATGTGTTTTAAGTCCTTCCTTTCCACTAGCTCGATGTAACAAAAGGGCTGTAAATTGCGTTGACTACCCACCCCATGGCTTGTTTAAACCAAAAGGAGGTGCTGGTTTCTAGTTTGCATGTTGGTGGGATATGTGATGTGATGTGATGCCCATTTGTGCGGCTAATTAGGCATGTGTGAGCTGAGATAATGACGGAATTCAACTGTTTAATTAATGCCTGATATATATATATATATAATGGAATCAAAGACCAATTTCATTTGAGAATACTTAAGGTGAATCACAAATTCACATGGAGATAGAGTTCATGCTCATGCAAAATCATTTTGCAGGGATGGCATCTCCTTGAATTTGGAACATCCCATCCTACTAGATTCCTTGAATCTTACATTATGTTTCATAATAAAATTATGAGAATGTAAGATTATGAATGAAATATGATATTACTTTATTTGGTTCATTTGGTTGGAATATAAGATCTAAGTGTTTGGTTGACGGAATGCAAAATTATCTGAAAACAAATTTTACTATATTGCCTTTATTATGAAATATGAACCCATCAAGCAAATAATTAAGTCAGCTACTAAAAGGATGTTAAAGAGCAAATTAGTCCACCAAATTGTCAAGCATTCTATAATCTTAATAATTGGAAAAAAGAAAACCTAAAATCCTATCAATAAAAAAGAATTTGTGATTTCAGTAAAATTTTCTATCGAAACAATAATTTAAATCACAAACCACAAAGCAAATAAAGTTCAAACTTCAATCTGTAATAGTAATATTAAATTAATCAAAGAAGTGTTAGCCATTATTCTTGATAAAATAAATTGCTCAACAAAATAAAAATTTGGGATTTGAAAATAGAAAAGTAATTGAAACGTACAAATGATACAACATAGATGAAGAGATGCACCTCTGTCTACCTTTCTCTCTATATACTCTCCTTAATTAATTAAATAAGGATTCATAACAATCTAGAGAACTTTTCTAAAAAAACAAACGAGAGAACACATAACAATCAACAACACAAGAACTCAACAAACATGAAATCTATAGCAGGTATTAAAAAATGAAAAAAAAAAAACTCAATGTAATAAACCACAAAGTAATACGAAGACACAACTAGAAATTAAAAATATTAAACTTACCTAACTCGAAACGAGGGTGAATGTTTAGGAAAGTGTGGAGTTCAAAATTAGGAAGAGAATGTTAAAGGTTTTGATTTTCTAAGAGGAGAAGGAAAAAAACAAGGGGATATTTTAGTTTTGTCTTAAAATATAATAAAAAGGATTATATTGATAAATATAATAAAAATAGAGGGTATTTTTGTCTTAAAATTCAGATTTTGCCCGTAATCTTATATTACTTAAGGAAAAATACGATAATGAGATTACATCCTACATTACAAAAAAATTACAGACCATAAAATTACATTTGGTAGACCAAAGTTCTTTAAATTAGGTTGGAGCACTACACCAAAACAGACTTTTAGCGGCGTTTTTTTTGGCCTTTATCGGCGCTTTTAGAAGTGCCGCAAAAAATGCTGCTAAAACAAACGCCGCAAAATTTAGCGGCGTTTTTAAGAAAAAACTGCCACTAAAGGTCATGACTTTTAGCGACGCTTTGCCCACAAATGCCGCTAAAGGTCATGACTTTCAGCGGCGCTTTTACCACAAACGCCGCTAAAGATCATGACTTTTAGCGGCGCTTTTTTCATAAACGCCGCTAAAGATCATGACCTTTAGCCGCGCTTTCCCACAAACGCCGCTAAAGGTCATGACTGTAGCGATGCTTTCTTACGCCGCCAAAAGGTCATGACCTTTAGCGACGCTTTCCACAAACACCGCTAAAGGTCATGACTTTTAGCGCACTTTTCCTAAACGCCGCTAAATGTCATGACTATTAGCGGTATTTTTTTAAACGCCGCAAAAGATCATGACTTTTAGCGCTTGTTCCCACAAACGCCGCTAAATGTCATGACTTTTAATGATATTTTTTTTACAAATGCCACTAATTTGTACATATTTGCATTATTCAATTTGTCCAATATTATACCCTTCCTCGCACTAAAACCAACCAATAACAATAAATATGACATATTATTCCAACCCAAAACAAGAATTTAGTATAAAAATCACACCAAATGCATTAATTCTAAATGATACTTGAAATTCAATAAATTAAATTAATGAAAATATTGTTACAATAAAGTTAAATGTAATAATGTTAAAAAATCTTAAAATGAGAAACTACATGTCTAAGATGGCGGCTTATGCATCGTGAAACATCTGCATCATATGTTGAAGTCAGAATGAGCTCATCGTATTTTTTCGTTTCTACTCGCTAGCATCGATGTTTCTACCTCCTCATTGCTACTGCCGCTCCTTAGTTGCCGCCACGCTTCCATCATCATTGCTCGCTCAGATCCGCCTAAGTTGTTGCCGAGTTCTTCATATTTTCTTTGAACATCGAGAATTTGTCGCCTCGCTCAACTGCTCTCTTGCATCCGAGCTATCCGGTTTTTAGCCTCTGAACTTTAGCACGAGATTGACCCCGAAAGCATGTATTGTTGGAGCGGATCCAAAATATTGGCCTGGATAACACCGCATCCTTGAAATCGAACCCGACCATACATTTCAAGACCAAAATATTAGTGATAATTCTATTATAAATATACTCAAGATTAACGAACTATCGATCAAGCAGTCATACCTTTCGGGACCCAAAACATCGGTAATAATTTCATTATCAATCTCCTCAAGATTAATCGAACTATCGATCGAAGCGTACCGCTTCATACTCCGCCTTCTTCTCCTTTAGTTTATCCTAATAAACCAATGAAAGAGTTAGAAATGAAATATATAATAAGAAGGAATACAATAGAACTTAACATTATAAATTTAAAACTACAAACAATGAATTAAACTATTATAATTAAACATTAGAAATATTTATAATAAATCAAATTTTATTAAGTAAATATACCATAATTTCTGCACTTTGGATGTCATCGGAGATCCATCCTTCTTCCTATAGTAATGTCAAAAGTTGAACGCGTCAACTTTTTGACCAAAGTAAGCTTCCTACATTGTAGCGTAAAAAATAAAATTTAATAAAATAAAGTCATTAATATTTGATGTAATTAATAAATTATAATACCTCGGCCTCACCTACACGAGCAAAACTTCGGAACTCGCTGTAATGCGTGAATTTTGTTTCGTCACGCTTATTCCAACTCGCTACGGTCCTACATAATAGAATTTGAATTATGTATATAGTAAATACGATAAACCGAAAATTTTATAAGACTTGTAATACGTAATACCTCTCCTTTCTTTGAATTCCGAATCTAACTTGATCTTCCCATTGGTACCTCAACATTCCCGGGACATTTCGCAATTTTTCGTCGAGGCTTATGTCTTTCTTAAAATATTGTTTTTAGTGTGCTTTTATTGTCTCTCCATTTTTACCCAATGTCTTCTTAACATAGTCATCGGAGACCTCTAAAGCAAATCTACCCCGAACAAAAAAGTTTAAAAGTTAATATAAATAAAGGTTAATTTCGCAAGTATTATAAATTACATTCACCTTTTATTACCTTAATATTATCGAGAGCTCGATTTTTGTCGGCATCGGGCATGTGATGCCATGATTCAGTAGTTAATGGGCAACATATTGGCATTTCGTGCTATAATGCCCAAATAGCTCGCCAATAATGAGCTTCGAATTCGATAGGTGGCCATGATTGTTTCTCCTAACTTCAACACATTTGGTAGGCTCTAAGTCGATAAATCTTTAAGTAATGTACGTCCCCGACCTCTGGCAAGTCCCCACCACCTTCAAATTGAAAAATGATATATTATTATATTAAAATTGAAAAATGAATCAATAATAAAATTCAACATGCATGTAAAATAAACTTAACATTACTTTGAAATTCTCCGTGCTCGTCATCTATGTCCGGCAGACTAGAAGATCCAACAACTGTATCCTGTTCACTATTTACTTCTTTTGGATTTGGAGTATTGTGGACAATACTTAAATCTCGTAATCGCCTTCTAGGCATTTTTCCGCAATACACATAAAATAGTTCAAAATTTTAGTAACAAATAACAACAATAATAGGACATTTAAAATAGTTAAATTATATAACATGACCAACATGAAAATTATAATTTTACATATAAATAATAAATCGTAAAATCTTACTACATCATATTTCGTAAATATCTTCATCCACATCTTGACGAGCCCATTGAAATTGTTGACTAGTACTAGGGATATTTTCATTTAAGTTTTGTTCTGGAAAAGACAAAGTTTCTGATCTTTCGACTATGTCATCTCTACTTCCACTGCCAATGTCGAACAAGTCTCTAGGGGTGTTTCGAAGTACAACGTACCAACCCTCATCAGTTGGATCTTCGGAGTAAAAAACTTGTTTAACTTGAGAAGAAAACACATACGGCTCGTCCATCAGTTGTTCTCCGGTGTGAATCAATCGAGAGAAATTCACCATTGTAAAGCCATATTGATCGTTTTTAATTCCGCGAGCCGTATTCACATCAGCCCAATCACCTCGAAATAAGACAACTTTGCATTTGCCGTAATAATCTAACTCAATGATGTCAGTAATAAGTCCGTAATACTCCAGATTCCCCTCGACAGGATTACTGTCCCTAGCACTAGCATAACTTGTAATTGAAGAATTAACAACAATTCCACAATTTTGGGTTCTCCTCAATCTCTCGCGATACCTTGTATGAAATCTATATCCGTTGATGAGGAAGGCACTATATCTTTTCACTATTCTGTTCGGACCTTGTGAAAGCCATTTAACTTCGTCATTTACTTTACTTCATTCCGACTCCAAACCTATTGAATCGAAAGTAAATCGAGTAATTATAAATGTAATGAGAAAACATTATTACCTGTCAATGGAAACTTAAATTGCATACCATTTGGCTTAACCATTCATGAAATGATTCTGTGAAAAACTTAGTAATTTCTCGTCGATTTAATCTTTGGGATCGTGAACGAGCTCTCAATATTTGTTTGTACTCACTACGGTAACAAAAGTTTTACTTTGTTAGAAGACAAACAAATTATAATTGATGAGTATTTATCAAATTCTAGAACTTACTTCTGAAATGGTTCCATTGAATCGTGATGAAAAAGAACGTATCGATGTGCTTGGATCCACGATCTATCGTCTAATTCTACAATTTCGACTTTACCGATCGGTTCTCTGAAACTTTGAAATAAATAAGTTTCAGCCAAGTTATGATCTGTGAGCCCAGCATTTCTACTTGGTCTGTTCATTCTTGTTTCAACATCTTCCAAATACCGCGAACAGAAAGTCATACATTTCTCTGCCAAGTAGCCCTCGGCAATTGATCCTTCCGGATAACGCTTATTGCGGTAGTAAGACTTTAATTTGGATAGGAACCTAAAATAATATACAACATTATCAAAACTTGCAACAAAAGCATTGAGGTGGATGAAGGAATAATTAGCAAATAAAGTAAGACCTTTCAATGGGATACATCCATCGATAGAAAACGGGTCCACCAAGTATTGCTTCACGGAGATGAATTAACAAGTGCACCATAATAGTGAAGAAGGAAGGCGAAGATCTTCTCCAGATTGCATAAAGTCAATGCGCTCGATCTTATAGTGTCTCAAGTTCTTGAACATTCAAAACTTTACCACAAATGCCTTTCATTATATTTGATTCAATTACATAAGCCGTCACCTTTTTCGACATACAACACCGCATAGCAATGGCGAGAAGTCTTGCACCAAGATGTGATAGTTATGCGATTTTAAGCCATATAGTCTTCGATCCTTAAGACTCACACATCGTGATATATTTGATGCATACGCATCCGGACCTTTATATCCTTCAACACCATACGAACACTTCTTTCTCCGCTTCGACATTGAAAAATAGCAAAAGAACCGATATTTCATATTCGAAAGTGCTCGAGGATGAAGCTCACGCCAATTCCATGTGGACTAAATCAAGTCGACTCAAGATTATCTTCGATTTTCCATCGACATTCAAAATAGTCCCAATGATGTTCTCGCAGACATTTTGCTCAATGTGCATGACATCAAGATTATGGCGTAAAATCGATGCTCTAATAAGGCAACTCAAAAAATACTTCTTTTTCCACAAGTCCGCCTCATTAGGATCATCCTCTTCATCGATTCATCATCGATTCATCTCTAGATCTTCTATTTCTTTGGGTTGACCGGTTGATTCATCTTCCCATAAATGAAATTCATATCTTTCAACATTGAGAATATTTCAGATCCACCGGCTCACAAGAAGTCGGTCCGAACTCTTCAAGCACCATCAAACCGAGCACTCAAATCTAAATGTATGATTTTTGGTAACCACCGACGATACCCCATGTAAGAGAACTTCTTCCCATTATATAACCATTGCGAACATGTTCACGCAAAGACAACACGGACAAGCATAACGTCCCCTAGTACTCCAACCGATAAATTAGCATAAGTCGGAAGTCGTTAATAGTCTACATTAAAGTCGCACGTAAACTAAAGTTCTCTTTTCTCATTGCATCGATAACCGAACACCAGCCCATAGTTGTTTTAACTCGTCAACAAGTGGTCGCAAATAGACGCCAATATCATTCCCTACCCTTTCTCTCCGTGTATAATCATAGACAAGATAAAAGAAGATTATTTCATGCAAACCCATGGAGGCAAATTGTAGGAACAAGCACCACAAAGCCAAGTCATCGACGTTGTGCTCATGAGTTTGTAAGGGTTAAATCCATCAGATGCTAGCCAAGGCCCCACATTCCGAGGATCGCTTGCAAAGCTTGAAAATTTGGAGTCAAAAGATTTCCAAGCTAAAGAATCTGCAGGATGCCTTAACAATCTATCATCGGTTCGTCTATCACAGTGCCACGTCATTGATTCATTGTCTTCGACGATATGAAAAGCCGCTTGAAGCCTTGGTATTAGCAAAAATACCGCAAAATTTTAATCGGTCGCTTCCTTGACGTGTATCGTGTTCATCCTCGTTACCATCCTCAGATTTCTATTAATCCAACAGATTGGCCGCATACATGACAAAGACTGTTGGTTTATCCGGTCGCCTAATACAACATGCGCCATTTGGGCAACTGTGAATTTTGTTGTAGCTAAGGCCCAAATCCTTTATCAATTTCTTCTTGTCTTTGGAAGATTGAGGGATTTTTGCAAACGGGAACATTTCTTGTAGAAACTCTAACAGCATTGTCAACGAGTTTGTGGTCTACCCTCCCAAACATTTCAAGTGAAAAAGACGAATATAGAATGACAGTTTGGAAAATTTTAACCCCTCATACAGTTCTTCGTTCATTTCACTAAGTAACGTGTAGAACCTCGCCGCTTCTTTATTTGGCTGTTCATCCGGTACACTTCTTCCCCCTTCGGTGAAAGTATTTCCACACTTCTTCCCAAGTCAAGTGGAAATGACCCGAAACCATCACTGCGCGTATTAAAAGCATCCCGCAACATACCTTCCATGTTATCATCTCCAACATTCTGATTGTAAGCACTATGAGGATACCCCAGATTCATCGATGAAGATGCTCTACTAGATGTACACTCTCCATGAAAAAACCATTTTTTGTACCCACGGACAAAGCCATCAATAACTAGATGTTCGTAGACAACTTCACGATAATGCCAGTTAATATTGCAACACTTCTTACACGGGCAAAGAATCATATTCTCTTGGCTTGCATTTTGAAATGCGAAATTCAGAAAAGTTTCTACTCCATTTCGATAGCCGTTGCTTACCCTTGACAATTTCATCTAACTCCTATCCATTTCGTAGTTGTTGAAGTCTAAAGTTGACAATAAATTGCAAGGCTAAATGGTTACTTTATAATTTATTTAAGTAATGGTATGATCATATATATAACTGAGTACTATGTAAATTATGTAGTTTGATCTTAAAATTATATAAGTTATGAAATGTGATCTTAAACTTATGTAAGTTATGAAATTTAATCTTATAACTAAGTAAGTTATGTATTCTTTAAGATTCATCATACGTAGCATTGTTACACCCGGGAGGATTCATTATATCTTAATGAGATATAAGGCAACCCGTCAGTTTCCAAATTTATATACTTTGAATTTTTTTTTACATGTTATTATATGTTTTTTTAAATGTTATTATATGTTTTTTTTATAATTGAAATTTGCTGTGATGTTAAATTTAAAAAGTTTTTAACTTACTTCTTTTAAAAAAAAATTATTTTCTATTTTAAAACATATTTAAATTGGATCATAAATCATCTAATTTCAATACCAAATGTTATATTAAACCTAATAATAATCCGTCGGCATGGATGCATAATTTGAACAAGAAAAGTTAGTGTTAGTGGGGAGGGTCTTACGGGTGGATGTGTCACAATCGACTAGTAGCTTTGTGTTTTTGGTCCCCTTAAACATTATTTTTAGTTACAAAATTAGGGTGACTTGATGGATTTCTTTTTATATTATTGTTGTAAATTTAATGTGTTCTTAAGAAGTACTTGTAATGTGATAATACTTTAATTCACCCGAGAAAAAAAACTATTTCATTTCTATAAATCATTTACATATTGTTGTTGTAAATTTAATGTGTTCTTAATTATGTACTTCTTTATAATAATTATAAGAAATTTATTGTTCAAGATGAATGAATAAGTAATATTTTTAGTTTCTTGCTAATTAGCTTCTATTGGTATATTGAATGATGTATGCGCCATATTTTGATTTTATGTTTCATGCTACTTACATAAATATGATACAAATAATTTATTTCTTGATCTAAGTGAATTTTTTATTTTTTATTTTTGAGATTGTTGAGATGTTGTGAGGGTGCTTAGAATTTGAAATAACTTGTTTAATTAAAGATCATGACTTGTAGCGACGCTTTTTCCTAACGCGCTTAAAGATCATGACTTTTAGCGCACTTTTTCATAAACGCCACTAAAGATCATGGCATTTAGCCGCTTTCCATAAGCGCCACTAAAGATCATGACACGTAGCGGTGCTTTCTTCTAACGCCGCTAAAGATCATGACCTTTAGCGACGCTTTCCATAAGCGTCGCTAAAGGTCATGACTTTTAGCGGTGCTTTTCCTAAACGCCGCTAAATGTCATGACTTTTAGTGGTATTTTTTACAAGCGCCAAAAGATCATGACTTTTAGCGGTAACATTTCCATAAACGCCATTAAATGTCATGACTTTTAACGATATTTTTTTTACAAATGCCACTAATTTGTATAGATTTGCATTATTCAATTTGTTCAATATTATACCCTTCCCGCACTAAAACCAACCAATAACGATAAATATGGCATATTATTCCAACCCAAAGCAAAGAATTTAGTATAAAAATCACACCAAATGCATTAATTCTAAATGATACTTGAAATTCAATAAATTAAATTAATGAAAATATTGTTACAATAAAGTTAAATGTAATAATGTTAAAATAATCTTAAAATGAGAAACTACATGTCTAAGATGGCGAACTTATCATTGTTGAAACATCTGCATCATATCTTTGAAGCAGTATTTGGAGCTCATCGTACTTTCTATTCCTTTGCTAGCATCGATCTTGCCTCTGCCTCTCTCATTCTCTATCGCCCTCTCTAGTTGCCGCCTCCTCCTCATTCTTTGTCGCCCAGTATCCGCTCTAAGTTATTCTTGAAGTTCTTCATAATTTCTTTGAACATCGACAATTTCTTGCCTCTGCTCAACCGTGCTCTCTTGCATCTGAGCTATCTGGTTTTTTAGCCTCTGAACTTTAGCAAGAAATTGACCCCCGGAAAGCATGTATTGCTGGGAGCCGGATCCAAAATATTGGGTCGGGGTAACACGATCCTTGAAATCGAACCCGACCATACCTTTCAAGACCAAAACATTAGTGATAATTCTATTATAAATATACTCAAGATTAACGAACTATCGATCGAAGCGATCGTACCTTCGGGACCCAAAACATCGGTAATAATTACATTATCAATCTCCTCAAGATTAATCGAACTATCGATCAAGCGGTACCGCTTCATACTTCGCCTTCTTCTCCTTTAGTTTATCCTAATAAATCAATGAAAGAGTTAGAAAGCGAAATATATAATAAGAAGGAATGAAATATAACTTAACATTATAAATTTAAAATTACAAACAATGAATTAAACTATTATAATTAAACATTAGAAATATTTATAATAAATCAAATTTTATTAAGTAAATATACCATAATTTACGAAACGGATGTCATGGAGATCCATCCTTCTTCCTATCGTAATGTGAAAAAGTTGAACGCGTCCAACTTTTGACGGATGAAGCTTCCTACACATGTGAGAAAAAATATAATTTAATAAAATAAAGTCATTGATATTTGATGAAATTAATAAATTATAATACCTCGACCTCATTACTACGAGCAAAATTCGGAACTGCGATGCGCGTGAATTTTTTTTTCTGCTGCTTATTCCAACTCGCTCACGGTCCTACATAATAGAATTTGAATTATGTATATAGTAAATCGATAAATCAAAATTTTATAAGACTTGATCGTAATACCTCTCCTTTCTTTGAATTCAAGAATCTAACTTGATCTTCCCATTGGTACCTCAACATTCCCGGCGGGACATTTCGCAATTTTTCGTTGAGGCTTATGTCTTTCTTAAAATATTGTTTTTTAGTGTGCTTTTATTGTCTCTCCATTTTTTACCTAATGTCTTCTTAATATAGTCATCGGAGACCTCTAAAGCAAATCTACCCTGAACAAAAAAAGTTTAAAAAGTTAATATAAATGAAGGTTAATTCTGCAAGTATTATAAATTACATTCACCTTTTATTACCTTAATATTATCGAGAGCTGATTTTCTTGGCATCGGGCATGTGGTGCCATGATTAAGTAGTTAATGGGCAACATATTGGCATTTCGTGCTATAATGCCCAAATAGCACGCCAACAGTCGAGCTTCAGATCCAATAGGCTGGCCATGAATGTTTCTCCTAACTTCAACACGCTTCGGTGAGGCTCTAAGTCGTATAAATCTTTAAGTAATGTCGTCCCCGACCTCTGCGTCCCACCACCTTCATTGAAAAATGATATATTATTATATTAAAATTGAAAAATGAATCAATAATAAAATTCAATATGCATGTAAAATAAACTTAACATTACTTTGAAATTCTCCATGCTCGTCATCTATGTCCCATGGACTAGAAGATCCAACAAGCGTATCCTGTTCACTATTTACTTCTTTTGGATTTGGAGTATTGTGGACAATACTTAAATCTATGATAATCGTCTTCTAGGCATTTTCCTGCAATACACATAAAATAGTTCAAAATTTTAGTAACAAATAACAACAATAATAGGACATTTAAAATAGTTAAATTATATAACATGACCAACATGAAAATTATAATATTACATATAAATAATAAATCGTAAAATCTTACTACATCATATTTAGTAAATATCTTCATCCACATCTTGACGAGCCCATTGAAATTGTTGACTAGTACTAGGGATATTTTCATTTAAGTTTTGTTCTGGAAAAGACAAAGTTTACGATCTTTCGACTATGTCATCTCCACTTCCACTTTGCCAATGTCGAACAAGCCTCTAGGGGTGTTTGAGTACAACGTACCAACCCTCATCAGTTGGATCTTGGAGTAAAAACTTGTTTAACTTGAGAAGAAAACACATACGGCTCGTCCATCGGTTGTTCTCGGTGTGAATCAATCGAGAGAAATTCACCATTGTAAAGCCATATTGATCATTTTAATTCATGAGCCGTATTCACATCAGCCCAATCACCTCGAAATAAGACAACTTTGCGATTCCGTAATAATCCAACTCAATGATGTCGATAATAAGTCCGTAATACTCCAGATTCCCTCGAGCGGGATTACTATCCCTAGCACTAGCATAACTTGTAATTGAAGAATTAACAACAATTCCACAATTTTGGTTTCTCCTCAATCTCTCGCGATACCTTGTATGAAATCTGTATCCGTTGATGAGGAAGGCACTATATCTTTTCACTATTCTATTCGGACCTTGTGAAAGCTATTTAACTTCATCATTTACTTCATTCCGACTCCAAACCTATTGAATCGAAAGTAAATCGAGTAATTATAAATGTAATGAGAAAACATTATTACTTGTCAATGGAAACTTAAATTGCATACCATTTGGATTAACCATTCATGAAATGATTCTGTGAACAACTTATTAATTTCTCGTCGATTTAATCTTTGGGATCGTGAACGAGCTCTCAATATTTGTTTATACTCACTACGGTAACAAAAGTTTTACTTTGTTAGATGAGAAACAAATTATAATTGATGAGTATTTATCAAATTCTAGAACTTACTTCCGAAATGGTTTCATTGAATCGTGATGAAAAAGAATGTATCGATGTGCTTGGACCCACGATCTATCGTCTAATTTTGCAATTTCGACTTTGCCGATCGGTTCTTCGAAACTTTGAAATAAATAAGTTTCGGCCAAGTTATGATCTGTGAGCCCAGCATTTCTACTTGGTCTATTCATTCTTGTTTCAACATCTTTCAAATACCGCGAACAGAAAGTCATACTTTCCTCTGCCAAGTAGCCCTCGGCAATTGATCCTTCCGGATAACGCTTATTGCAGTAGTAAGACTTTAATTTGGATAGGAACCTAAAACAATATACAACATTATCAAAAGTTACAACTAAAAGCATTGAGGTGAATGAAGGAATAATTAGCAAATAAAGTAAGACCTTTCAATGGGATACATCCATCGATAGAAAACGGGTCCACCAAGTATTGCTTCACGCGGGAGATGAATTAACAAGTGCACCATAATAGTGAAGAAGGAAGGCGGGAAGATCTTCTCCAGATTGCATAAAGTCAATGCGGCTCGATCTTATAGTGTCTCAAGTTCTTGAACATTCAAAACTTTACCACAAATGCCTTTCATTATATTTGACAGTTCAATTACACAAGCCGTCACCTTTTTCGACATACAACACCGCATAGCAACTGGCAGTAAGTCTTGCACCAAGATGTGATAGTTATGCGATTTTAAGCCATATAGTCTTCGATCCTTAAGACTCACACATCGCGATATATTTGATGCATACGCATCCGAGACCTTTATATCCTTCAACACCATACAGAACACTTCTTTCTCCGTCTTCGACATTGAAAAAATAGCAGGCGGCAACCGATATTTCATATTCGAAAGTGCTCGGGGATAAAGCTCACGCCGAAGTCCCATGTGGACTAAATCAAGTTGACTCTGAAGATTATCTTTCGATTTTCCATCGGCATTCAAAATAGTCCCAATGATGTTCTCGCAGACATTTTTCTCAATGTGCATGACATCAAGATTATGGCGTAAATCGATGCCCCAATAAGGCAACTTGAAAAAATACTTCTTTTTCCACAAGTCCGCCTCATTAGGATCATCCTCTTCATCGATTCATCATCGATTCATCCCTAGATCTTTTATTTCTTTGCGGGTTGACGGTTGATTCATCTTCCATAAATGAAATTCATATCTTTCAACATTGAGAATATTTGGATCCACCGGTCTGCGAAGAAGTTGATGCGAACTCTTGATACCATCAAACTGAGCACTCTGAAATCTAAATGTATGATTTTCCAGTAACCATCGACGATACCCCATGTAAGAGAACTTCTTCCCATTATATAACCATTGCGAACATGTCTGCGCAGTACAACACGGACAAGCATAACATCCCCTGGTACTCCAACCAGATAAATTAGCATAAGCCGGGAAGTTGTTAATAGTCCACATTAAAGCCACACGTAAATTAAAGTTCTCTTTTCTCATTGCATTGTATGTCTGAACACCAGCCCATAGTTGTTTTAACTTATCAACAAGTGGCTGCAAATAGACGTCAATATCATTCCCCGGCCCTTTCTCTCCAGGTATAATCATAGAGAAGATAAAGAAGATTGTTTCATGCAAACCCATGGAGGTAAATTGTAGGAACAAGCACCACGAACCAAATCTTCATGCGTTGTGCTCATAAGTTTGTAAGGTTAAATCCATCGGATGCTAGCCCAAGCCTCACGCTCCGAGGATCGCTTGCAAAGCTTAAAAATTTGGAGTCAAAAGATTTTCAAGCTAAAGATCTGTAGGATGCCTTAACAATCCATCATCGATTCGTCCATCACGGTGCCACGTCATTGATTCGGCTGTCTTCGACGTTATGAAAAGCCGTTGAAGCCTTGGTAATAGCAAAAAATACCGCAAAATCTTAACTGGCTGCTTCCTTGACTGTGTATCGTGTTCATCCTCGTTACCATCCTCTGTATTTCTATTAATCCAATGGGATTGGCCGCATACATGACAGTACCGGTCGCCCCAATACAACATGCAGTCATTTGGGCAACTGTGAATTTTGTTGTAGCCAAGACCCAAATCCTTTATCAATTTCTTCATGTCTTTGGAAGATTGAGGGATTTTTGCAAACGGGAACATTTCTTGTAGAAACTCTAACAGCATTGTCAACGAGTTTTCGGTCCACCCCCCAAACATTTCAAGTGAAAAAGACAAATACAAAATGACAGTTTGGAAAATTTTGACCCATCATACAGTTCTTCGTTCATTTCACCAAGTAACGTGTAGAACCTCGCCGCTTCTTCATTTAGCTGTTCATCCGGTACACTTCTTCCCCCTTCAGTGAAAGTATTTCCACCAAAATTATAATCATCGGTTGCACCCAAGTCGTGGAAATGACTGAAACCATCACTGTGCATATTAAAAGCATCCCGCAACATGCCTTCCATGTTATCATCTCCAACATTCTGATTGTAAGCACTATGAGGATGCCCCAGATTCATCGATGAAGATGCTCTACTAGATGTACACTCTCCATGAAAAAACCATTTTTTGTACCCCCGGACAAAGCCATCAATAACTAGATGTTCGTAGACAACTTCACGATAATGCCAGTTAATATTGCAACACTTCTTACACAGGCAAAGGATCACTTGGCTTGTATTTTGAAATGCAAAATTCGAAAAGTTTCTACTCCATTTCGATAGTCGTTGCTTACCCTTGACAATTTCATCTAACTCCTATCCATTTCGTAGTTGTTGAAGTCTAAAGTTGACAATAAATTGCAAGGCTAAATTGTTAATTTATAATTTATTTAAGTAATGATATGATCATATATATAAGCGAGTACTATGTAAGTTATGCGGTTTGATCTTAAAATTATGTAAGTTATGAAATGTGATCTTAAACTTATGTAAGTTATGAAATTTGATCTTATAATTAAGTAAGTTATGTATTCTTTAAGATTCATCATCGTGGTATTGTTACACAGGGAGGATTAGATTATATCTTACAGATGAGATATAAGGCAACCCATCGAGTTTCCGACCTATATACTTTGAATTTTTTACATGTTATTATATGTTTTTTTAAATGTTATTATATTTTTTTATAATTGAAATTTCTTGTGATGTTAAATTTAAAAAGTTTTAACTTACTTCTTTTAAAAAAATTATTTTCTATTTTAAAACATATTTAAATTAGATCATAAAACATCTAATTTCAATACCAAATGTTATATTAAACCTAATAATAATCAGTCGGCATGGATGCATAATTTGAACAAGAAAAGTTAGTGTTAGTGGGGAGAGTCTTACGGGTGGATGTGTCACAATCGACTTGTAGCTTTGTGTTTTTATTCCTTTAAACATTATTTTTAGTTACAAAATTAGGGTGACTTGATGGATTTCTTTTATATTATTGTTGTAAATTTAATGTGTTCTTAAGAAGTACTTTTCATTTCTATAAATCATTTACATATTGTTGTTGTAAATTTAATGTGTTCTTAATTATGTACTTCTTTATAATAATTATAAGAAATTTATTGTTCAAGATGAATGAATAAGTAATATTTATAGTTTCTTGCTAATTAGCTTCTATTGGTATATTGAATGATGTATCGCCATATTTTGATTTTATGTTTCATGCTACTTACATAAATATGATACAAATAATTTATTTCTTGATCTAAGTGAATTTTTTTTATTTTTTATTTTTGAGATTGTTGAGATGTTGTGAGGGTGCTTAGAATTTGAAATAACTTCTTTAATAATTTATTTTAATTCAAATCTTATATCTAATGTCAAGTCTATAAAATAAAATAAAAAGCAAAACAATTTCATTAACTATTTTTTTGAGACAAGTGCTAGTTAGATGGATTGAGAATCGGTTAATACATTGATTCAATGATGTTTAATTAATGGATTGAGACAAAAAAAATCAAATAAATTAGGGTTTTTAATGTTTAATAATTTATTTAACCGTTAGATGGATTAAACTGTTAATCGTAATAATCTTATTAAAAAACATTGGATGAGATCTATTTTTTTAATAAAATCACCTAAAGACTTAAAACTAAAAAGGTAACGTACCCATGGTTTTGTGCAAAATCTCCATTAAGATTAAAAATTAGGTGGGCTGAAACATATTTGTCTTAAGGAAATATATTTTTCTGTATTAGAAACATGAAT
Source organism: Gossypium rotundifolium (assembly GCA_025506655.1). Lineage (NCBI taxonomy): Eukaryota > Viridiplantae > Streptophyta > Magnoliopsida > Malvales > Malvaceae > Gossypium > Gossypium rotundifolium. The sequence goes on along the minus strand of CP106722.1, from coordinate 4,961,108 downwards.
CAACATCATTATTTAAGAGAACTGATTATTTTTATTATTTAACAAATATCTCTCTGATTTAATATTTAATATATATATATATATATATAGGAGTGCAGGGCACATGAGCCAGAGCTAAAGAAGCAAAACCGACAATAGAAGAAATAAAATAGAAAACAAGCGTCTCTGACAGTAGAATTCAAGCCAAACCCACTTCAATTCCAATATTTTGCTTATAAATATGCACCATTCTAACAATTTCTTCACTCAAAGCTTCAAAATCCACTTCAAAAAACTATTTCATTTCTATAAATCATTTACATATTGTTGTTGTAAATTTAAACAGTTTTTAAATTACTTCTTTTAAAAAAAACTATTTTTTATAATAAAACATATTTAAATAATGATCAAAATAAATTTTTTATAATTGTTGACTATATGTCGTGTATTATTTGAATATTCAATTTATGTAATTTTAATTTTCCTTGCAAGTTTAATCACGTTCTTTACATTTTAAAGGATGTTAAAGTTTTCTTTATAAGGGAGCATGAACAAATTATTACATTTTAAGGGAGCATGAACAAATTATTATCCAAGTAACAGCATATATACCAACCAAGCAAGATAATAAATAACAATTTGGAACTATACTCATACTAATGATATAAAAAAAATGAGGACAACTATATGTAAACAGTGAAAACTTACCAACAAACTAACGGAGAACAATCTGCAGAAGAAACTAAGTTCGAACAATCTGCAGATGAAAGTAGGGTAGAACAATCTGCAAAATAATTATGGCCATTTCATTTCCAGATTAGCACCAAAAAAATGATTAACACCTAATTCAATTAATTCATGTGAACCAAATATAAAAACTTTATCAATAGCACTACCAGATATTAAATCGAAGATTAAATGTAACTCTTCAGTTAAACCAGAAGTTGCAGAAGGAGTAGGAAGCAGATTAAATGTCATGAATGCAATAGCTATTGAAGGTACAACCTGGAAAAGAAAATGAAGGGGACAAACAATATTAATTATCAACAACTGAAAGGCATTTTTATATTCAATTGTAAAAATAAAGCATTGATTACATTACAGAACCATGGAAAATAATTTCAAGGTATCAAGTAGGTTCTTTTCCATACTATATAACAACTTATACTAAACTACGGCATAAATCGAGGTGCAAGCGCAACCGAGAGACGATGGCGATGTTAGTGGATTATAAGACTTGCAGCAGTAATGCGAAAAAGGCTTAGGGAGATAAACTTTTTAGACAATTGTTAACAGAGGTATGCTTTTGGTATATATATATCGACAAAGGGAAGATCTAAATCTAACTAGATGCATGCACTTAACAGAGGTATATTCAAATATCCCATACTGAAGCCAAAATATTCGTTATATACATATGTCAAATAAGAGTACTTTTGAAAAAGTGAAGAAATACGGATCACAAAGCATTTAATAGTGCTTTCAAGAACAACTCATTTCAAATGAACATGTAAACTAAAATTATTAAGCAAGCAAATATATAGACAATAAGAAAGTGCCGACATACTTGCGTCAGATCATCTTGTCCTGGTTGTATTTCCTAGCCAATGCCATCAAAGAAGGCTCAATAATGCCACCACGAAGTCTCAGAACCAGATGCAAGGTTGATTCTGCAGAGTTACACACAAACAAACAATCAAATCAAACTAAAATATACATCGAACAGAAAAAACATATACACCAAGGCTTTCTGAGTATTGTTCGATAAAATTGAAGAAGCAATACTTGAAAAGTTATAAATTCCAACGAAGCTACTTTACATTTTTCTTAAGAAGAAGACATTACTTAAACATGCTCATGGCTTTAATTCATAGTTCAATTGGTAGCCGAGAGTGCTCGAATAGCAGTAATGGTAGACTCAACATCACTACTAAACTCTTTTCTAAGCTATAAAAAACAAAACAAATGGAAATGAAATGAAATGCCTAAGTAAAAAAAACTGAAAACCCTAATTTTCAAATAAATGAAAGCCTAGATTATAATCAAATCTAAAAGAAACAGAAAAGAAAAGCAAAAGTGAAAAGTACCCAAGAGGCGGTGGTAAGGTTTGATAGAGAGCTTGGAATTGACAAAGAGTAGGGTAGCTTGCTTTATGGAATTAAATCTGGTGACTACCTCTGTTTTCAATTCAACAAGCAACTCTGCCTCCACATCAACTCAAAATATTATGTCCTCGTTGTTTATTCGCGTCGGATAATACACAAAAGAAAAAAAATTGAAGCATAGAAATCAATATATGCATAGAATGAAAATTACCCAGTGTAGATAATACACAAAAAAAAAAAAAGTAGTGATTAAAACAAAAGTGTTACCTTGAAGAAAATTGAGTTGATAAAGGGAGAAAATACTCAAAGTTCTATTCGGCGAGAATAACCATGAAAGCATGAAAATAAAGCAAAATAGGCTTCTTACTGGGAAATTTGGGATTAATGAATTTTGAGTTTGGGGAGAAACTGATAGGAAACGACACGGGAAATTTGGGATTAAGAAATTTTGAGTTTGGGGAGGGAAACTGATTGGGAAACGATAGGGAAATTTTGGGAAATTTTGAGTTTGAGTTTAGGGAGAAAGAATCGGGGTTATAGCCTTTGGATTTAGTTTTTTAGCAGGGAAAAAAACGGCACCATTTTATGTATAAAAGTTTGCAATTTTTTGTGGCGTTAACGCCACTATAGTTTATTTTTTGTGGCGTTTTTTAGAAAAACGCCACTATAGTTTATTTTTTGTATGTTTTTAAAAAACGCCACTATAGCTTTTTTTTGTATGCGTTTTATAGTTCCATTTTAGTATGCATTTTGTGGCATTTTTACAAAAAACGCCACTATTATGCAATTTTAATTTTTTTCTATTTTAACCTATATTTTTTTTCAAAATTTTTGTGTTGAGATTACCATTTCTTTAATTTTTATCTTTATTATATTTTGAGTATTGAACTTTTAACAAAAATATTAAATATTAAATTTTTAAGTTTTAAGTTTTAAGATTTTAATTTTTAATTTTTATTATTAAATTTTAAAATTTAATTACCATTACCACCTCTTTATGAATTTCTTTTTCTTTTCTTTTTACATCAACATTATTTTTTGAAGTATAGTCTACATTAGTTGTTTAGATTTTTATATAAATGGCATTTAATTATATGTATACACCTACATCTCGAAATTATATATGAATTTTGGTTTAATGTGTAATTCTAGATGTGAAATTCTAATTATGGTTTAAATGTATAGTTGAAACTTTAATTTTGATTTAATCATGCATACACATTATTTTAAAAATATAAATACATCAATATATTTTATATTGAATAATTATAAATTTTATGTATGCAATATTTAAATAAAAAATGATGTAAATATATCAATAATTGTGTTAATATTTTATAAGATCTGGATCAAATTAAAGTTCATATATATACAATTGCACACTAAACCATTGTTCATGTATGCTTTTAGGATTTAACCCATTTTGATATATATTTTTTTAAAAATAATAATTTACATTTATCTTATTTTCATTTATATTCTAAAAAATCCAAGATTAATACCTAAATCATAAACCCTAGACCACAAACATCAAAACATAAATCTTAAACTCAAAACCCCAAACCCTAAATCTTAAACTATAAAACTTGAACCCTAAACTCTAAACTGCAAACCTAAAACCATAATTCGAGACCAACTTTTTGGGAATTCATGTGGCCAATGTTAGTGTAGTACAAAACATATATTTTAATAGCTAACAACACATTAACCATAAATCCCTCATGAGGGATTTAAGTTTTGGGATTTTGGGTCATATAGCTAACACCCTAAACCTTAATCCCTAAAACCCTAAACCTTAAACCTTAAACCCTAAACTCAAAAACTTAACACATTAACCATTTTCCCCAAACCCCTCACCTTAAAACCATAAACCACAAACCATAAACTCAAAACTCTAAGTCATTAACCATTTCCCCCTAAACCCTTAACCCTAAACTTTAACCCCTGACTACTAACACTTAAACCTTAATACCGGTAAACACTAAGATATTAAATAATATACAATAAACCCAAACAACAAACTTTAAAACACTAAACCATACACCAAAATAACAAACCCTAAACCATGAAATTAACATAATAAACATTAAATCCTAAATCAATTTTAATAACTTAATTTGTAACTTAAATGAAAACTTCTAAATTTTTTAGTTAGCAATTTGTAACTTTTCATAATTAAGTAACTTAAAATGAAACTTTCTCACTGCTTATAAGTGAATTTATCAAAATAAAATATTATTCAAAGCAAGAATAAGAAAAAAAAATATGAAGGACCTTTAGTGGCGTTTTTATAAAAGCGTCGCTAATGCTCGGACCTATAGCGACATTTTTCTAAAAGCGCCGCTAATGCTCGGACCTTTAGCGGCGTTTTTCTAGAAGCGCCGCTAATGCTCGGACCTGTAGCGGCGTTTTTCTAGAGGCGCCGCTAATGCTCGGACCTATAGCGGCGCTTTTCTAGAAGCGCCGCTAATTCTCGGACCTTTTGTGGCGTTTTCCTAAAGGCGCCGCTAATGCTCTGACCTTTAGCGGCGTTTTTCTAGAAGCGCCGCTAATGCTCGGACCTCTAGCGGCGTTTTCTAAGCGCGCTAATTCTCGACCTTTTAGGCGTTGTCCTAAAAGCGCTAATGCTCTAAGCTTTACCTTTAGCGGCGTTTTTGAAAGACCTTTAATACTCGACCTTTAGCGGCTTTTTTTTAGCGGCGTTTTTTTAAAAGCGCCGCTAATGCTCAGACCTTTAGCGGCACTTTAAAAAAAAGCCGCTATTTATCTTTTTTAGCGTCGTTTTAGAAATAAACGCCGTTATTGCTCATTTTTTGCTGTGTTTTTCTCCAAACGCCACTGTTGTGTAATATTTGCGGCGTTTTCTTTTAAAACGCCACTAAAAACACCGCTAAAAGTCTGTTTTGATGTAGTAGAGGCATGAAGTTTGATGTAATTTGTAAGAGAATAAATATAATATTTAGTAGTTGATTTTGATTTCAAGTTAGAAACTTAGATGATTTTTATTTTAAATTAGCATTCAAATTTAATTTTGTCACATAATTTAGTATTTTTTTAAAAGTTTAAATGACTTAATGAAATTATTACATGTCAATGTCATTAGATTGTATATGTCATGTCAATAAATATTTTTAAAATAAAATTATAAAAAATCAACTTTTGAAAAAATTAAAGAAAACAAAATGTTAAAGAAAATATATAAAATTAAAATTATAAAATAAAAATTAGCTAATTTTTTTTGAAATTCAAAATATTTACTTTAATGACAAACTAAACATATCTTTCATAAAATATATTTACTAGCATCAAATTAAAAAATTCTTAATAAAATATAACATTTGGAAATTTGTCATTAATAAATTTTGAATAAGTAAAACAAACAAAACGTCAAATAAAATTCAAAATATCACTAAAAGATTTTTCAACAACTTATTGTTTGATAAATCTTAGTGCAAAAATTAACACAATTTCATGATGTTTGTTACAATAGTCATATATATAAGTAAGTATATAAAAGAGTGACAAATTATTGTCTTCTTCACGTTAAATCCATTTTTAACAAAAATAGCATGTAACATTTTATGTATTATAAACAAAATGAACCAATTTGTCATAAATAAAACTATAAATAATAGTGACATAATGATACAATTTTCTTTAGTAAAATTTATGTTGGTGACCATGAAAATTTGTCACAACTTTTTTAGACTATACAAAATAGTTACTTGCATCTATGATAAATTTTGAGCTTGTTGTATAAGTTAGGATTAATTCTTTTGGGGCCTGAATTTGGTAACGGTTATCATATTGAAGCTTAAATTTTTTGTCTAAGTTAGTCCATAAACTTAACAATTATTTTCATATTGGGTTTGAATTAGGAAATTGTTCCCATATTGGGATAGAACTTTTTTTTTTCAAGTTAGCAGTTGAACTTGGCAATTGTTTCCACAATAAGGTTTGAACTTTTTTTTTGTCCAAATTTTTTTCATTCAAGTCCAAATGTGGGGATAATTGCCAAGTTCAAGTATTAACTTGAACCAAAAAAAGTTTTAAGTCCCAATGTCACACCCTGAAACTGGGCTTGGAAGAATTAAGGTTTGCAAGCAAGTCATTAGTTGCTGATAGATTTTTATGTTGACGTTTGAGAGGCAAGAATGAGGAAATAACCCAATGGTTAAAAGAAATATGAGGAAGCATGGAAATTAAATTAAGATCCCAAGTTCAAATCTTTTCCCTTGTAAAATAATTAAGTATCTGCTTCAGTGGCTGAGAGCCTTGGATTTGTGTTTGAGGTCTTGGGTTTGAGTCTTTGCAAAAGTTATGATAAAATATTTAAGTTGTCACACCCCAAAATTGGGCTTGGAAGAATTAAGGTTTGCAAGTGAGTCATTGGTTGTCGATAGTTTGTTTGTTTGTTTGTTTTATTATTTTTAGATTAAGAGACAAGAATGAGTTTACTAATTGGTGGTAAGGTGTTTGTTAGATTAGTCTTGTGTTCAAATCCTCGTGGGAATTATTTTTATTTTTAGTTTCAACTCATATTAGAATGCTAGTTAAATTTATTTTATTTATATATTTTATTTTATTCTTTTGAGAATGTGTGAATCCCTAAAATTCTTCTTAGTAACGTCCTTTCTCTCTCACTCTTTGGTCGACAATTTTCTTTTCTCTCTCTATCATTTAAATTCTTTTTTTTTATGTTCTTCCTTGGTTTATTCTTTCTTTTGAAAATTTGTTCTCCTCTTTTCCATTGAAGCGCCTCGAAATCTTTTGGTTTGGTTCCATTCCGTCCTTGTGCTCAAATTTTGGTTATTGTTGCTTCGTTAGAGTTTTATATATTCTTTCTAGGGGTGAGTATTCGGTCGAGTCAAAAAATTTTAAGTTAGTCGAGTTGACGAATCCTATTTTAGCAACCAAACTCAATTTGAATTTTTTTCTAATTGAATCGAATCGAGTAAAAAAATTTCGAGTCAAGTCGAGTTGAGTTAACGAATCGTATTATTTATACTCAATGTTGCGTTTACATCATGAACCGATTATTTAGCTAGTAAATGAAGCATAAAATTATTTAACTACATAAACAATATAGTTGTTTTACCTTGTAACTTAATGAGTAAACATTTATCAAAACAACGTAGTTTTGCCTTTTAACTTAACGGTTTTGACTTTTAAATTTTGAAAAGGTAAACATTTATCAAAATGACGTAGTTTTGCCTTTTCTTATTCGGATTTTCGGATAACTCAAATTGTGTAATTCATATTCGAGTTAAACCGAAAAACTTAATTTTTTATTCGAGTTGATCCAAAAAAACTTGATTAACTCAAATAACTCGAACTATTTAATTCAAAATTTGAAAATTTTATCGAGTTTTTTGAATCGAATCGGATTTTGCTCACCCCTTGTTCTTTCATATTATTGTTCAACAACTTTTATCGGGTGAGTGTAAGTTATGATAAATTTTACATTAGTCTTTTCAATTCTTTTGGGTATGATTTCGATCGAAATCCTTATAAGTTTTGTGTGCTCTCGTATTAAGTTTCAGATCGGTTTAGAGGAGGTGCTTTCCTGGTGCTTGGAAGATCGTTTAAGGTGTTTCTTAATGTAATTAGGGTTTAGTTTGTTGTGGAATTTCATGATTTGCAATAATTTTAGGGTGTTACACTCAATGTGTGAATAATTGTCAAGTTTAGAGACTAACTTAGACAAAAAAAAGTTGAAGCCACAATGTGGAAACAATAGTCAAGTTTAGGGGCTAACCTGGACAAAAAAATTCAAGGGCTTGATCGATTATTATATTTTATTAAGAGTTCAATTGAATGTTGTTTTCGCTCAATGGTTCAATTGGTTATTGATTTATTTTACAAGGATTTTTCATTATATTAAGCCTTTCAGAAAATGGGTGAAAATATTGACTCTAGAATTATTGTGTTTTAAGAAGAAATGTCATTTTCTATACTAAAGAAATTTTAATTAATCAGTTATAAAACTCATGAACTAGAGATATATTATTGATGATTAAAGTCTTATGAAATATCAAGTACACGTTTTGGTTGAAATTTTCCAACTCAAATTTCTAACGGTTTCGTCATAAGGTGACGTAACATTTTATTTTTTTTTTATGTTTTAAGGTGTGTTAGGTGAAAATTAGTAAGAAAATACATTTTAAATTTGTTTGATTAGAGAAAATGAGAGCAAAGATTAATACTTTTTATGCTTATTAACGAGGGAAAATATAATCCTAAATTTAAAAGAAAAGGAGACACCAAATGAAGAAACCTTTTAATTTTACATATTTATAAAATTGTTCATCTTTACAAATAATAAATGAAAGAAATACTTTTCTTTCTTCAATATTTTTTCTTCTTAAAAAATTGTTATAAGTAGAATATAATTCGAGTAATCATAAAGTAAAATTAAACTATGATAACATAAACGGACTAAGAACTAATACAATTTAAAATAAAATTGTCGAACTAAACTAAAATACACACATGACAACTGCACATAATAAAATTTGAAAATCCACGCATATAATTTCTTTTTAAGACAAATCCTCAAACACATTAATAAAATAATATAGTGACATTCATTCAGACTAATACAATCCTATTTAATCCAACAGTACAATTACCTCACTCTAAACCAATAATAAAGAAATATTGAAGTCAATGAAAGCAAACTTTGGAAGCTTCACTAACTTTTATTATTAAATTTCCTTGTTGTGTATAAAGTATTATGTACATCAAATATGTATTTTTAAATTAAATATAAAATTATTTTTACTTCATAATAAGCTAAAAACATTGAATATGTAGATATTGAACACCTTTATTTTCTCAGAGAAAGGATTGTATGAAACTATGATTCCATGTTAACTCTATCCCTTTTCAATAGAAGAATGACAAATCATATTTTTTTCTAGATATTCAACATTTTTAGTTGGATTTGAATTTTTTTCAAGAGAAAAATCTAATTTATCATCCTCATATTAGAAAGGAATAGGAATGACGTGGAATCAATTTCATATAATCCCTTCTCTATTTTTTTATCTCACAAAACCCTGGGTAGATTAGTAACTTTGAAAGCAACAATCTACATGATACAAGAAGAATAATTAAAGAATGAATATTGAATTTATATATATATTATATATATATATATATATATTAAATTAAATGAGGTGAATTTTTTATGCAAAATAGATATATTTATTTATAAGATTATAAATGCTACCATTGAGTTAGAATAGTGTTTTTTTAGTTTAAACTTCGATATACGTAAATAATATTTATTATTTTTAAAATAATAATTTTAAAAATTTTACAATTTAATTATGTTTGGTTAATTTGTACTACTAATTCAATAAAAATTTATATTAGTATAAATAGATAATAATTTTTTTTTGAAAGCCAAAGTGATTTATATATACTGAAATTATCACACACTCATGATGCGGGTAAAATATTTATATAAGAAAAGTATTTATAAAAATTTGATTTAAGGATTAAATAAATTTTTAGTTGAAATGATAAACATCTAGGGCATTATGGTGTTTTGAATCCAAAATTTCAATTTGAAATGATAAAATATTTCACCCTTTTTTAGGTTTAATATATTATTTAGTATTTGAGTTTGATTTTATTTTCTAACGTAGCACCTGTGTTATTTTTTGTCCAATCTAATATTCATATTTGACAAAAACTATATATTTTGGTACTCAAAAGTAACCGTCTTAGCTTTTTAGTGCTTATAACTAAGATTCTATAACTAAATATTAGAGTTAGGTCTGCCGAGTAGCATGAGTTAAGGTTTATTGTTTGCTGTGTGGCACGGGAGCGAGATTTAGGGTTTCATTAAAAAATTTCTTGCTTTTTCTTTTTGATTTTTTTCTCTTGAGAGTTTTGGGGCGATTTAAAATTATTAGAAAGGAGGTATGGATGACATCAACAATGTAGATTCAGATCTGGCCAATTTGAATATTATGGATGAAGAAGAAGATCCCATGGTGATTATAGGCGAAAATACTTTTCAAGTAAAAGAATTTTGTTTGGTGGGAAGAGTCCTCACAGACAGCATGGTGAATTTTCTGGCTTTAAAAAACATACTAGCAGATTTATGGCATCCGCTGAGGGGAGTAATGATTACAGAGATAGAGGAAAAGAGAATTCTATTCAGGTTTTATAGCGAGTTAGATCTGAAAAGAGTACTAGAAGGTATGCCATGGTTCTTCAATAGGCACTTAATTATCTTTCACATATTATTAGAAAATGAGGAGCCAAACTCAGTTCCATTGTGGGAGGCTGTATTTTGGGTGCAAATTCACAATATTCAGATTGGGTTCTATACGGAAGGAATGGCGAAACAGATGGGTGAAGTTATTGGAAAATTTGTAGAATATGACGCGTCTATGGCCACAAAAGGTAATATGTAATTCAAGAGAATTCAAGTATTAATTGATACTAGGCATCCATTGAAAAGGAAGAAACGTATTTGTATTAGCCAAAACGGAATGATTTATGTGTAATTTCAATACGAACACCTATCATTGTTTTGCTTTTTGTGTGGCCGACTTGGGCATAGTGAAAGTTTCTGTCCAGTTAGATTGACACTAAGTAATCAGCAAGTGGAATTCGAATGGGATCCATCTTTGAGGGCTACACCAAGAAGGAGCGGTCAATCAACGAGTAAATGGCTTAGAAAGGAATCTAATTCTAATTGCTAGAGGAGTATGGAAGTTGATGGAGAAAAGGGAGGAATGAACTTTAGAGTGGAAATTACGAACAACAGAAATCAAGGATAGGAACTGGGATATAAGGGCCGATTTGTAAGGCATCCTTGAAAAATAGTGGAAGACAGGAATTTTGAAAGTTAGGAGTCGGAAAAAAATGGGGATGAGATGGAAGAGTTACCATTGGATCTTGTTGATGGAAAAAAGAGGCAAAGGGTTAGTTCAGAAGAAGGAAAGTATGGGGAGATTAGGGGTGTAGGAGAATTTCAAAAGGAGATATCGGTGGCCAAAGTCAATTTGGCTGACAGAATGCAATGAAAATACTAAGTTGGAATGTTCGTGGTTTGGGGCAATCACCAGCGGTGAGACGTCTCAAGAATAAGTTGAGACATATTCAGCCTCAAATTTTATTTCTCATGGAGACAAAAGTCACAAGTAAAAGAATGGAGTTAATAAGAAGAAGATGTGGTTTTACGAATGGTATCAATATTGATACGGTGGGTTCAATGGGTGGTTTATCATTGGGCTGGAAGGAGGGAATAAGTTTAAACTTAAAAAGCTATTCAAGATCTTATAGAGATGTGGAAGTCGAAGAAGAGAATGAAGTCAAGTATGAAGATTTATAGGGTTTTATGGAGAGCTAGTTGAACATAACAGAAGGGAGTCTTGGGAATTATTAAGAACTCTGCAGTGAGGAAATAATATGCCATGGTTAGTAGCAGGGGATTTTAATGAAATTATGTTTTCATTTGAAAAGCAATGAGGTCGAATTAGAGAGGAAAGACAAATGGAAGCATTTAGAAATGTGCTTGAAGATTGTGAACTGGCTGATTTGGGTTTTTCAGGGCAATGGTATACATAGGAAAGGGGTAGGCTTGCTAGTAATAATATTAGGGAGAGATTAGATAGAGGGTGACTAATCCAAAGTGGTGGGATCTGTTTACGAATTTCGAAGTTAATCATTTACAACACAGCTTTTCAGATCATTGTCCATTAGTTGTGAGTAACAAAAAGAATGGGGATAACTACAATTCGGATCATAAAAGGCAATTTTGATTTAATGCCAATTGGATTCTGAGCCCGAAGTGCAAGGAGCATATAAAAAATGTCTGGGATTCAAACAATCAAGATGTGTTGGGGAAATTAAAGAAGTTGGGAAAGAGTCTACAAGAATGGTCAAAAAGAGAAAAGAAGTCAAGAGATCAACGGACGTACGAACTAAATGGAAGATTTTGGGAATTGGGGAATGCGAAATTTTCAAAGATGCTTTAGAGGAAGTCACAGGAATTAAAATTGCATTGAATCTCGAAGCTGACAAGGAAGAAATTTATTGGGAGCAAAGAGCAAGAACTAATTGGCTTAAAATGGGGGACAAAAATACAACTTTCTTTCATAAAAGTGTAACACATCGAAGGAGAAAAAATAAGGTCAATGGGCTGGAGGATGAATTCGGATATTTAAAAATAGAAACAGAAGAGATGAAGAAAATGGCAACTCATTATTTTAAGGAGCTCTACTCGACTAAAGGGGTTAGTGATTGTAGCAGAATAATTGAGTCTTTTCAACCAAACATTATAAAGGCGCATAACAGGGATTTAATGGCTGAGTTCACAAAAGATGAAATTGTCTTGGCAGTTAAATCAATTACCCCACTCAAGGTGCTAGGTATGGATGGATTTTTCGCAATTTTTTATCAAAAATTTTGGCATATTGTTGGAGAAGAAATTACCAAATTCTGTTTAGATGTGTTAAAATGAGTAAGAAATATGGAGGAAATTAATTTTACAAGTATAGTGTTGATCTCAAAGGTTAATTCGCCAAAGCTAATGAGCCAGTTTAGACCCATAAGTCTATGCAATGTCATTTACAAGATTATTTCAAAAGTTATTGTCAACTGTTTTCAGAAAGTACTTAATTTATGCATTGAAGACAGTCAAGGAGCTTTTATCTCAGGTAGACAAATAACTGATAATATTTTCGTGGCTTACGAAATTTTTCACTCCTTCAAAAAAAGAAAAGGGACATCCAAAAAAGGTTTTGCGTTGAAGTTGGACATGAGCAAAGCATACGATCGAATTGAATGGAGTTTCTTGGAAAAAATGATGAGCGGAATGGTGATGATTGGGTTTCAATTATTATGAGATGTGTTAAGAGTGTGACTTATTCGGTTGTTTTGAATGGAAGAAATGGGGAAACATTCCATCCTTAGATAGGGCTAAGACAAGGAGACCCACTAAGTCCTTACTTGTTTCTCATTTGTGCTGAAGGGTTTTCTCAGCTAATCCAAATGGCTAAGATGGAAGGGAAACTGACAGGCACGATTGTGGGTAGAGGAAAGATTGCGGTTTCACATTTGTTTTTTGCAGATGGCATTATTCTTTTTGGGGAGGCATCAATAGAAGGAGCTAACAATATGAAGACAGTAATTAAAGAATACGAGCAAGTATCTGGCTAGTTGGTGAATTTTCATAAATTGCTAATTTATTTTAGTAAAAATGTGAATACAGAAGCAAAGGAACAAGTGGGGGTATCTTGGGAGTTAGAATTGCTAATAACCCCGAGAGATATTTGGGGTTACCGACTATGATTGGTAGAAAAATAAACACTTATTTGTTGGCATAAAGGAAAGGTTTAAGAAAGCATTACAAAATTAGAGTTTGAGGCTACTCTTGGTAGGGGGAAAAGAGGTATTTTTAAAAGCCATTTTACAAGCAATACCAATTTATGCGATGTAGTGTTTTAAGTTCCCAATTACCGTCTGTAGAGAGTTAGAGAATTTGATGAATAGATTTTGGTGGCGTAGCTCTAAGTCTAACAAAGGCATTCATTGGTGTAAATGGCGTGATATGTGTATCTCCAAAGCAAATGGAGGATTAGGATTTAAAAATCTTGAAAGTTTTAATATGGCCCTTTTAGCAAAACAAGGTTGGAAAATCTTAATGCAACCTAATTGCTTATTTGCGCGAATAATGAAATCGAAGTACTTTCCAAAAGGTAATTTTATGCACTCTGAGTTAGGAGGTTACCCTTCATTTACCGGAGGAGCATTTGGGGAGCTAGACGTATTCTGGAAGAGGGCATCGGTTGGATAGTGAGGAATGGGGAGGGGATTAATATATGGAATGATGCATGGATACTAGGGCCTAGAAACGGAAGAATACAATGTCAGTCCATAGATACCAGATTCACAACAGTAGCGATTTAATTGACAAAGATACAAGTACCTGGAAACAGGATATTATCAGATCCCTGTTTGGTAAAGAACAACTGAAGAGTATCCTGGCAATTCCACTGGTGCACAGTAGACCACAAGACGTTCTCATTTGGAAGGGCGATAATTCAGGGAATTATACAGTCAAGAATGGGTACAAATAGATTATTACAGACGGGAATCCTAGAATACAAACCGATGAAAGGACCACTTTCTTTACAAAAATATGGGGACTTAAAATTCCTAGTAAGATTCGTATTTTCATATAAAAACTTGTGAATAACTTTATTCCTACACTGTACAACATAAACATGCGCAAGCTGATAGGAAACAAAGTATGCCTAGTCTGCCAAGAAGTGGAGGAAACAGCAGAACACCTCTTTAAGATTGTAAATTCACACAGCAGGTCTTGCAAGGTATGGATGCGTCAGACTCAATATGAAACAGAGAAACAACATGGAAAGATTGGTTAATAAAAGAGCTCAACAGTCAGAATGCAAAAAAATGTGAGATTAAAGCTATTAGTTACTGGGCCATATGATACAATCGTAATATGGTTTATCATAAAGGAGCTAGGGGTCAAGTTAATGATCTGTTAGCATTCATCAAAGCATTTTATGCTGAAATTACAGAGTTGGAGGAGTCATCGAAACAGACAATGAGTATTCAAGAAACAAGATGGAATCCACCAGAAGGTAACATTATAAAAGTAAACTTTGATGCTTCTTTCAACGAAAATATGGAAAAATCAGTATCAGGAGTTATTGCAAGAAACAATGAAGGCTTAGTAATGGTTGCATGTACTTACCCTTGGGATAATACGCCGAATCGATAACGGTAGAAGCAAGAGCGTATCTCCACGCAATCATCATGGCCGAGGAAATGGGGTTTCAAAAAATCTGCGTGAAAGGGGATTCATTAACCATAATAAAAAAGCCACTTCGCTGGAAGATGATAGATCAAGAATCAGCAGTTTAATCAAGGAAATAAGGGGAAGATTACTCAAATTTCGAACAACAAGTTTCAAACACATACCTAGAGAAGCAAACAGAAGCAGAGCATGAAATGGCTAGAGAAGGAAACAAATACGATGAACCCAGATATTAGGTTGAGGAAGCTCTAACATCGGTGGAAAGATTGGTTGACCAAGAAATAAGATGAGGAAGAGGTAAGGAATTGGGAGTCCGGACGAGAAAGGAAGAAATAGGTCCAAAGAACTCATGTTTTGTTCAAGAGACGGAGATAACAAGAAGAAAAATCAGAGGAAATCGATCTCTTGATGATTGATAGAGAATGATACGAAATGAAGGAAGATAGTGATGATAGCCAGTTAATTAGTAGCGCCGTTTCGTTTTCCCTTTGATATTTGTTCCTTTTACTTTAAATGCGTAATTTACTTTTCAGTTTATGGCACCGCTTGAAGTGGCCAATAGGATTATGAAACTGTTTCAAATTTTCATTTCCAAAAATGCTAACTGGAGGCTATTATCTTATCAATAAAAATATCAGTTAGTATTTTCAAAAAAAACTTTTTAGTGCTTAATTCGGGTTTTAGGATTGAGTTGATGAAATTTCATAATTAGCTAATAATTAATATTAGCAAGTAACTTTCACAAAATCAACTCTAAAACCTAAATTAAATCACATCAATTGGACTATATTTGACAAATTAAAAGTAAAATTAAACAAATTCATAATTAATACTAAATTTTTCTATTAACAAAATCATGAAAATTTAAAATTAATAATATTAGGAGTTACCAAAATATATAACTTTTGTCAATTACAAATACTAGATTAAATTAAAAATAACACATTTATCATATTAGAAAAAAAAAAGAAAGTATAAAACTCAAGTACAGACACTAAGTACAAATATAATACTTTAAAAATGTAATTATAAGATAAGAAAATAATAAGGCGGCAAAAAGAAAATAAGAAAATAATATGAATGAAGACAAGCTGCTAGGTACATTTCCACCACATGGAGAAGCAAATGCCCAAAGCAACCGCGTTAATTTGACTACGCACGCGGCCACCACCTCACTAATTCCCTATATATATGCGCTTCCTTTTCTTCTTCTCCATCCTATCTTATTCTTTCATTAATTCATTCTCCAAAACCAAACAAATTCCCTCTATTGTTGGGTTGTTGTCCTTGTTTTTCTTTTTCCATGTCTGACAAACAAGCTCACCTTAATGGGGCCTACTACGGCCCTTCAATCCCACCACCTACAAGAAACTACCACCGTCCCGGCCGTGGCTCCGGCTGTGGCTGCGGCTGCTGTCTTCTCAAATGCCTTTTCAACATCATCATCACCGCCATCGTCATCATCGGCCTAGCCGTTTTCATCTTTTGGCTCATCTTCCGTCCCAACAAGGTCAAGTTCCATGTCACCGACGTCCAACTCACCCAATTCAACCTCACTTCCAACAACACTTTGCATTACAACCTTGCTCTTAACATGACAATACGTAATCCCAACCGTAGGATCGGCATATACTACGATCGTATCGAGGCTCGAGCTTACTACGAGGATCAAAGATTCCATACCGTAACGTTGACCCCGTTTTATCAAGGACATAAGAACACTAGTTACTTAAACCCTGTTTTCGTAGGGCAGCAATTTGTTAGGCTTGGTGCTGATGAGACATCGGAGTTCAATGAAGACAGGGTTAATGGGGTTTATGATATCGATGTGAAGTTGTATTTGAGGATTAGGTTTAAGCTTGGGAGGGTCAAAACTGGTAGGTTTAAGCCTAGAATTTCATGTGATTTGAAGGTTCCTTTGAACACTGGGAATGGTAGCTTTGGTGGTACGTTTAAAACCACTAGATGTGATTTGGATTTCTAGTATGAATCTGATTCATGCTTTGATCCAGTCTGTGATTCTATTTTCATTCAGGGATGTATACTTTTTTTTTTTTTGCTACAGGTATGTGATTATATGTTGACTTTTGGAGATGGACCCTGTTTTTTATTATTATTTATGAATTTGAGTATTTTTGAGTTCTTGGGTTAGGTTTGTTGAATAAATAATAATGATTCTTTTTTAGTAAAGTTGGTTTTGGTTTTCCTGTTTGATTATGACATTCAATTTTGTACCGGTTAAGGGATGTTTATTTCTTCCAATTTAAGAATACAAATAGATGATCAGTTCAACCATTGTAAATGTCTAATGGCGTTCGTAATCAAAGCATATGGTATTAGAAAATAAATGTGGGGTTATAATTCAAAATAGTTGTTGGCAGCTTGTTTTTGGAGAAACTTTGACTCAGGTAAGCTTATTAGTGATCGAGAGAAGGATATTATGCCTTACTTTATTGCTGTAAAGTTTTATTAGTGATAAATATAACTGACAATATATCATTAGATATCCAGAAAATGTATGATGGTTCCGGTTAAGACTCTTTCAATGAAAAGTTTGGCTTACCATCATAAGAGTTTGACCCATTTCGTGGAATCTATCAAGGGATCCAGTACTTGTTCTTGCCATGGAACATATGGGGCATAGTATCAGCAGAGAAGTGAGAGATAAGGCATATAAGAGCCGATTGTGTTGTTAAGGAACAGGCTCCAATTTCACCTGTTATTATTTTTTGTGAATGATGATGTTCTTTTTCAGTAATTTTTAATTGGGTAATTCTTATTTTCTTATATTATTTAGTCATTTTTAATCGAATAGCTTCTATTTTTAGTTGTTAAAAAAGAAAGAAATTGAGTAAAAAAAGGAACCATTGCTGTCGGCCCAAAACATATAGCCCACATGTCATGACATAGCAATAGAAAACCATTGTACTTGCACTCGGCCCAAACCAACCACATCAACCAAAAATGAAACTTATAAAATAATTATCAGAGCCAGGTTTCGATCCTGGGACCTGTGGGTTATGGGCCCACCACGCTTCCGCTGCGCCACTCTGATGGGCTGCTTATTAAATGAAAATAAAAATGATTTGGAGCATGAGAATGAATCCCATATCAAGTAGTACCCCTCATTTCGATAATTAATCGAAACACAAAAGTTTAGGTTCCATGAATAATGTAAAATAAATAAATAAATACCAATGTTCAAAAGGGTAAATTGCTTCATAAGCCTTTTTATTTATTCTCTTTATCTCCTTAAACACCAAAAATAGAGAGGCTTATTACGAATTAGTCCAAAAAAAATTCTACTAAAAGTATTTTTGTAAAAATTGATTTCAACTGGAAATAAATTTCATTTATTTTTTCAAAATATTTTTTCAAATTATTTTATTCCAATAATTTTACAAAAATATTTTTGAACAAAATATATTACAAAAAATTTTTGTAAAACAAATAAAATTTATTTCGAATCAAATTTTTTACAAAATACTTTTAGTAAAATAAAATTTTGGACTAATGGGTAAGAGGCCTCTTTATTTTTTGTGTTGAATGAAAATAAAAAGAAATAATAAACAAGAAGGGCTTATGAAGGAATTTACCATTTTGAACTTAGGTGCCACACAGGTGGCACGCTTAACACTTAACAGCTTTTCAATCAAAATGGTAAATTTTCATATTAACTCTATAAATATTTTAGGTCATCACATTTCAATCTAATGTCACTGATTGGTCAGGCTACACAAAAAAATATATTTTTTAAGATTAAAGGGGTGACGCCGATTGATCAGGTGACACCAAATACTCATTGTACATTTTGTTTAATTTTGTCAATATTATTCCCCTTATCCTATTATGATATTTATTTTATATTAATAATGTAAAAAAGCCCTATATCGATGCATTTGGTTTGTAATGCCTAGAATGTAATTTACCCATCGAGACATAATTTTGGATTTAATTAATGTTAGATTGTTATATGCTTTGCATGAAACGAATTTATTGTTTATTGTATATAATGTTGTTTTCTTTGCTTGCTCAGTTTGAATTTATCGAATGATGAAGTTTATTGATGTCTGTTTTAT
Organism: Gossypium rotundifolium; assembly: GCA_025506655.1. Taxonomy (NCBI): domain Eukaryota; kingdom Viridiplantae; phylum Streptophyta; class Magnoliopsida; order Malvales; family Malvaceae; genus Gossypium; species Gossypium rotundifolium. The sequence continues at coordinate 4,942,134 of CP106722.1, read as the reverse complement.
TTAATTGGTTAAGTATTCTAAATTATACTTGTTAAAAAATAATACAGAATTGAGCCTTTACTTGAATATAAGCAATCAATTAAGTCCTCAAAAAACCAATTTTAGTGTGCTAATTGAGTCTTAGCTCAATTGATATCGGCTTTGTTACCAATACAAGAGGTTGAGGAAAGGCTATGAATAATTCTAAGCATGGTATAAAAAATAAAGATTAAGAATCGTGATACTACACTCATATGAAATGACGTAAATAAAAAAAAAATCAACTTCAAAGTGAGCACTTGACAGTCGCTACGTTCACCACATGACATGTCAAGATTTTGTCAGGTGGTGAAAGTTGATAACTTCATTTTAAATTTTTAAAAATCATAAAAATATATAAAAACTTAAAAAAATAAAAATTTTCAAAATTTTCAAAAATTATAAAAATATAAAATTATTAAAATAATAAAAATTTATTTAAAATTATAAAAGCATAGCAAACTATAAAATATCTAAAACTATAAAATCTATTAAAATTACAAAATACTATAATACATTATAAAAATAATTAGTAAAATAATAATATATAAAACCAAAGTTTTTCTACATGGATGTTATATTTAGTTTTTGATTGAATTAGGATAACTTAGTTATGTGACAAAAAAATCTGTGATCAAGGCAAAAATATTGGCCGCAAGATGTCGATCCCAATGCCGTTTGGAAGAAGCCTCTTGGAAAGTAACCAAGTTTTCGTCTTTTGGTCTTCTATTATGTTGGCATTAAACCAAATGTTGTTAACCGGTAAGCAGACCTGTTAAAGGGGTTATCCTACTTGAAAAATGAGAGAATTTAAGTAAAAATATAAATAAAAAAATAAATTTAGGTAAAAAATTAAGGTTCATTTAGAAAAATGGGTAGAGTTTTAGGTAAGATTTTTTTATTCGGGCCCAGTCCAAATTTGCAAAGTTCGTTTTTTTTCTTTTATTATTTTCTCATTGTTTTGTTGTCATTTCAATATTATATTGTTATCATTCTGTTGTTATTATTTGGATATTGTATAACTCTTATTTTATTGTTAATTTTGCTACTATTTTAGATGCATTTGCTTGTTAAGTTGCACCTATATTAATATTATTTTAAGTATAAAGATTTTTTAAAAATTTATTTTCAATTTGTTGAGAAATATTTATTTTAATGTTTTTAGTATTTTTGATGTGTAATATTTTTTTAAAAAAAATTTAATACGGTCGGGTCAGGCTTGGGTTTTAGTATTTTTATTTGGGTCGAATTTGAGCAAAAATTAAGCGTATTTTTTGAGTCAAATTCAAACCTATCAAATAGATCTAAAAATTTATCAAGGCCCAACCCATCAAAAGGTCTATTGCCAAGTAACAATATGGAAGGGTTTATGGGTCAAATCAAGTTAGGTTTAGGATTTAAATTAAGGGTTAAATTTATTTTATAATTTTTTCTATAAAATTTTTGTGATTTTTAATAATTTATAGTTTCAATTTTTTTTTTGTAATTTTATAGTATGTTATGTTTTTCATTTTATTAATTTTAACATATATATATTATAATTTTTATGAATTTTAAACATTTTAAAAGAATTTATAAATTTCCTCCACGTGGCATAATCTTAACATACCACGTGACAAACATAACTATCATAAAAGACTTACTTAAAAATTAGATTATTCTAAAATTTAATTAATGTTTATATTCGATTAAAAAGTGAATTAAATGTTATTTTATTGAGAATTCAATTAAATATTGATTATTTTACAAAGACTTTTTATTATAATAATCCTAGATTCTAATTGGGTTTGTAACATTGTATTCTGGGGTAATTTTATTGTTCAGAGATTTCTTGAAGGTTAAGTTTATTAATAGGTAAAAACATCTGAGTGATAATATTTCTTAGCTATTAAGAAACTTGTAGTGGGGAGTCCTTCTGTATCTTGGATTAATGAAATGTTTATTAACTTTTAAAAAACACATATAATTTAATTAGAATTTAATATTATACAATACTTCAATCAAAATTTTAAAATAATTAAATTTTATTATTTTATAATTAAAAATAAAAAAGTCAAAGCAAACATTATAAAAAATAGTATAATTTTCTTTATATAAAATTTATATTGCAACTAGATTTTTAAACGATTTTCTTTAAACTTGAAGATAAGTGAATATTTTTGAAATTATGAGAGGTAAATATCTTTTATATTTATATTAATACTTAAATAATATGTAATTAAAATTATGAAAATTAATTTAAATTAACATTAGCTTTTTTTTGTTTATTATCAAATTTAAATCCATTTAAGTAACAAATTTTTAATGAAATTGATTTTTAATTTGTTTTGGTACACGATTTTTTAAAACTCAATAATTTTATTAATAATAAAAATATTTACATTATATTCAATAAAAATATTTTAATGTAAATATACTACTTTAATTATTTTCTCATGTTTTATACCTAATTAATGTTTCTCTATTATCCCATATTTTACGTATATAATTTATTATAGATTAATACAGATGATGGTTCAATTTTAAATTCGATTACTTAAAATTATACTATTATATAAACTTTGAACTAATATAATTAACATAAAAAATTATCATTTTGAAGGGAATATAAAATTACTTTTAATAATTTAATTTTTGAAAAATGTAGTGAAGGGTATATTCTAATTTTTTATTATTAAAATTATAACTTATAAGTATATCAACAGTTATTATTTTTAAAATAATTTTATTATAGGTTTATATCAAAATATCTAGAATTACTTATAGCTCCTCCCCAACTCATAAATAGTAAGATAATGACTTCAGCGTACTCAAACCCACATCTTCCTGCATTGACAATAAGACTCATACTAATTGAACTAAAAATTAATCGGCAACAATTACTATTAGGATAATTAATTTAACAAACTAACTCAACTCAAATTAGTGCATTCATATAAGATTTTTAAGACGTCATACTTGAATTTTAAAGCTTAAGATATTTTTTTATGAATTTAACTTAAAATTTTATAATTTTTAAAAGATAATTATATAAATTAATTAAGTAAAATATTGATTTGAAAATTTTGAGTTTAAAAAATAAATAAAATTTCATAAAACGAATATGAAAGATAGGGAAAAAAAAAAAAAGTGAATGAAGAGAAAGGAAAAGGAAAAGGCAAAGGCAAATGAATGCTTAGTTAGGAAGAAATTAGCAGCAGCCAGGAATTGCAATTGCTAAAGCAATAGAAAAACATCCCAGCTAGAAAGCAATGAGTTGATTGAACTTCCAAAGAAAAGCATTCCATTCCCTCTTTTTTGTTACTACATATTCCTTTTTCAACTTTTTAAAAGAATTACTATTATTTCTGATAAAAACCCATTATTAATCATAATATAAATTGTAATTCTTTTTTAATTATACCACATTGAAAATTTTATATATAAATTATATTTAAAAATATGTGAAAATTAATCAGATTATTTTATTGAAATGATATTTTAAAGTCTTAAGTTCAAATTGCATCAAGTGAGAAGTTTTTTTTTTTCTAGATTTATTTTGGGTTTAAATTGTTTTTATAAATTTTATATAAAAAGATAAAAGCATGCTCTTACTTGATTTGTATAGAGTGATAGTTAAAGCTCGTGTCAAATACGGGTCCAAACGATATGACCATTATCTCCCACCTTTATTATTGTATAATATTACTTTTTAAAAAGATCGTTTAAGTTTTCTCTAGCTAAATTGTGTCTAATTAACTTATAACACCACTTTAGTCAAGGAGCTAATAATAATATAAATACTAATAAGTATTGATGCAGCAAGACAATATTTTAGATTTAAATTTTAAAAATGACAATGTTAGAAGTTCAATCATAAATAGTTTTCATTATTTTTTTGGTGAATTATAATACTAGGGCAAAACCCGAACAACAAATGCGACTAACGTAACTCAAATTCAAATCACATCTGAAGTGGTGAACACCCTTAACTATGAAACCATCACATAAGTTTCTCAAACTTTTCATTATTATAAATCATTATTATATCGGTTTATATAGAAACAGTGTGAAAAGTTAATTAAATATTAATTTAATAAAATAAATTATATTATTATTTAAAAATATTTTTAATATAAAATCAATAAAATCACACATTTAAACTTCTTTTAAACAAACTTTCATTTCATTATAAAATATACTGTTTAACATAATTTAATACAAATACTTTAAGAAAACTTGCATTTCATGCACAGTTTCGTTTAGCAAACCCAAACCTATTATTTGCCAAATCAAATTCAATATAATAATTTTGCTGCTGAAAGTTTCCTAATATTATCGCCGGACCGCCACGGGCACCTTCACCGACGCCTTTATCAGTAACAATCATCAAACAAACGACATTATCATCACCGACCATTGAGAAATAATTAGCCAAAGGCAACCCCATTTTGGCTCCTCCATTGAAATAAAAACTCATTTCAGGGACGTCCATTAATCTATGGCCTGAAACATTGAAACATGGAGCTAACCCTGAAATGTTTTCAACTTCACGAGCTCTGCTATAGTTTCCCATTTGTTTCTCAAACTCCTTCGATACCAACTCAAAAACAGGTCTCTCCATGAAAGTGAATGTTGACCCTGAATCGACGACGGTGCCTCCGTTACCGTCCGGTCCTGGGACAAAAGTACTGTTCGGAACTTTGACCTGCTTGTTGCCGACAAGGATTTTACGTATGGTTACGTAGTAGAACTCATGGAAAGCTGGGTTGGGGTTCTTGTAAAACGGTGTGTATCCAAGACCTGGGATCTTGGTATCATTTGAACCCGACCCGGTTTCTAGCAACATGTTGCTGCTGACTTTGGTGTCATCGAACCGGCGGGAAACGAGGCAGTAAGAGAATTTGTTGAGGTGTAATTGGGATGGTAAAGATTCAGGGCTCCGACCAAACCCGACTATTCCAGCGGGTTGCCGGTTGGAAACAATGGAGCACCCGACAAGGAAATCTCGGAAAGTTTTGTGAGGAGGAAAGACAAGGTTTTCTAGTAATAAAAGTCCACCGGTGGAACCTAAACCGTATTGAATTAAGTAAGGAGGGCAAGTTTGATTACAGTTTTTCGATGTAGGATCATCACAGTCTTGGCAACGAGACTCAACATTGGGACCAAACAGCCAATTGCACTTCGGGTTTCGACAACCTACGAGCTTACCGGAAGACGAAAGGTTTGGTGAAAAAGTAGGGATTTTTGATGGATCGATATCAGGGAAAGCACATTGGGAACAAAGGTAACGAGAGGTGCAAGGGAACCAAGAGAGACTGCTACCAGTGTCCATGATGAAAGAAAGGGTTTGCGGCGGAGTTCCGAATCTGAGAGAGACAGTATAGCCGCCATAACCGTGAGGAAAAAGTGGAGTCTTGAGAAGAGAAGATGTAATGTTGGTTTTGGGGTTGTGGTGTTTGAGGTGATGGGCTCTGGCGACTGAAGAAGTGGCCAAGTTGTTCAGAATTTGGTAAGGGTCGGGGAGGAAGAGTGGTGGTGGTGTGAAGGAGACAGGGAGACTTTGATGGTGTCGGAAGTGGCGGCGAATGGGAATGTGGCGGAGATGATAAGAAACGAGACGAAGGAGAAGAAAGGAAGAGAAGAATCCATTTTCTTTGCTTTTGATCGTGTTTGTTTACAGATAAAAGAAGACAATAGCAATGGTGGACACCTGGAAAGGAATCTTGTTCAATTTAGGGTCAAGTATAAATGCTAAATCCATCTGTTAACAAATGTAGTAATCTAATAAAAAAATTCTAGTTTACATTGATATCAACGGTTCAAATAAATCATGTAAATTAAAAATTAATAAAATAATTTTATTTTAGCTTTTTTTCGTGATATTTAGATACGAATTTTACATTAACCTATACTAACATAAGAATTAAAGTTGTTCGTGAATTAAGCAAAACCATAACCCTAACATGTTGGGGTTAATTTATTTTACTATTTAAATTATTTTACCATTATCATCAAAGTTTATTCAAGCTCCACAAGTTATCTTAAAAGCTATAGTTGGTCAAAAGTTGTAACTAAATATATAATGCATAATAGATTTATATTGCAAAAATTAATTTTAATAATATTGTACCATTGCCTAATTTATGATCCCAACTTCTTTTATTTATAAAATGTTATTTGCATGAAAAATATGTACAATGTGTCAATATATACATACAGTTAATTTTAATGTGTGAAAATGAAATAAAATACAAAAAACATGAACATGAGTTACATCACAAAGGTATATTAAATATGGGATGAGTTGAGACATAACATATACAAATAAAATAATTAAAACTAACATGAGCAGGGCACCAAATTCAAAAATAACTTAGAATACAATAAAATACATCAATGTATATACATAATTAATTAATAATGTAAGACCCAATTTTAGCCTAAAAGAAACCAATTTATAAACAAATCCAATACAAACAAATCCATTTTACATAAACTACCAAATTTCAAACCCTAATGACCCAATTACAAACCCAATACAAACCTAAAGCCCAAACCTATCAAACCTAAAATGAAAAACAACTTGAAACCCTAGCTAACTACTGCCACCACCACCGCCTCATGCTACCGCCTCCGCCCACCACGCCCGTGACGTGCGCCACTCCACCACGCCAGCCGAGACGTGCTTGAACACGCACTGCAAAATAGAAACAGACGGTTGTAAAATAAAGGCTATAAAGCCACAATGTAACTAAAAAAGTGGGTTTTTTTTAGAGACAAAAAGAGAAAAGCACACACTTTTTCGAATACTGATAGGAGAATACAGAGAATATTCAGAGAAGGTCTTGTTATTTCTTTTTTTTCTTAGTTTTCTAAACTGTTCGTTGTTTTTTTTAGATCTTCCTTTTCTTTTTAAACACGTAAAAGTTACAATAACATATAGTATTAAAAGAGGAGGGAAAAACCCACCTTTCTAAAAATTTCTACCACTGTGAGCAAAGATTTGGCCATGGCAAATACATGACGTCCGCCACCAGACGCTAATGCAAGCATCCCATCGGTGGGAGAGGGGAGAGAGAGAGAGTTTTGAGAGAGTTTTTTTTTTTTTTGGTTTTTTTGGAAAAAGGAGGAAGAATGTTTTTTTCAAAAGGAAATTGGGTATTTATACCATATATAAAAGCTACTGCTTTTGATAAGTGGGTTCAGAGGCCAAAACGACGCTTTTGGGCCTCGACCATGACCTGACCCGACAGGATAAGATCCGCAGTTTTTGCTTGGGAGGGGCTAATTGCGCTTAGCCCTCCGCTTTTCCCGGTTCTAGAATCAGTTTTTCTTATTCTCGATTCGCCCCAATAGTTCGCCTCCCGATTTCAATTAAGTCCTCGCTGAGCAAGGCTTTACTGAGTTGGGTAATTGTGCCTTTGGTCCCCCAGCCTTGCTGCTTTTAATCCGATCCTCCCTCCTATTTTATTTCGATTTTACCCCAACGCCTGCTTTTCTATCCGATTTAATCCTTTTTCACTATTTTGCTATTCTACTATTAAAATTAGTTATTTTTTCGTTAATATCTTTAGTAATTGTTAATTTTTTTTATATTTTCATATGGATATTATTAATTATAACTATATTCTTTCATATATTTATTATTATACATATTATTACTTACTTTTTATGATAGTATATTTTCTTACTATTACCTTTTATTAGCAATTTTTTAATTATATAGTATTATTATATCTCGCATTTTTATTATTTAGGACTATTTCTACTGTACTATACTTATTATTATATTTATCATTATATTATTTTAGTATTAATATCCTTTCTTTATTATTTTCTTATTTTCATACTATTAAATCTATTATTATATCTATTATGGTTTACTTTAGTTGTCTTATTATATATTATTACTTTTATATCTTTTATTTTTATTATTATTAAGTATATCCTTATTTCTTTCACTACTTTTTTATTACCGTTAATACCTTTACTTTTTTATATATTCGTTATTTATTATTAGTCTTGCATTTCATTACCATCCCTATTTGTTTTATTTGTTACATATCATTTTATAATTGTAATATTACTTTTTTTTCTTTTTTGTATTTATTGTTATTCCTATTATCGCTGTGTCTATATTTCTACGTTTTATTTTTGTTTTTTAAAACTTGAAAATGTTTCACAAAGGGAATTTTGTATATTTGGAAGTTGGGGAAATCGTGTCCAATCGTGCTGGGCTTCGATTTTTCGTTCGTCTAGATCGCTAAATATCCTTTAAAGATTTTTATCGTGTTTTTAAAATAAGGCAATGTTTTGTGTTTGAGAATTTCGAGAAATCGTGTCCAATCGTGCTGGGCTTCGATTTTTTTCATTCGTCTAGATCACTAAATATCCCTCAAAGATTTTTTTTTATCGTGTTTCTTAAATAAAGGCAATATTTCATGATTGGAAATTCAAGGAATCGTGCCCAATCGTGCTGGGCTTCAGTTTTTAGTTTGGCTAAATAGTGAAATACCCTTTTCAAACCGCAATACATGAGTTTTGGAAATCATGAAATGATCTTAATATCGAGGGTTTGAAACATCGTGTCCTATCGTGCTGGATGTGGTATTTCACCTTTTCGGGACAAGAGAATTTCGATATCCAATCGAGTCATTCAAACAGTTTTTTTTGAAAGATTTATATTCTAAAATATCTTCTAATTTTTTATATTAAGGACATTAATCAATCAATACGGTACCAATTTTGGGCGCTATGAGGGTGCTAATCCTTCCTCGTATGAATCAATTTCGAGCCCATTTTCTTAAAATTCAGAGACCAAATGTTTTCTAAAGTGACCCAATCACACTTTAAAAAAGATTGGTGGCGACTCCCTTTTCTTTTTAAAGTCGGCCCGTTTTCCAACAAAAAAATGGTTTCGACAGCTTGGCGACTCCACTGGGGACATTTAAGAGAGTCAAGCCATAAAATTGGTTGATTAATATTCTTTTTATCGAATATATTTTTTTTCTTTCTTTTCCGTTTTTCCATTTGCATGAGTTTGTGTCGCGTCATATGTTTGTCGTGGTTTGAAACACATGGGATATCTCTGCATTCATATTGCATGACCGTTGTGGTCACCCCCTTTAGTGGGAGCAGAAATCTATGCCTTCGTGAGGTTTTCACCTCGCATGGGCTGGGGGATCGCTTCGGATACATCCGTACCTATGATTCCGTGAGGTTTTCACCTCCGTATGGCCATAGGGAAATGTATTCCCGAATCAACTCAATCAAGATGAGCCTATAATGGGTGAGGATTGAGGAATCACTGTTCAGTACCCTTTCTTTAGAACCAAACCACATATAGTGAACCTTAAGAGCCCACCCTAGGTAGAGCCATGCTAAACCTTAGTAGCTACCTATGTAGTGATTAGACATTTTTTTTCACTTGCTTTGGTTACTTTTATGTAATACTAACTTGTTTTATTTTGGTCATATTTGCATGTCATTTCATACTTAAAAGGCGTCGATTCTGCTTTTAATTACTAAGTTAGAATACTTGTTATGGGGACTGATTCCTTGATAAAGTAGAGGATAATGCGGCCATGATATGGTCGAGAAGACACAACTTGAGAAGGGGATAGCCTAACCAAGGCTACACATCGTAATTATTGGACTTCACTCGCATCGCAGTGACGCAGAATGAGCTACAAGAACTAAGAGATATATGGGCTGGTTGGGATGAAGCAACTAGGCAACTGTTTCTACATTAATTATGGTGATCTACCTTACTTACTCGACATCAGAGTGGACAAACACTTGTTTCGGGCTATGACTCAATATTGGAATCCCGCTTATAGCTGTTTTACATTTGGGGAAGTAGACTTAGTGCCTACCGTAGAGGAATATACGGCTTTACTTCGAAGTCAAAGGGCTCGGGTCGACAAAATTTACTTCAGGGCCGCTAATGCACCGATTTTTGTAAAGAAGCTGATGAGTATCACTGGGATGAGCAAACTGTGGGTCATGGCACTAATTCGAGAGGGGGTGAAGGAAATGCATTCCTTGGGTAAGCTTGAGGGACTGATGGCGCACACCCGGATGTGAAGAGGAAAGTCGACATTTTGCCTTAAGTATCTATGGTTTGGTAATTTTTCCCAAGGCTTTGAGGCATGTAGACGAAGCGATTATTGATTTGTTCGATTGTCTTGACAAAGGGGTTACGCTGGCATCAAATGATTCTCGCCAAACATTTAGATCTTTGAACTGCGTGTCGAGAAGCGGTGAGGGAAGATTTATGGGATGCGCACAACTATTGTTGGGGTGGTTCCATAGCCATTTTGGAAAGTAGATAGAAATTTTGTCTGGTCTTTTTGCTAATTACTCCCCATTAAAGGAGTTACGCCGCCTAGGAGAGATGACATATCGAAGAGAATCGATTGCACTTCTTCGTAATCTTCGAAAAGGGATGTGGAATAGAGAGCTCCTTGGTTCGTTCCTCGATGAAATCCTCACCGTGCGTGAGAGTTATGATTGGGTTCCTCCGTTAGGGATCCGGGAGTCATGGGTATGCTCCTTTGCTCGTATAAGGCAATACCAATCGAGACGCTTTATACCGTAGCGCATGGGTTAGCTCGCTTAAATTCTCGTATAGTGGGAATAATTATAAGAAAAGAGTTCGAGAAGTTTCGATGCGCGGAAGCAGATTCACCGAATGAAAAGAGTTGCGATAAATCCAATGGTAACCCTCGAATATAACACATGACGGAGCAGGAGAGTGAACGACAATATCCCCAGTGCACAGATGTGATGCTCGATCGATAGAAGAATACCTGCAAGTAGTCCCTTCTGAGTTGGAGATCATGAAGCAAGACTTTGAAAGTAAAAATTCAGTTAGGAAAAAGATAGAATAACCGGAAGGGGAAAAATGAATCGATGTTAGATATTGATATCCGTAAATCGAGGTCGGTGGTCGAGGAAAGGAAAAAGGAAGGTCAAGAAGATTTGGATAGCTTGAAGACCGACTACAAGAAGTTGCATCTATCGATGAGAATCTGCTGGTTGGGTAAAACCTCTAACAATGGCGCCAAGAAGTTCGGAGGAGAAGACCAAGGTTGACCAGTGGAAGAAGATATTTCATGGGGTTCAAGCACAAAAGGATACCCTGAAAAAGAAGGTGGGGGAGAGCCAAAGCGAAAATAAGATGCTAAGGGCTCGAGTAGTAGAATTAGAGAAGGCATTGAGTCAAAGTCACAACTCTACGGTGAAGTTGGAATCAAGCCTAGGCCAGATTGAAGAATTAAAGGGAAATGTGGTGGAACTCGAAACAGTGCTGCAAAACAGTGAGCTCCAGATCAACTATTAGAGGCAGATAACCAGCGAGAGAAAGAACAACTTCAACGATCTCAGAACCAAGTCAGAGAAAGAGACTACCTTATGGGCGAAGCTGTGGTTCAGATACGAGAGGTAGCCGATCATCTACAAACCCTAGCAGCTCAGGCTGATGTGTTAAGTATATTTTATGAGTCAAAGTCAGACTAGGGTCGAGAGCTAGCTTCACTTCTTGAGAAAGTCAAAACTTTGGGCATAAGGGCTAGGTCGATATGTGACTCGCTTATGTAAAGGATTTTGTCTTTTCAATGAGTATTCTAAAAGAAATTGAATCGAATCGACTCTTTTTATTTTTGCATTCATTCATTTGCATTACATTTCATGCATTGGCACTGCATCACTACATTTGCATTAAATATTATAAGACAACCATATTAACTAGAGGTTATACTATAGTTATCCCGAACACCGCTATTACACTCTAAAAAGACGAGAGCAATGGATCAAAGGATGGAAAGGTTAGAGCAGATGCGAAAGAGATGCAAGACCAACTGTAGGCTCGGATGCAAGAGCGAAGTAGCCAAGATCCAACAGATATGAGGGATCAAATGTCGAATCCTGAGAGAAGCATGATGAGCCGCCTAACACGCTTGTTGACCTGAGGGCCTAGAAACGGAAAAAGGCCTATGGTCGATACCGGAGAAGATAATGAAGATTTTACTTGCTCTCCGGGCCTGGCCTCGACAAGTTCCCAAGTGCAACCACTAAGAGTGTCGGTCAATATCAAGCCTCAACACCAATCCGGTTCAAGACTGTAAATTTCCCATGAGCTCGAGCTTTAACCCCGAAGTCAATCTGGTAAAACCAATGGTCCCAAACTTCGATGAGGCAGCAGAAGGGGAGAAAGTAAAAGCAGAGCTTCCAAAAGAGTTCGAGGATCGATGCAAATGGCTGGAGGAGAAGTTTCGAGCATTGGAAAGTACTGATCACCAATGCGAAGTGGATGCTAAGAAGCTGAGTCTAGTCCCAGATTTAGTACTTCCTCCGAAGTTTAAGATGCTAGAGTTTGAAAAGTACAATGGGACTAGCTGTCATGAGGCCCATATTACGATGTTTTGTCGGAGAATGACAGGATATGTCAACAATGACCAGTTGTTGATCCACTGCTTTCAAGATAGTTTGATTGGGGCTGCAGCAAAATGGTACAATCAGTTGAGTTGTACCCAAATCAAATCCTGAAGAGATTTGGCGCAGGCTTTCATCAAGCATTACGGCCATGTGACCGATATAGTACCTGACAGGATCACGTTGCAAAACATGGAGAAAAAGCCAAGTGAAAGCTTCAAAAGTACGCCCAAAGATGGAGAGAGGTCGCTACACGTGTCCAAACACCGTTATTAGAAAAGGAAATGACCATGCTCTTCATCAATACCCTAAAGGCACCGTTCATTAACCACATGTTAGGAGGCACGACTAAGAGTTTCGCAGACATGGTGATGTCAAGCGAGATGATAGAGAACGCGATCAGGTGTGGGAAGATAGAGGCCGGAGAGAGCGCAAGAAGAGCAGCGCCAAAGAAAAAGGAAGCTGAAGTAAGGAATATAAGCTCGGGTTATCCTAAACCCATTACTATTACCCAACCGAGAGTCAGAATCGTGGCCAAGAAAGTCTCACCAAGACAAGAGCCCAACACGAGACAGAGGACTGAGAGATTCCAATTTACTCCTATACCGGTGACGTATAAGGAGTTGTGTAAGACTTTATTCAATGCGTATGTCGTGTCCCCATTTTACTTGAAGCCACTGCAACCTCCATATCCTAAGTGGTATGACACAAACGCTCAGCAGAGTACCATGCGGATGTAGTAGGTCACCGACAGAGAACTGTACTTCATTCAAAAGACTAGTTGAGCGACTTATCAAGGCGGGGTGGTAGACTTCAATGACCCACCGGTGGAGGAAATTGCTACCCACCATGTTGATAATGGGTAAACGCGATAGTTGAAAAACAGGGGAGGAGGTTCAAACAGAGATTTACGAGGTCGAACCCCATTGAGAATGGTTTGGAAAGAAATGCAGAAGGTTGGGTTATTTCTGCAAGAGAATGTGAGCAGATCTCAAGATACAGGGAACTACTGTGAGTTCCATGATAAGGAAGGCTATGAAATCCAGCAATGTAATGAATTTAGAGCCCTAGTACAAGGGCTAATGGATAATAAAGAGCTGGAGTTCTTTGACTTGGTGGAAAGAGGAGATATATGTTCCACAGAAGGAGGGTCAGCAGAAAGGATCCTTAAAGTCAATCACCCACGTGTGATTATCACGCGGCTAGGGGTCGACGAGGCCAGAGTGAAGGTGGCACCAAGGGTCGTAATCAGAAAACCTGTAATTTCTCCTTATAAGAATACATCGAAGATTGTAATTCGTAAACCCGTGACTTTTCCTTATAAAGATGACAAGAGGGTACCTTGGAATTACAATTGCACTATGACGCTTTTCAAGAAAAGAATTGCCAAGATACCCGACCCGTGTCGAGTCCTCTATGACGAGAAGGGGAGATGAGAAGACATGACCACTTGTTAATAAACCAGTAACAGAGGATGAGACTGAGAAGTTCTTGAAGTTTCTGAAGCACAGTGAGTACAGTGTGGTGGAACAGTTACATAAGCAGCCAACACGTACATCGGTATTGACCTTCATCGCTAAACTCGTGAAGGACACCAGTAGTGCGTTAATGAAAGCATTGAACCAGATTTATGTTGCTGATGATATTTCGGTAAATAAACTGGAACGTCTTGTAAATAACATAAGCGCAGATAATTTTATCTCGTTCAGTGATGACGAAATACCGTCAGGGGGCAGGGGATCTTCTAAGGCTTTGCACATCACTACCCGATGCAAAGGGTATACACTACCAGGGGTATTAATTGACAATGGATCGGATCAATGTTTTACCTCGTTTATACCGGATAAAGTTACGTAGACAGCCTCACATGAAAACGTGCCAAAATATAGTGAGAGCATTCGATGGCATCGAGAGAAGTAATGGGAGGATCGAGATACCCTCCTAATTGGGCCAAATATGTACGAGGTAGATTTCTTGTGATGAGCATCAAGCCTTCTTATAATTGCTTATTGGGGAGGCCGTGGATCCACTCAATGGAGTCAGACCATCGCTATTGCACCAAAAGTTGAAATTGGTGACAGAGGGCCGGTTGATAACCATAAATATAGAGGAAGATATCATCGCGTCCGTTACTAGTGATGCACCGTACATAGAGAATGATGCGGAGGCCATAGAGTGCTCCTTCAGGTCATTAGAGTTTGTAAATGCGACTTTTATTAGTAAAGGTGACAAGGTCCCAGTACCAAAAATCTCTAAAGCCACAAGGATGGGCCTACAGCTGACGGTAGGAAAAGGAACAAAGCTCGAAAGAGGACTCAAAAATACCTTCGTGGCCGGGTCGAGTACCGTGATTGGTTAACAAACATGATCGCTTTGGTCTGGGTATAGACCGGATACTAGATGAGAAAGGAAGAGCTGGAGAGGAAGCGTGAAAGACGAAGGACACGATTGAATGGTGCTTTGAGATTGAGTGGGGTTCAATGACCTTTCCCATATATCTAATACATTCGTGTCGAAGGGATTATGCATTCGTGATGGGAGGACATGAATGAGGAAACAACTGAAGATATAATGAGAAATTTAAACATCAACGTTGTGTCTGAAGGAAGTTCGAGGAGAGGAAACTTGGCGGGTATTCGCCCTTACGAGCCTGGAAGTGTTCTCGACAATCGGATCAAGGAAGAAATTCCTGTAGTTTTTAAGACTAAAATGGAGTAATGTTCAAAACACACTTGTTGTTTCAAGCCTAGGAACAATAAGAATTTTTGTGAAATAGGCATGTTCACGATCATTATTTTCAATAAGAAGTGCATTTTTCTTTCCATTTCGCAATTATTCTTCTACTGCCCACTCCATTCATAATCATAACGCATAAATAAGTCGTCCTTAAATTCATTTTCATTGAATATTCTTTATACCTACCACAGTCCCCGATATCGACGCCATGAGTGACATCGCTATGAACTCGTAATTCCTTATGAGCAAGACACGTGCTGTAGGGATCTCGTGACTTTACTGATGACGAAGATTATGATTTATCCCCGGATTTGTTAAGGATGGTAGAGCGGAGGAGAAGCCGATTCTACCTCACGAAGAGACAATTGAAAATGTACTTCTAGAGGATGGAAAGAAGTGAAAATCGACACCGATATAACCCACGAAACAAGGCAAGACTCATTAGACTTCTCGCTAGAATCCAAAGATGTCTTCGCATGGTCATATCAAGACATTCCGTGGTTGAGTGTCGATATTGCAGACAATCGTATTCCCATAAAAGGAGAGTGTAAGTCGGTCCAATGAAGCTTCAAGGATGAGACCCGATGTCACAAAGAAAGATAAGGAAGAAGTCAAGAAGCAATTTGATGTCGGGTTCTTACGAGTAGTAAATTACTCGTAATAGGTAGCCAACGAGTTTCGGTCCCCAAAAGGATGGAAAAGTCCGGATGTGTGTCGATTACGGTGGACCTAAATAAGGCCACCAAAGACAACTTCTCATTACCTCACATTGACACTTTAGTGGATAACACTACGGGTTTTCATTTTTCTCCTTCATGGACGGTTTCTCGGGATACAATCAAATAAAGATGCATCTTGAGGACATGGTAAAGACCACCTTCATAACCTTATGGGGACTTTTGTTACCAAGTGATGCCATTTGGGTTAAAGAATGCGAGCAACATACCAAAGGGCTATGGTAACCTTGTTCCATGACATGATGCATAAGGAGATTGAGGTCTACGCCGACGACATGATCGCAAAGTCTCGAACGGAAGGGGAGCATGTGCAAGTATTGAGGAAGTCGCTCTCGAGATTGAGGAAATTTCAATGAGGCTCAATCCATTAAATGTACTTTCGGGGCTCGATCGTGGAAGCTATTGGGTTTCGTGGTCGGCAAAAGGAATTGAAGTAGATCCAAATAAAGTCAAGGTCGTACAAAATTGCTCTCCGCCAAGCACTCGTAAGGAAGTCCGAGGTTTTCTAGGGAGATTGAATTACATCGCCGGTTTATTTCACAATTGATCGAGAAATGTGATCCAATATTCCGCCTTCTTAAGAAGCACAATTCAGGTATTTGGGATGATGAATGCCAGAGGGCGTTTGACAAGATTAAACAATATTTGTCCAACACCCTAGTGTTAATGCCTCCCAGTCCTGATAGACCCTTAATTTTGTATCCGATGTTGTTCGATAACTCAATGGGATGTGCTAGGCCAACACGATGAGACAGGAGGAAAGAAAGAGCGATATATTACCTCGAAGAAGAAATTCACCGAGTGTGAAATGAGATACTCGCCAATTGAGAAATTGTGTTGTGCATTGGTCTGGACAACTCGGAGGTTGAGGTAGTACATGTTGTACCACACGACTTGGTTAATCTCGAAATTGGACCCTTTGAAATACATGATGGAGTCGATCGCCCTGAATGGAAGAATGGCCCGATGGTAAATTTTACTTTCAAATTTGACATTGTCTATATGAACCGTATATGGTGAAGGGAGTGCAATAGCGATTTCCAAGCAGGCGCTAGATGATTATGAGCCTCTTAATTTCGATTTTCCTAATGAAGAGTTGATGTTTGTAGCAATGATCGAGGAAGGCATCCTAGAAGGTCACCTTGAAGATGAACTTTGATGGAGCGCCAAATGCCGCTGGTAATGGAATTAGGGCGATCCCGGTATCCCCAAAGGAGAGCATTATCCATTCACTTGCGTGTTAGACTTGATTGCATAAATAACATGGCGTATCATGAAAGCGTGTATCATGGGGATCCGAGCACCATAGGCCACAAAGTTAAGGTGCTAGAGGTATACGGAGACTCGCTCGGTAATATATCACCAAAGGAGAATGGGAAACAAGAGATCCCAAACTGATCAGCTATCGAAAGTTAGTTTTGGAACTAATTGAGGAGTTTGATGATATCACATTCTTTTACCTCTCGCATGATGAAAACCAGATGGCTGATGCTTTGGCCACTCTAGCTTCTATGATCAAAGTGAATGAGCAGGAGGGTATGAAGCCTATCCAAATGAGTATTTACGGGGCTCCGACTCATTGTTTCAATATTAACGAAGAGGAAGAGAGAGATGATCATCCTTGGTACTATGATATTCTGCAACATGTGAAAAGCCGTGAATATCCCAATCAAGCGGATCGAAAATGATAAGAAAACATTGAGAAGGCTTGCCAAATGACTATGTCCTAGATGGATGATCCCGTATAAAAAGAGGAGGGATCAAGTGTTGCTCGATGTGTGGATGTCATGAAGCTAGGAAAATCCCGAAGAAGTCCATGATGGGTCTGTGGAACACATGCCAATGGGTTTACGATGGCGTGCAAATCATGAGATTCGGTATTATCGGTCCACAATGGAAAGAGACTACATTCGTTATACCAAGAAGTGCCATAAGTGCCAGGTTTATAGAGATAAGATCCATGTGCCTCATTCACCTCTTCATGTTATGACTTCTCCATGGCCTTTCTCAATGTGGGGCATGGATGTCATTTGGCCGATCTCACCGAAAACTTCTAATGGACATCGTTTCATCTTCGTGGTCATTGATTACTTCACCAAATGGGTAGAGGCAGCTTCATACGCTAATATCACGAAGACGGCAGTTAGTAAGTTTTTGAAGAAGAAGATTATATGTCGCTACGGTATGCTAGAAAGGATCGTGTCTGACAATGCACTAAACTTGAACAATAAAGCGATAGCGAAAGTCTGTAGTCAGTTCAATATTAAGCACCATAACTCGTCGCCATATCGCCCGAAAATGAATGGAGCAGTCGAGGCGTCCAATAAAAATATCAAGAGAATTGTGGGGAAAATGGTTGAGACTTACAAGGACTGGCATGAAAAGTTACCGCTGCCTCTACGCCTATCGAACATCGGTTAGAACCTCTACCGGGCAACTCCTTTCTCGTTGGTTTATGGGATGGAGGCGCTTGCCTATTGAAGTTGAGATCCCTTCACTCCGGTTTTGTCGAGTGAAGTTGGACGAAGCGAATGGGTTCAATCTCGATATGATCAACTCAATCTAATTGAGGAAAAGAGGCTAAGAGCTATTCGCCATGGTCAATTGTACCAGAAGCGGATGATGCGAGCTTACAATAAGAAAGTCCGCCCGAGAGTATTTCATGAAGGAGACTTGGTGTTGAAACAGATTCTCCCTATGCAAAAGGACTTTAGGGAAAAGTGGATGCCTAATTGGGAAGGACCCTATGTTGTAAAGAAGGCCTTTTCTGGAGGAGCTTTGATACTAGCCGAGATGGACGACAAAAGTCTGCCAAATCCGATTAACGCAGACTTCACCAAGAAGTACTTCGCTTGAAAGTGGACCAAGATGAAAACCCACAAAGGGCATCTTGAGTTCAAGAAAAAACGAGAGGCCAAAGCGAAAACCCGCAAAGGCGCTTTGAGACCAAAGGGCTTTGAGTTGAAAACCCAAAAAAGGGTGGCTCAAAGTATGATCAACTCGTGAGGGGGCATCAAGAGTTTCATTGCACTTGAATTAACAATGAGGAGATATGTTACGTCTTGGGGCATCTACAAAGTACCATGGATCTTCTAGACACATGTTGAACTCAGAGTGGTCTTTAAGAAGTGCATACAGAGAAGCTCAGACTGTGATATCTGGGGCATCAATACCATTCTTATTCATATTGCACTCTAATGGAATTTGTTTTCCTTGTTCAACCCATTTTTCACGGGTTTTTATCCCAAATAAATTTCAGTTTTATTCATTTCTATAGTCTTATTTCAAGCATTTTTCTTTGAAATAATGATTACTGAACTAATAATACTTTCACAAAAGAAGTTTTATGCACTACTCTGAAAGTTTCTAAAAAATACAAGAATCCAAAACAGGACAATTGTTTAGAACTAACCAGGCTTAAAAGGGCTCAGAGACTTGAGATAAGGGTTTAAGTAGTGACGACATCTTCAGATTAGTTGTTAGAAGTATCAGCTGTACAGAGAAGACATACGTCAGGGGGCACCTTAATAAGTAGCAAGCAATAACAGCCCAAATGTTAAAAATGGATCATTCTCATGACATTTTGCATCCATTCATAACATTTATGATACATATGGTTAGGAGCATCTTTCATGACATCCTAATCATTTGACATATGCATAGACCCCATGAAATCACTTCTGGTAGGTTCCCTAGAGACAATGTAGCAAAGTTAATGGGAGTTACAGAAGAGCATGATCTTATCTCTACCGAAAGGGAGTAGAGCAGATCGAAGATTGAAGCCTTATCTCCACCGAAGCAGGAGTGGCAGCTAAAAGATAGTAGATCCCATTCCACCGAAAGGAGTGGAGCGGATTGAAGTAGAGATCTTATCTCTACCGAGCGTGAGTAGAGCGATCGAAGATTGAAGCCTTATCTCCACCGCGAGTGGAGCAAAGCAAAGATAGTAGATCCCATCTCCACCGAAAGGAGTGGAGTGGATTGAAGCAGCAGATCTTATCTCTACCGAAAGGTGAGTAGAGCAGATCGAAGATTGAAGCCTTATCTCCACTGAGCAGGAGAGGAGCAGGCTAAAATAGTAGATCCTATCTCCACTGAGCAGGAGTGGAGCGGATTGAAGCAGCAGATCTTATCTCTACTGAGCAGGAGTAGAGCAGATCGAAGATTGAAGCCTTATCTCCACTGAGCAGGAGTGGAGCAGGCTAAAGATAGTAGATCCTATCTCCACTGAGCAGGAGTGGAGCGGATTGAAGGAGCAGATCTTATCTCTACTGAGTAGGAGTAGAGCAGATCGAAGATTAAAGCCTTATCTCCACTAAGCAGGAGTGAAGCAGGCTAAAGATAGTAGATCCTATCTCCACCGAAAGCGAGTGAGCGGATTGAAGATACTGATCTTATCTCTACCGAAAGGTGAGTAGAGCAGATCGAAGATTGAAGCCTTATCTCCACCGAGCAGAGTGGAGCAAAGCTAAAGACAAGAGATCCTATCTTCACCGAGTAGGAGTGGAGCGGATTAAAGCAAGAGATCTTATCTCTACCGAAAGGAGAGTAGAAGATCGAAGATTGAAGCCTTATCTCCACCGGCAGTGAGTGGAGCAAAGCTAAAGATAGTAGATTCTATCTCCACCGAGTAGGAGGAGTGGATTGAAGCAAGCAGATCTTATCTCTACCGAAAGGTGAGTAGAGCAGATCAAGATTGAAGCCTTATCTCCACCGAAAGTGTAAGTGGAGCAGATTAAAGATAGTAGATCCTATCTCCACCGAAAGGTGGAGTGGAGCGGATTGAAGATAATGATCTTATCTCTACCGAAAGAGTAGAGCGCAGATCAAAAGACCAAGCCTTATCTTCACCGAAAGCAGAGTGGAGCAAAGAAGACAAGAAATCTCTGCTCCATTGAGCGAGGTAGAGCGGATTGAAGATAATGATCTTATCTCTCTGAAAGGTGAGTAGAGCAAATCAAGATTGAAGCCTTATCTTCACCGAAAGCAGAGTGGAGCAGACTAAAGACGAGAGATCCTATCTCTATTAAGTAGGAGGAGCGGATTGAAGATAACAGATCTTATCTCTATCGAAAGGTGAGTAGCAGATCAAAAGATCAAGCCTTATCTTCACCGAAAGAGAGTGGGCGCAGCTAAAGACAATAGATCATATCTCCACCGAAAGAGGAGTGGAGCGGATTGAAGATAATGATCTTATCTCTACTGAAAGCGAGAGTAGAGCAGATCAAAAGATCAAGCCTTATCTTCACTGAAAGCGAGTGGAGCGAGCTAAAGACAGAGATCCTATCTCCATTGAACAGAGGAGCGGATTGAAGATAATGATCTTATCTCTACTGAAAGGTGAGTAGAGCAGATCAAAAGACTGAAGCCTTATCTTCACCGAAAGGTGAGTGGAGCAGGCTAAAACAAGAGATCCTATCTCCACCGAAAGCGAGTGGGCGGATTGAAGATAACAGATCTTATCTCTACTAAGCGAGGTAGAGCAGATCAAAAATCAAGCCTTATCTTCACCGGCGAGAGTGGAGCAGCTAAGCAAGACAGAGATCCTATCTCCATTGAGCAGAGTGGAGCGGATTGAAGATATGAGATCTTATCTCTACTAAGCGAGGAGTAGAGCAGATCGAAGATCAAGCCTTATCTCCACCGAAGCAGGAGGGAGCAAAGCAAAGATAGCAGATTGCAACAAAATTCCTATACCCTTGGAGACGCAGTGGGTTAAAGTGAGGCTACCTGAGGAAATGAGGCATCAAGAAATCAAGATTCGGCAAGGTTGGGCAAAAATTGGCTCTTTTAGAATCTTTGCTTCATTCTCATTACACGACAACAAGTAAAGAGGGGCAACTGTAAGACCCAATTTTAGCCCAAAAGAAAACCAATTTATAAACCAATCCAATACAAACAGTCCATTTTTACATAAACTACCAAATTTCAAACCCTAATGACCCAATTACAAACCCAATACAAACCTAAAGCCCAAACCTATCAAACCTAAAATGTAAAATAACTTGAAACCCTAGCTAACTACCAAGTCCGCCACCGCTTTCCTCGCTACCGCTTCTTTTGCCTACCACGCCCTCCGTGACGTGCGCCACTCCACCACGCCGCGTCAGAGACGTGCTTGAACACGTACCTGCAAAATAGAAACAGATCGGTTGTAAAATAAAGGCTATAAAAGCCACAACAGAAATAAAAAAAGGGGGGTTTTGTTTAGAGACAAAAAGAGAAAAGCACACACTTTTTCGAATGCTGCTAGGAGAATACAGAGAATATTCAGAGAAGGTCTTGTTATTTCTTTTTTTTCTTAGTTTTCTAAACTGTTCGTTGTTTTTTTTAGATCTTCCTTTTCTTTTTAAACACGCAAAAGTTACAATAACATATAGTATTAAAAGAGGAGGGAAAAACTCACCTTTCTAAAATTTCGCCACTGTGGAGCGGTGGCAAGCAGCCAACAAGTTCTTGGCGGTCCGTGACGGACGTTAATGCCATCCCATCGGTGGGAGAGGGGAGAGAGAGAGTTTTGAGAGAGTTTTTTTTTTTTGGTTTTTTTTTAGAAAGGAGGAAGAATATTTTTTTCAAAAGGAAATTGGGTATTTATACCATATATAAAACGGCGCTGCTTTTGATAGTGGAGTTCAGAGGCCAAACGACGCTGCTTTGGACCTCGACCAGTGACCTGACCAAGACAGGATAAGATCCGCGTGTTTTTGCTTGGGAGGCTAATTGCACGTTAGCCCTCCGCTTTTTCCTGGTTCTAGAATCGTGTTTTTTATTCCCGATTCAGCCCCAATAGTTCGCTCCTGATTTCAATTAAGTCCTCAGTTGAGCGCTGCGTTTTACAGAGTTGGGTAAATTGTGCCTTTGGTCACCCCAGTCTTGCGCGCGTTTTAATCCGGTCCTCCCCTCCTATTTTATTTCTGATTTTACCCCAAAGCCTCTGTTTTCTATCCGATTTAATCCTTTTTCACTATTTTGCTATTCTACTATTAAAATTAGTTATTTTTTTCGTTAATATCTTTAGTACTGTTAATTTTTTTTATATTTTCATATGGATATTATTAATTATAACTATATTCTTTCATATATTTATTATTATACATATTATTACTTACTTTTTTTATGATAGTATATTTTCTTACTATTACCTTTTTATTAGCACTTTTTTTAATTATATAGTATTATTATATCTGTATTTTTATTATTTAGGACTATTTCTCTTGTACTATACTTATTATTATATTTATCATTATATTATTTTAGTATTAATATCCTTTCTTTATTATTTTCTTATTTTCATACTATTAAATCTATTATTATATCTATTATGGTTTACTTTAGTTGTCTTATTATATATTATTACTTTTATATCTATTATTTTTATTATTATTAAGTATACCCTTATTTCTTTTACTACTTTTTTTATTACCGTTAATACCCTTACTTTTTATATATTCGTTATTTATTATTAGTCTTGCATTTCATTACCATCCCTATTTGTTTTATTTGTTACATATCGCTTTTTATAATTGTAATATTACTGTTTTTTTTTTTTGTATTTATTGTTATTCCTATTATCGCCGTGTCTATACTTCTACGTTCTTATTTTGTTTTTTAAAACTTGAAAATGTTTCACAAAGGGAATTTTGTGTATTTGAAAGTTAGGGAAATCGTGTCCAATCGTGCCTTCTGGGCTTCGATTTTTCGTTCGTCTAGATCGCTAAATATCCTTTAAAGATTTTTATCGTGTTTTTAAAATAAGGCAATGTTTTGTGTTTGAGAAGTTCGAGAAATCGTGTCCAATCGTGCTGGGCTTCGATTTTTTTCGTTCGTCTAGATCACTAAATATCCCTCAAAGATTTTTTTTATCATGTTTCTTAAATAAAGGCAATATTTCATGATTGGAAATTCAAGGAATCGTGCCCAATCGTGCTGGGTTTCGGTTTTTAGTTTGGCTAAATAGTGAAATACCCTTTTCAAACCGCAATACATGAGTTTTGGAAATCATGAAATGATCTTAATATCGAGGGTTTGAAACATCGTGTCCTATCGTCTTTGGATGTGGTATTTCACCTTTTCGACAAGAGAATTTCGATATCCAATCGAGTCATTCAAAGCAGTTTTTTTTGAAAGATTCATATTCTAAAATATCTTCTAATTTTCGATATTAAGGACATTAATCAATCAATACTTGTACCAATTTTGGGCGCTATAGGGTGCTAATCCTTTCTCGTGCGTAACCGACTCCCGAGTCCATTTTCTTAAAATTCGTAGACCGAAATGTTTTCTAAAGTGACCCAATCACACTTCAAAAAAGATTGGTGGCGACTCCCTTTTCTTTTTAAAGTCGGCCCGTTTTCCAACAAAAAAAATGGTTTCGACAAATAATATTTAAATATTGTACAAAGCCCAAAATCGCCCGGCCTAAAATAAACTAATACACAAACCCAACAAATTCTGCACCCAACCAAATCCGCACCAACAAAACCCAAACCTGCACCCAAAATATTAAATTTTTTTGAAAATTTAGGGTTTCAAACCCTAAATTTAACTCAAGGCCGCACCTACCCCCCACCGCTCTCCACAGCCAGACCCTCCGACCCTCCGACTTCACCCGCCTCTTGCAACCACCACCGGCCACCGTCTTCACCTGCTCTCCTGCAAAAAGAAAAAAAACACGCAAGTAGAAACCAAAAGCAGAAGAAACAATGATGAGAATACTTTGTAAAGGCTATAAAAAGCCAACTTTGAACGCTGTAGAGGGACTCTTTTTTGGTTTTCGATTAATATACAAAAAAAAAAAGAAGTTTTTTGAACTCTAAAAAAGGCAGTAGATCTAGGCAAAAAAAAAGAGAAAAAACAACAACAAAGGGTTCATTGGAACCGAAACAGGAGAGGCCTGAGGTATTGTTTTATTTTTATTTTTATTTTTATTTTTTTTTCTCTCATTTTACGAGTTTGTTCCTCTTTTGTTCATATATGTATAAAATACGAAACATTAAAAAAG
This sequence comes from Gossypium rotundifolium, assembly GCA_025506655.1. NCBI lineage: Eukaryota > Viridiplantae > Streptophyta > Magnoliopsida > Malvales > Malvaceae > Gossypium > Gossypium rotundifolium. The sequence goes on along the minus strand of CP106722.1, from coordinate 4,917,225 downwards.
GAAAAGAAATAAACTCACAAAAAAAGAGGAAAAAGTTACCATTTTTTTGAAATTTCGGCCACCGTGTACGGTGGCCGGAGACGGCGACGACGACGTCCGTGACCGTTTCCTACCGACCCCCTTGAGAGAAAAAACAAAAAACCAATCGTTTTTTTTTTGAAACGGAAGAAATGATTTTTTTAACCCAAAGAAGGCTTATATAACCAAGTCAAACGACGCTGCTTTGCTTTGGTTTAAAGCCCCAAAACGACGCTGCTTTTGACTCGGCCGACCGAATCCGACCCACCACCTAGGATCCGCGTGTTTTTGTTAAATGGTCTATTTGCACTTTTAGCCCTTCCGCTTTTTATGATTTTGCAATTAAATTTTCGATATTTTAAATTTAGCCCAACAAGTTGCACAGTTTCGCGATTTGATCCCCTTCAAAACACTGCGTTTAATTTGTTGGGAAAATTGCCCACTCGGCCCCCCATCTTTTACGCGCGATTTCAATTTAGCCCTTAAACCCTTGTTTATTTATAATTTGACCCGAAACTCATGTTTTCAATGCAATTTAATCCCCCTTTTTAAGTATTTTGCAATATTTTTTACTGTTTTTACTTTTATTTTCATTTTTATTTTTACTATTATTAATTATTTTCATTATTATTTATTATACCCATTTTATTTCACTACTATTTTGCTTATTACTATTTTTAGCACATGTTATTATTTTATTTTTATTATCACTACTTTATTAAGTTTATTATCTATTATCTATTATTATTATTATTATTATTATTATTATTATTATTATTATTATTGTTATTTGTTATTTTCATTATATTTTACTATTGTTTGTATGCTATTACTATTATTTGCGATCGCATGCGTTATTTTTCTACTATTATTATCATTATTACTATTACTAATATTATTATCTTTTGAAATTGTTATTTGTTATTCCTATATTATCATTATTATCTATTTTTTTACCATTACTATTACTATTACTATATCATTTTACATGTATACGTATAGATATATTTATTTATTTTATTATTTCATTCATAGATTGCTATTATCACTTTTATCTTCATCATTGTCGTTATTTACTATCACGTGACTATTCGCAATACTTCGATGCACTATACATCGTTTTTACTTTTACGTATATGTGTCTTTTCATCATTCCTTTACGCATAACATCGTGTTTTCACACTTTTACGTAAATATCTTTCAAAACCTTAACTTTTATAACGACCAACATTCCGCGTTAGCAACTCGAGAAAATCGAGCCCTAACTCACTGGGTTCCGCTTTCTTCTCGCTAAAGCTAAACAACGGGATATCCTTTTTCAAATCACAATTTAAATTCTAAACAAAACACTTAATCTCGAGATTCAAATGTCGTGCCCTAACTTATCGGACACGACATCTAGATACTTCAAGATAAGTTTTTTTTTTCTCTAAAAAATAGAGGCAATCTTCCATATTTGAAATCTCGTGGAATCGAGCCCTAACTTATCGGGTTCCGCTTCTCGCTTGACAAATGACGGAGATCCTCTTCAAATAAAAACCAAGTTTTAAAAGGTGAGCTTAGTTTCAAGTTTAAAGTATTGTGCCCTAACTTATCGGACATGATGCTTTATCTCTTTGAAAAGAAGATAACCTTAACGCCCTTCAAATTTTGAAAATAAAAGCATTGTATTTTCGAACTCTTTCAAAGTTTTCAAAGGACATCAATCAATCAGTTTGGTACCAATTTTGGGCGTGTTGAGGGTGCTAATCCTTCCTCACACGTAATCGACTTCCGAATCCGTTTTCTCAAAGTTCGTGGACCAAAAAGCACTATTTTAGTAAATTAAATGTTTTATTAAAACAAAGGTGATTCGATCACACCAAATAAAGATCGGTGGCGACTCCCTTCCTTTTCTTTTTTAAAAAAAATTGAGTCGACCGCCGCTGCCATCGCTTCATCGAAAAATGGTTACGACAGCTTGGCGACTCCACTGGGGACATTCGAGGGTCAGCCATAGAATGATTGATTTTTGTCCTTTGATTAAAATGGTTTCAAAAATCATGCTTCTTTTAATGCACTTTCAATATTGGTCTCAGAATACTTTGGCATTGCATTGCATGACCATTATGGTCACACCTTTAAGTGGGAGCGAGAAGTTATGCCTTCGTGAGGTTTTCACCTCCGCATGGGCTAGTGGATCGCTTTGAATACATCCGCATTTATGTCTTCGTGAAGTTTTCACTTCGCATGGCCATAGGAAATGTATTCCCGAACCGAACTCGGTCCGTATGAGCCTATAATGGGTGAGGATCGAGGAATCATGTTCGGTACCTCAAACTTTAGAACTAAACCGTATATAGTAAACCTTAGGAGCCCACCTTAGGTAGAGCTATGGCGAACCTTAGTGGTCACCTAGATAGGCGTTTGTTTATTTTACTCGCTTTATATTCCATGGTACTAACTTGTTGTGTTTCTTTCTTTTGTGCATATCATTCCATATTTTAAAGAGACATCGATTCACGGTCCGCTTTCGAAGTTAGGAAGCCGCTTATGGAAAGCGAATTCCTTGATAAAGTAGAAGACAATGCGTCAGTCCGCATATGGTCGAAACAATGCCAATTAGAAAAAGGAGATAGCTTAGTCGAAGGGTATATATCGAGTTACTAACTTCACCAATATCGTTGTCACGCAGAACGAGCTCTAAGAGTTGAAAGAAATTTGGACGCAGTGGGATGATGAAGCAAAGCAGCTGTTCTATAGTACTTACTACGACCGCCTTACCGCTTGATGTTAAAGTAGATAAGCATCTGCTTAGAGCAATGACCCGCTTCGAATGCCGCTTATAATGCTTTCTCCTTCGGAAGGTGGATCTGTTCCCACAGCTTGAAGAATATACGACCTTGCTACGCTGCTCGAGGATTCAAGTTGACAAAGCTTATTCCAAGGCGGCTAATGGCCCAACCTTCGCAAGAAGTTGATGAATATCACCGAATGAGCGAACAAAGGGTCTCACTAGAATGCAAAAGAAGGGCGAGTAAATGCATACCGGACATGTTTGAGAGACTGATCCTGGCGCATCCCGACACGAAGAAAAGATGACATCTTCGCCTTGTGTATTTACTACCGGTAATCTTCCCAAAGCTTTAAGGCACATTGATGAAGCGCTTATTGATCTATTCAAATTGATTAGACAAAGGGTTCACACCCGTTCCAGCCATCTTAGCGGAAACATTCAGATCCTTGACTGCATGTCGAAGAATGGGTGAAGGAAGGTTTATTGGATGTGCGCAGTTGTTGTTGGCTTGGTTCTATAGTCACTTTTGGAAAATAGAGAAAGTGTCCCGCTTGCTCATGTCGTAAAATTACTCCCCGTCAAGAGTTAGCAACTACGCCTAGAAGAGAGGATGTGTCCGAAGAAAATTGGATCACACTCTTTCAAAACCTTCAAGAGGACGACATCGAGTGGAAGGCTCCTCGATGATTCTGATAGGATCCTTTATCGCTATGGAAGCTTTGACGGGTTCCCTATTGGGAATTTGGGGTGCCACCGCCACGCCTTTGCTAGTCCCGAGACAATATAGTTCAAGACAGCTTTATACCAACGACATACGGGTAGCTCAATGCGAGTTCTCATATGAAGGGGGAAGCTATAAGAAAAGGGTTAAAGAGGTTTCTAATGCCTGGAATCAGATTCACAGAATGAGGAGATTATCTACAGGCCCGAGGATGACCCCGGAATACATTGAATGGAGGGCAAGGAGAGTCAATGATAACATCCCTGAACCAAATCCGGAAGGCGCCCGATCGAGAGAAGAATACATGAGAGTGGTCCCGTCGGAATTGGAGATTGTGAAGCAAGATTTTGAGCGGATGAATTCAGAACTCGGAAAAAGGATAGAAAGGTTGGAAGAAGAAAATATGCTCCTCCAGTTAGAAGTGGACGGACAAAAATCAGAGGCTGAGAAACTCAAAAAAGAAAAATGGAAGGTAGAAGAAGACCGAGATAGCTTGAAGACTGAGTACAAAAAGATGCGCTTGACGATAAAGAACTCGGGATTAGGGAAAACTTCGGAGCAATGGCAACAAGAGGTCAGAGAGGAAAGAGCCAAAGTTTGCAGTTGGGAGAAAAAGTTTCATGAAATACGAGCGCAAAAGGAAGACTTAGAAAAGGCGTAATGTAAGACCGAAAAGAAAAAGGATTAAAAGCTAGAATAGCCGAGTTTGGGCGATCTCTACACCATTATCGAAGTCGAGACTCGGAAAGCCAACTAAAGTCGAGCCTGAACAAAATAGAGGAAATGAAAGGCAGGGTTGAAGAGTTAGAATCGACGTTACATAGTAGCGAGCTCCGGATTGAGCTTCTGGAAACGAGAGAAAGACGCTGGGAGGAGGAGCTTCGCCATTCTTGCGAGCAAGTTCAGAGCCGGACTACCTCATGGGTGAAGCGATAATCCAGATTCGAGAAGTAGCCGATCACCTACAGACTTTGGGCGAGGAGGCTGACATGTTGGGCACGAGATATGGGCTCCTACCGGGTCATGATGAAGAGCTAATCTCCCTGCTTGGAAAAATCAAAACCTTAGGTCTTAGGGCGAGAACATATTTGTAATCTACTTTATGTAAAGGGTTTTGCCTTCTAATAAAGTTTTCTAAAATGAAGTTGATCAGAATCGATGTTTTCTTCCTGCATTCATGCATTTGCATTGCATCATACTACATACATTAAAGTTTATAAAAAGAAGCCTAACTAGTTAAAATTAACAGAGAGAAAAAGGAAAAAAAAAGGAAAATCTGGGAACTGAACATTGCTACGGGACTCGTACTAAAACCAAGAAAATGGATCAAAGATTTGAGCAATTTCAGAAGGAAATGCAAGAACGGATGCAGGAGCAAATGATGAAACTCCAGCAAGATATGATGGAACGGATGCAAGAGTCCCAAAACAACATGATAAGTCAGCTGGCGCAACTATTGGCCAATGAACGAGGAAAGGGCGCCGCTGCTAGCTCAGGGAATAATGACGACCCTGCTTACCCTCCGGGATTTACCCCGCCAAATACCCAAGCACCACCAGAAATATGTCCCCAAAGGACGCCTGTTGTTATCAGGCCACAGTGCCAGGTTGAGACCGCGATGCCAGCGCACCTCCCGACTGGTTCAGGCACTAATCCCGGAGAAGGTCCGACTAACCCTATAATCCCCGATTTTGATGAAATGGCTGAAATGGATAAGGCAAAAGTGAACCTTCCCAGACAACTCGAGGATCGTTGCAAATGGTTAGAGGAAAAGTTTAAAGAAATAGAGACTGCTGACCATCGCTACGGGGTGGACGCTAAAGACTTGAGCCTAGTTCTGCACTCGTATTTCCACCAAAATTCAAAACCCAGATTTTGAAAAATACAACGGACCAGCTTGCCCAAGCGCATATCACAATGTTCTCCGACGGATGGCGGACATGTTAACAACGATCAACTCGTTGATTCACTATTTTCAAGATACCGGCTGGGTCCGCGGCCAAATGGTACAATTAGCTCACCAGCACCCAGATCAAGTCATGGAAAGACCTAGCACAAGCCTTCCTGAAACAATACGGGCACATAGTTGATATAGCCCCTGATCGAATCACGCTCCAAAATATGGAGAAAAAGCCAAACGAAAGTTTCAGGCAATATGCCCAGCGGTGGAGGGAAGTAGCACAAGTTCAAATGCACCGCTTTTGGAAAAAGAGATCGCCATGCTTTTTATTAACACTCAAGGCCCTTTCATAACTCATATGATAGGAGTACAACTAAGAGCTTTGATATATAGTAATGGCGGGGAGATGATCGAGCATGCTATAAGGGGTGGCAAAATCGAGACAGAGAAAGCACTAGAGAGTCGCCCTAAGAAGAAAGACAAGGAGGTAAATAATGTGAGTACATATAATAGAGGATACCCAAGGCGATCGCAGCTTAATCACCAAAGACAAGCTGTTACCGCAACTGTACAAGAAGACAGAATCGAACTAGACCACATAATCGAAAGGATCCAATTTACGCCAATTCGATAACGCATAAAGAGTTATACCGATTTTATTCAATGAGCATATCGTGTCCCCATTTTATTTACAACCATTGCATTTCCCATACCCTAAGTGGTACGACCTAAATGCTCAATGCGATTATCACGCAGGATAGAGGGCATTCGATAGAGAATTGCCTCGCCTTCAAAAAGGTAGTCGAGAGGCTAATCAAAATGGGTGTTATAGCGCTTGATGACTTGGCAAGAAAGGGGAACCCATTGCCTAATCATGAGGAAAAAGGGGTGAACGCAATCGGTGAAGAGATCGTGAGAAAGATCAAGAGAGACGTCACCGAAGTAAAAACCCCATTGCGAATAGTCTGGAACGAAATGGCAAAAAGAGGATTGATAGAGTCAGATTCTACAGGAAGCAAAATACAAAATTGTTGCGAATTCCATAAGACGAGGGGGCACGAGATCCAAGAATGTGCCGAGTTTAAAATTTTGGTGCAAGGCCTCATGGACAACAAAGAACTGGAGTTTTACGAAGAAGGAGTGGAGGAAGAGGAAATATGCGCGACCGAGGAAGAATTGACAAAGCCCGGAGTTAATTACCCGAGAATCATCATTTCGCGGAACACAGAGGGCGGAGTACAGGGAAGACCAAAAATCACAATTCAGAAACCTACTTCTTTTCCCTACCAAGATAGTAAAAGGGTACCTTGGAATTATTATTGCAACGTGACAATACCAGGAGCGCAAGGATCCACTAGTATTTTGGAGGAAGTCAAGAACGAAGGTTCCTATACGCGAAGTGGAAAGCGTTATATCCTAAAACAGAGAACGGAGCGCAAAATCAAGATCGTGGTCGATTGACAGAAAAAGAACCCGAAGCCGTTGTCAATGAGCCCGTAAAAGAAGAAGAGGCTAAAGAGTTCTTGAAATTTTGAAACACAAATAATACAAAGGTGGTGGAACAACTGCACAAACAACCAGCCCGTATCTCTGTGTTAGCACTACTTCTAAGCTCTGAAGTGCACCGCGAAGCATTAATGAAAGTACCGAATGAGTCCTATGTTACTAAAGATATATCCGCAACAAGTTGGATCGTCTCGTTAGTAACATAAGCGCCGATAATTTCATCTACTTCAATGATGACGAAATCCCACCGGAGGTATGGGGTCAAGAAGGCATTACACATAACTACCTGCTGCAAGGGATACACCTTGCCAAGTGTGCTAATAGATAATGGGTCAAGATTAAATGTCTTACCACTAGCCACACTCAAGAGGTTGCCGATAGATAGTTCTCATATGAAATCCTGCCAAAACATAGTAAGAGCATTCGATGGCACCGAAAGAAGAGTGATGGGAAGAATAGATATACCATTGTTGATCGGGCCTAATACATATGAAGTAGACTTTCGGTCATGGATATCAAGCCTTCTTACAACCGCTACTAGGGAGGCCCTGATTCATTCAATGGGGTGTACCTTCGTCATCGCACTGTAAATTGAAATTGGTGATAGAAAATCTACCGGTAACTATAAACGCCAAGATGATATCATAGCAATCGTTACCAACGAAGCGCCATACCTAGAGACGAATGAGGAAGCCATTGAATGTTCATTTCGATCCTTAGAGTTCGTGAATGCGACTTTCATTTCGTAAGGAAATAAAGTCCCGCCACCTAAACTATCCAAGACTACCAGATGGGTTTGCAAATGACATGGGAAAAGGAGCCCTACCGAAAAGGATTGGGTAAATATCTCCAAGGAAAGTCCATGCCCGATGTCAAGGAAAAAGGATCGCTTTGGTTTAGGTTTCAAACCGGATGCTAAACAAATGAGGAAGGAGATGGAAAAGAAACAAGAAAGGAGAAATGCCAGTGAATGGAGAAGACGTTAAGTGGAGACCATGACATTTCCCACATATCTCGCACCTTCAGACGGGAGGAATGATTTACCCGGAAAAGAGTCTCCTAGAGGGAATGTCCTCACATCAATGCCATACATGATGAGGAGATTGATCAAAGAAGCTTGTCGGGCATCCGCCCATATGAACCTGGAAGCACATTAGACAATTGACTGCAGAGGAATTTCTGTAATGTTTAGAGATTTTGCAGAGTAATATTCTAACACTCTTGTTGTTTTTAAGCCTAGAAACAATGAGATTTCTTTTGTGAAATAGGCTTATGTTCGGACATTTTGTTTTAATAAAATGCATCTTCAATTCTACTAAATATTCTCTTATTTTACATTTTTACCATTTATTCTTTGTTCTCATTCATATCATGTGAATAATTGTCCTCAAATTCATTTATTCTTTATACACCCTTCGATACCCATTACTGTGTCTCTAGACATCAATGATATGAGTAATGATACTACTGATTCGAGAGGTCTGCTTGAGCAAGACATGTGTTCAGAGGAATCTCGGGACTTTGGAAATGACACGAATGCGACTTGCCTCCTGGATTTGTTGAGAATGGTAGAGCAAGAAGAAAACAGATCCTACCCCATAAAGAGCTCAGAGAAACGGTGAGCCTAGGAGAGGGCAAGAGGTGAAAATTGAGCTTGTATTATCGCAGAAACCAAAGGGACCTCATTGAACTACTCCATGAATTCAAGGATGTGTTCGCATGGTCGTACTCAAGATATGCCCGGACTAAGTAATCGATATTGCAAGACAATCGACCCCCATAAGGGAAGAATGCAAGCCACCCAATGAAGCTCGTAAGAATGCGACCGACGCCTTGTTAAAGATAAAAGAAGAAGTCGAGAAACAATTTAATGCCGGTTCTTACAAGTGGTCAAGTACTCGGATTAGGTGGCTAACGTTGTCCCCGCCCCAAGAAAGACGGAAGGTACGAATGTGCGTGGACTACAGAGACTGAACAAGGCCACCAAAGGACAATTTTTCACGCCCCACATCGACACTTTAGTAGACAATACAAATAGGTATTCGTTATTCTCCTTCATGGATGGTTTCTCGGGTACAACCAAATAAAATGCATCCTAAGGACATGGACAAGACAACGTTTATAACCATATGGGGAACATTTTGCTACAAGGTAATGCCATTTGGGCTAAAAAATGCAGACGCGACATATCAGAGAGCCATGGTAACCTTATTCCATGACATGATGCACAGGGAAATTGAGGTTACGTCGACAATATGATCGCCAAATCCCGAACTGAAGAAGAGCATGTGCAGGTCTTGAGAAAATTGCTCTTGAGGCTGAGAAAATTTCATTGAAGCTTAACCCAAAAAGTGTACCTTCTGAGCTCGGTCCGGAAGTTGCTCGGGTTCATAGTCGCGAAAAGGGATTGAGGTTGACCAGATAAAGTCGAGCCATACAAGAATTACCTCCACCACGCACTCCAAAAAGAAGTTAGAGGTTTCTTAGAAGGTCGAATTACATCGCTTTGGTTCATTTCACAACCGACCGAGAGATGTGATCCCATATTCCGCCTCCTCAAGAAACACAACCTGCACGGGATGAAGAGTGCCAAAAGACCTTTGAAAAGGTGAAACAATACTGCCTCAGCCCCTAGATAATGCCACCAACCGACAAGCCCTCATCCTATATCTAACAAGATTTGATAATTCGATGGGATGCGTCTTTGGGTCAACATGATGAATCGGGAAGAAAGAAAAGCAATATACTACCTTAGTAAGAAATTCACCGCATGTGAAATGAGGTACCACCAATCGAGAAATTATGTTGTGCCTTGATTTGGACAACTCAAGGTTGAGGCAATACATGTCAGATCACACGACATGGCTCATCTCAAAGCTAGATCCCTTAAGTATATGATGGAATCTACCGCCTTGAATGGAAGGATGGCCAGTGGCGATCCTCGCTTTTAAATTTGACATCGCTTATGTAAACCAAAAGGCGGTAAAGGGAGCGCGATAGCGACTTTTCTAGCTAGAGAGCCCTTGAAGACTATCACTTAGATTTTGATTTCCTAATAAGGACTTGATGTACGTGGCGTACATTGAAGAAGGTACCTCCGAAGACCATCCTTGGAAATTAAATTTTGACGGGGCATCAAATGCCGTGGGTAATGGAATTGGGGCAGTCCTGATATCCCCAAAAGGAGACCATTATCCATTCACTTGTAAACTGGATTTCGATTGCACTAATAATATGGCTGAATATGAAGCTTGCATCATGGGGCTCGCTGCTATTGAATACAAAATCAGGGTATTAGAAGTCTATGGAGATTCCGCCCTGGTAATCTATCAACTCAAAGGAGAATGGGAAACCAGGGATCCAAAATTGGTTATCTATAAAAGATTGGCCCAAGAACTTGTCAAAGAGTTCGATGACATCACTTTCAATTACTCGCCAGGACGAGAATCGATGGTCGATGCTCGCCACCCGGCTTTCATGGTCCAATAAATGAAAGCGAAGATATGAAGCCAATACAAATGAGCATTCATCAAGACCCAGCCCATTGCTACAATGTCGAGGAGGAAGGAAAAACTGACCCACCATGGTACTATGATATATTGCGGTATGTGAAGAATCGTGAGTACCCCGATCAAGCCACTGAGAATGAAAAAAAGACGCTGAGGAGATTAGCCTGTGATTACGCTCTTGGATGGAGAAGTCTTATACAAGAAAAGGAAGGATCAAGTGTCAGCCGAGGTGTGTGGACGCCGCCGAAGCTAAGTTAATCCTAGAAGAAGTCCATGAAGGTGTCTGTGGAACTCACGCTAATGGTTTCACAATGGCCAGACAAATAATGAGGTTTGGATATTATTGGTCCACCATGGAGGGAGATCAGATCAACTATGCCAAAAATGTCATAAGTGCGATTTATGGAGACAAAATTCATGTACCCCGCCACACCTTTACATGTTATGACTTCTCCATGGCCATTTTCCATGTGGGCATGGACGCTATTGGGCCAATATCTCCGAAGGCATCGAATGGGCATCGATTTATCTTTGTGGTTATCGACTACTTCACGAAATGGGTAGAGGTCGCCTCATATGCTAACGCTACTAAATCAACGGTTAGCCGGTTTTTGAAAAAGGAAATTATTTGTCGATATGGAATGCCCGAAAGGATCATATCGCATAACGCTACTGAACTTAAACAATAGCATGATAGCGGGGGTTTGTAGCCAATTCAACATCAAACATCACAATTCATCACCAGACGCCTAAAAATGAATGGGGCAAAGGAAGCGACCAACAAAAACATCAAAAGATAGTGGGAAAGATGATCGAGACTTACAGAGATCGGTATGAGAAGTTGCCGTCAGACTTATGCTTATCGAACGTCCGTCCAACCTCTACCGGGCAACGCCTTTCTCATTGGTCTATGGGATGGAGGCGGTCCTACCTATTGAAGTAGAAATACCTTCTCTCCGAGTATTATCGGTAAAACGGATGAAGTTGAATGGATCCGTGCTCGATATGACCAGTTGAACTTAATTGAAGAAAAGAGATTGAGGGCTATCCGTCACGGCCGATGTACCAAAAGCGAATGATGCGAGCTTACAACAAAAAGGTTCGCCAGGGGAGTTTCACGAAGGGGACCTCGTCTTTGAAAAAGATCCTTCCCATACAAAAGGACCACAGAGGGAAATGGATGCCGAATCGAAGGACCGTATGTGGTAAAGAAAGCTTTCTGGAGGTGCACCGATTCGACCGAGATGGACGGAAAAGCTTGCCCAATCCCGTGAACTCGATTCGCTTAAAAATATTTTGCTTAAAATAGAAGAAGCCAAGGTGAAAACCGCGCAGGGCACTTTAAGACTTCGAAAAAAAAAACGGAGAGGCCAAGGTGAAAACCCGCAAAAAGGCACCTTGAGACCAAAGGGCTTTTTGAGTTGAAAACCCGAAAAGGGCGGCTCAAGTTTTGAATGGACACGCCGCAATCTTGCAGCGCCATAATCAGCAGAAGAGGAAGTACGTTGCATATCGGGGCATCAACAAAATACTTCGAGTCTTCTAAACACATGACAGGCTCAGAGCAGTCTTCTTGAAGCTTGTATATAGAAGCCCAATTGGCGATGTCTAGGGCGTCTGATCCATGTTGTTATTTGACCATTTTTGGGTCCTTTTCCCCAAAAAAAGAGGGAATATGTCCCCAATCAATTTTCTTCGTTTCATAGATAAATTCATTTTGATTCTCTTTGAAATCGATCTACTGTTATCCATCATTAACATACCGCATTCAAAAAAACAAATTGATGAACTAACGATTTCACAAAAGAAAGTTCCACGTATTACTTTGGAAATCTCTAGATAAAACAGGAAGCCAAAACAGAACATTTGTTTAGAACTTCCATGAACACAAGATCAAGACATTAAAGAAAAGGAGTCTTAATGAAGACCATTTCTATGAAGTTTCTCGCCCGATTCATTAATTGTGGCAAGGGTAAATAATGTTGTTTGGTCACTTTTTTAAAAAAAAAGTAAGACAGGCCAATTTTCGATAAGGAAAAAACCCTAAATGGTTGAGAGTCGAACAAACCAAGTCAAACATTCGTCAAGAAGGAGTTGTGACTCCCAGGGAAGACGGCTAAAAGTCAAGGCAGACCTGTGTTTTAAGGCCTAAAATAGGTTTCGAAATTTCCACAGGGGCAAGCCATTCATGCAAAACGGTCAACGAGAGGGAAACGAAGATAAAACCTTGATGCATAAATGAGTGATAACACCTTAAATAGGAATCATACTCATAACATTCTCGACTCATCATACTCATGGCATCCTAATCATTAGGCATAAGTATGTATTCATTCTACAGGATACGTCCTCAAGAAGGACAGTACGGTTGAGCAGATCCCGTCTCCCTGAGTATGCATTGGAGCAGATCAAAGATAGCCAATTTGACCTTCTTGAAGTTACATGAAGCAGATCGAAGATAACAGATTTGACATTCCTGAAGTTGCAGGAAGCAGATCAAAAATTCAGTCTGGTGATTCTTGAGTTTGCAAGGATCAGATTGAAGAAAGAAAATTTGACATTCCTGGTTGCGAAGCGATCAAAATTCATCCGGTGATCCTTGAGTTTGCAAGGATCATATTGAAGAAAGCGATTTGACCTTCCCGGTTGCGGAAGCGATCGAAGATATCACCGTGATCCCGAGTTTGCAAGAGATCGATTGAAGAAAGCAGATTTGACCTTCCCGAAGTTGCGGAAGCGGATCAAAGATATCACCGGTGATCCTTGAGTTTGCAAGGATCGATTGAAGATAGCGATTTGACTTTCCGGTTGCGAAGCGGATCGAAGATATCACCGTGATCCTTGAGTTTGCAAGGATCGATTGAAGATAGCGATTTGACTTTCCCGGTTGCGGAAGCGATCGAAGATATCACCTGGTGATCCTTGAGTTTGCAAGGATCGATTGAAGATAGCAGCTTTAGACATTCCTAAATTTACGCGAGTAGATCGAAAATAAACAAGTCACATCCCGCTGAAGTCGCAAAGAAGAGTAGATTGAAGCCACATATCGGTGGAGTGGATCAAGCAACAAGATGCGGAGGCGAAGCGGCCGCCACCAAGGAGAGCACCGAGAGGCCAAGACTCTCACGAGGCCGGCAATATTGGGCTTAAAAATCTTTGCTCTATTCTCATTACGAAAATGAGCAAAGAGGGCAACAGACAAAGCCCAAAATCGCCTTTACAAAATAAACTAATACACAAACCCAACAAACCTGCACCCAACCAAATCCGGACCCAACAAAACCCAAACCTGCACCCAAAATATTAAATTTTTTTGAAAATTTAGGTTTCAAACCCTAAATTTAACTCAAGGCGCCGACCTACCCCCACTGCTCTCCACAGCCTGCAGCCCTCCTCGACCTCTCGACTTCACCCGCCTCTGCAACCACCACCGCCACCGCCTTCACCCATCTGCTCTCCTCAAAAAGAAAAAAAACGCAAGGTAAACCAAAAGCGTAAGAAACAATGATGAGAATACTTTGTAAAGGCTATAAAAGCCAACTTTGAACGTCAGAGAGGACTCTTTTTTTTTTCGATTAATATACAAAAAAAAGAAGTTTTTTTCTTCTAAAAAGCAGTAGATCTAGGCAAAAAAAAAGAGAAAAAACAACAACAAAGGGTTCATTGGAACCAAACAGAATAAAGGCCCGAGGTATTGTTTTATTTTTATTTTATTTTTATTTTTTTTCTCTCATTTTAAAAGTTTGTTCCTCTTTTGTTCATATATGTATAAAATACGAAACATTAAAAAGGAAAAGAAATAAACTCACAAAAAAAAGGAAAAGTTACCATTTTTTGAAATTTCGCCACCACCGTGTACGGTGGCAGGAGACAACGACGACGACGTTTCGGCCCCGTTCCTGGAGCCCCCCACCTGCAGAGAAAAACAAAAAAACCAATCAGTTTTTTTTTTGAAACGGAAGAAATGATTTTTTTTTTAACCCAAAGAAGGCTTATATAACCAAGTCAAAACGACGCCGTTTTGGCCGGCGTCTAAAGCCCCAAAACGACGTCGTTTTGACCTGGCCGACCCGAATCCGACCCGCCCGACCTAGGATCCGCGTGTTTTTGTTAAATGGTCTATTTGCGCGCGCGGTCCTTCCGCTTTTTATGATTTTGCAATTAAATTTTCGATATTTTAAATTTAGCCCAACAAGTTGCACAGTTTCGCGATTTGATCCCCTTCAAAACATCAAGGTTTAATTTGTCGGGAAAATTGCCCACTCATTTCATCTTTTACGCTACGATTTCAATTTAGCCCTTAAACCCTTGTTTATTTATAATTTGACCCGAAACTCATGTTTTCAATGCAATTTAATCCCCCTTTTTAAGTATTTTACAATATTTTTTACTGCTTTTTACTTTTATTTTCATTTTATTTTACTATTATTAATTATTTTCATTATTATTTATTATACCCATTTTATTTCACTACTATTTTGCTTATTACTATTTTTAGCACATGTTATTATTTTATTTTTATTATCACTACTTTATTAAGTTTATTATCTATTATTATTATTATTATTATTATTATTATTATTATTATTATTATTATTATTATTATTGTTATTTGTTATTTTCATTATATTTTACTATTGTTTGTATGCTATTACTATTATTTGCGATCGCATGCGTTATTTTTCTACTATTATTATCATTATTACTATTACTAATATTATTATCTTTTTGAAATTGTTATTTGTTATTCCCGATATTATCATTATTATCTATTTTTTTTACCATTACTATTACTATTACTATATCATTTTACATGTATACGTATAGATATATTTATTTATTTTTATTATTTCATTCATAGATTGCTATTATCACTTTTATCATCATCATTGTCGTTATTTACTATCGCTGTGACTATTCGCAATACTTCCGATGCACTATACATCGTTTTTACTTTTACGTATATGTGTCTTTTCATCATTCCTTTACGCATAACATCGTGTTTTCACACTTTTACGTAAATATCTTTCAAAACCTTAACTTTTATAACGACCAACATTCCGCGTTAGCAACTCGAGAAAATCGAGCCCTAACTCACTGGGTTCCGGTTTCTTCTCGCTAAAGCTAAACAACGGGATATCCTTTTTCGAAATCACAATTTAAATTCTAAACAAAACACTTAATCTCGGAGATTCGAAATGTCGTGCCCTAACTTACTGGACACGACATCTAGATACTTCAAGATAAGTTTCCTTTTTCTCTAAAAAAATAGAGGCAATCTTCCATATTTGAAATCCTGTGGAATCGAGCCCTAACTTACTGGGTTCCGGTTTCTCGTTTGACAAATGACGGGAGATCCTCTTCAAATAAAAAACCAAGTTTTAAAAGGTGAGCTTAGTTTCGAAGTTTAAAGTATTGTGCCCTAACTTACTGGACATGATGCTTTATCTCTTTGAAAAGAAGATAACCTTAACGTCCCTTCAAATTTTGAAAATAAAAAGCATTGTATTTTCGAACTCTTTCAAAGTTTTCAAAGGATATCAATCAATCAGTTTGGTACCAATTTTGGGCGTGTTGAGGGTGCTAATCCTTCCTCACACGTAATCGACTTCCGAATCCGTTTTCTCAAAGTTCGTGGACCAAAAAGCACTGTTTTAGTAAATTAAATGTTTTATTAAAACAAAGGTGATCCGATCACACCAAATAAAGATCGGTGGCGACTCCCTTCCTTTTCTTTTTTTAAAAAAAATCGAGTCGACCGCGTGCCATCGCTTTTCATAGAAAATGGTTACGACAAATATTTAAATATTTTAATTTATACAGAATAATAATTAAAATTCTTATTAAATATTCTTTTAATACGAGTTTAAACTGTGCAACCTCCGTTCCTTATCTTAATATAGCGTTAGAAATTTTAGTATAATTTTTTTTCGAGTCCAGTACTTGTAGCTTCACATAAATTGCTGAGAGAGAAGCCCATATTTTGACGTACTGGAAAATGATGTCTCTTTATAGTAGTGAAGAAAAGCCCAAAATCTTGGGTTCCAAGCCTTCAAGTTTGGGATTATTCCCTCAGCTTGTGTTTTTGTTTGCTGGACTTCTACTGCCTTTAAATTTCCACCTCTATTTTCAAGTCGAAGGGGTGGTAGAGACATTGGCTCATTTAATTTATTTAAATGCATTAATGATATAATTTTTTTTCACCACTGTTTTAATATAACAGTTAGCAATATACTTTCATTTGATTATTTTAATTATTCATACAACTAGTTTTAAGTAAAATAAAAAAATTATTTTTCTTATTTTAAAGAAGTTTTATTTTCCACTAGAGGTGTTCATGGGTTAAACCGAGTCTAAGTATGATATTAATGTACTTTATACTTATCCAAGCCCGACCCGTAATCTAAGCTTAAAATATTGTTCAAACTGCTTATATTTGCAAAAGGCTAACTCAAGCTCATTTTAAGTTCATCCTTATTATTTTAAATTTTCTTAGAAATATTTATTTTATTTTAATTTAATATTTAATAATTTTATACATTTTCAATTTAATTGAAATTTTTTATAGTTATCTTAACATTATTTTAATATTTACATTAGAGTAGTATTATATATTTATTATAGGTTTATTTTTTAATGTGTGCTAAATTACATAATATAAAACATTGTAAACTTAAAACAGGTCGGCCTGGGTTTGGGCCTTGAATGTTGAAGCTCGAGTCTAACCCATATTTTAAACGGGGCCTAATTTTTTTTTACCCAAACCCATTTTTCAAGTCTAATATTTTTGCTCAAACACTCTCGAATTTCGAGCGAGCCTTCGGGCCTGAACGGATAACCTGACCCATGGACAGGTCTAGTTGATGCCCAAAATAAGATTTTGATATTGAATATGAATATCCAAATTCGTTATCTTAATAAATAATGTGGATTTAAATAATGAATATCTATTTGCATCTCCATTGAATTAGTAATGAATAATACTTTTAATAATCAATCTAAATATTATTTGATTTTACAATATCTGAATTTACAAGAAACAAATCGAATATCGCATATATCAAATGTGCATAAAAATTATTCTCCCATTTCAAGTTACTTAGGTAGACATGTCGAGTTTGAGTCCGATTTAAATAATTTTAGAATTAGTTTATTTTCGGTCAAATACTTTTCAAATTTATGTTGAGCACATTAAATCGAGTTGGTGAAATTGATATTTAAATTAATTAAATAAAAAAAATTGGATAATTTGAACATTTTAAACTACAAATAGCTTAAATAATCTAAAATGAACAAGTAAGTTAATCACCCAGTAGGCCTAAATTTCTTTGATTCTAGCATTGCCTGAAATCAATTTCAAATTTCAACATTAATTTATGAATTTGTCAACTGAAGTTTGCAGGTCACGGAGATTTGGAATATCAAAGAGGTGCAAAATCAAATCCTGAAAAAAATTTCCAGAATCGTGTTTTACAGTAAATTATTTGGTGGGAATCTAAGTAGAAAACTTTAAAGTCAATGTCAACTTAATCATATCTTTGATTAAGAAAATACTAAATAGCATAATATTTGTGGATTTTTCATGAATTTTAATCAAGCTGGTTGTTCAGCCCTACTTGATGTGTCGTTGACATTATTTTCAATAAGATCATAAATTTAGATCCTTCAATTAATTAGGAGATATGTAAAATTTTCTTTTGGGTTTTTCTTTAGAAATTTTATTTGGCATTCAAAGATTCTTTTTAGATGAATGGACCAACCACCATTTTGTTTTTTCAACATCATCACGAGAAACTAATTACAATTTGAACAACGTTAATTAAACATACATATTTAAATTGGGGAGTATTTCATCAAGTCAAAATATTTTAAGTTAGTCGAGTTAACGAATTTTATTTTAGCAACTGATTCAATGTGAAATTTTTTTGAATCGAGTAAAAAATTTCGAGTCAAGTTAAGTTGAGTTAATGAATTCTATTATTTATACCCAATGTTGCATTTACATAAACAGATTATTTATCCAATAAATAAAGTACAAACTTATTTAACTACATAAACAATATAATGATTTTAATTTTAACTTAATGGATAAATATTTATTAAAACGATGTAGTTTTATTATTTTTATTCGGATTTTGGGATTACCCGAATTGTATATTTCATATTCATGCTAAATAAAAAATATTTTTTATTCGTGTTGATCCAAATAACTCTAACTATTTAATTCAAAATTTAAATTTTTGTCAAATTTTACTCAATTTCTTATTTACACAAATATGAGGATAAAAATTAGGCTGACTAACACGTGATTTCATTAATCGAGATAAGCATTGCATAAGAATTAAGAATATTTTTGCTTGAAGAATAAGGCTAAGGGCATGCTTAAATCTATATATATATATATAACATTATTCTTTATACTTTTATATAATTTTGAGAATTAATAAATCTAATTCTTTGAGCTTATTTTTTCTTTAAAGGATTGAGGATTTTTCTTAATTTGAAAATAGTCACAAGGGTCAAATTGAAAAAAAATGATAATAATAATTTTTATTTACAAATTACTTACGCTCTAATAGGAAAACTTATATTTATTTATTTTCTTATTTTCAAACTTCACAAATAAAATTAAAAATTTGCTATGTATAGATATCTAAAAGCAAGGTCGGGTTTAGTTAGGCTTAAGGATGGTATCAGCACCTTACATAATTGTTCAACCTCAATCAAGCCTAAAATATATTTCTAAGTTTTTTTGAAATCTATTTATATTTGTAAATGATTAATCCAAATCCGTTTAGGTCTCTTATATTGTTTTAGTTTTGGTTAAACTCTACTATTACTCCTTGTAATATGCAAAAGTTGTGGGTTTACTTTTATTTGATCAATTTTAGTCATTATACTTTTCAAATTGATCAAATTTAGTCATTGTACTTTTAAAATTTAAAATTTTGAGTGTTGACCCAAACAGTAACAATTAAATTTGTTTGGTTAAATTTAATTATTAGTCTTGTACTATGCATTTCGTTGTAGATTTGATTCATATTTTTCAATTGAATTATTCTAAGTCCCTATGCTTTTTGGATTTTAAAATTCTAGTCATGACGCAAATGATAGTTGCTAATCCATTAATTGGATTTTATTGAGTAATAGGTGGAACTAATAAATTAACATGTCATTACAATATGATAATATGTTTGATGCATCAAAATTTGAAAACAACAGAACAAACTTAATAAATTTAACAATTATTGTTTGGTGATTGAAATTTTGAAATTCAAAAGTACACTGACTAAAAATGACCAAATAAAAATACAGAGATTAAATCCACAACTTTTGCAAAATCCAGGACTAATAATAGAATTTAACCTTTAATTTTTTATAAAACATAAAACATTTTATCTAATATTTTACTAATTTTGCATAAATTTCTTTTTATTAAAATTACAAAATAACCAACTTAAATATTTTTAATATATATTATATTATTATATATTTAATGTTCATGTGATACTATTTGCATAATATATAATAAAAAACATATTCTAACCTTAAATAACTAGTAGACCTAGGCTTAGGTCTATATTAATTAGTGCCTAGGGTTGGACTATATTTTAAACAAATTTTTTTCTTTATTTTTTCTTAAACTCATTTTTCAGTTAAATATTTTTATCCAAATTCTCTCAAATATCTACAAGCTTTCAAACTTGGACAACTAACCTAGCCTTTGAACAGGACAATGACACATAGTAGTTTCTTAATCCCATTTTGTGGAGTTTAAAAAAAATTTTAAAATTAAAAAAATAAAATAAGGTGAAAAAAGTTAATCCACGTAAGCATCCATATATGGAAATGATTTCTAATCAGCATTTTATTAAGTACATGGAGGAGTGATAAAAATTAGGATTTTAATAAAAAAAAGTTAGTCAACGTAAGCATCCACATATGAAAGTTTTCATTTATATTATTAAGCTGTTAAAATTATTGTTGTAAGACTTTCTCTGCTCGTAATGTTTGCACCAATCAAAAACTTTTATTCTCTTTTTTTTTATAGTTTAGTATTTTTTCATAAAATAATTTTGAACATTTAAATCTACGAACCAAAATTTAAATAATTTTTTTTCAATCTTTAACATTGATTATCAAATTAACTTGAATTTAAAATACATTTTTTCTTATTGATAGATACTAATTAGCCTTATTAATTATCAAGCCATCGCTTAAAACTTAGTAGCGAGAATAAAATATTATAATGAAAAAATAGTTTTGTTTTATCCATTTAAATTTACATAAAAAAGTTTAAAAGATCACATTTTGATTTGCCGAATATGGTAGCGATCAACAAAAGCTGCCCGGTTCTTATCTGTTATCTTCTGCATCAGCTAGCGTCGGTTATTAGTTTCCGGCGGTTTGTCCCACACGTGTTTCATCTCTCTCACTCTCAGACCCAACACACTACATGTCTTGTCGCTGTCACTGAATCTGGTTGGGGCCAAGCAAGGGAGTTGGCTGGCGCATTCCCTTCGCCTTTATGGGACGCCGTTAAAATCTTCACTGTGGTCGGGAAATCGATATTACCGGTGGAAACAAAATCCACGTCCTTACTTGACAAATTCACACACCATTTGTCGGCAAAAATAGTTACATGAATGAAATAATTCATACACATTCTTTATTACGAAACAGAAGATTTTAAGTTGCCGATTACCGACTGTTCTGATTTTTTGTTTGATTATAATTACATGTGCGGATTCTAGACCTGAACTTCGGATCATACAGCTTTATCATGTTGAGTGTGAAGGGAGCAATTTCTTTTTTCATGGATTGACTCCTCACCAATTCATTCTTTGATTGTTATTTCAAACCATGTATGAATAAATATCAAAATAATTTTAATTTTGTGTAATTATATAAATAAAATTTTAATTGTAATTCAAATATATATATATAAAATTTTAATTTTGATTTAATTATATACATTTAAATAAATAAATTTTAATTTTAATTTAAGTTATTGAGTATTTATGATTAGTCATGTAGAGTGGGCTACCTATTTATCATATATTATATTTTTAAATATTGGTCCAGATTTGAAATTAGTCCCTTAACTTTAAACTATTTGAATTGAGTCTTTAATGTATCATTGTTATATTAATAATATATTTTTTATTAATTTCATTATTATATTGAGTGTTAAATACCAATTTAAATTCAGTGCAAAGAATATTTAAAATATATGAGTCAAATTGTAAATGTATGTATCTATCACATGAATTATTTGAATCTCATGTGGGAAAGAAAAGTAGTTTTCTGTTTTTTTAAAACATGTTAAATCCAAGTTATCCATATTGTAACTACATGCGTTTTTACAATTTGATTTTCATATTTTGAAATTGCTCCACTTAATATTTGAATCAACATTTAACATCTAAACCAATAGTTATGTTGATGGAAGGATTTGATGATAGAACAATATAAGTTTGATATAAAATTTAATAAATTAAGATTTGTCATGTCAAATCATTAAGAATAATTAAAATTAAATAGAAAAACATACCTAAATCTATTGATATCTTGAAAATTTCAAGTCTTGTGGTTTTGATCTTCCAAATTAACATACAAGTATCTTAAAGTTATATGTGTATAATTTGAGGATCATAACCCTAATATATAACTTTTATACATTAGCATTAATTTTAATCAACCCATTATGACACAGAAATTAATCACTAAAATATCTACATATAGGTTACGAAGGTTGATTACCAAACTAGTATCTCGCATACATACAACAATTTAGAATTTACCATTTTAAATTTATACTAAAATTATTATTTAAGATTGAATTCGAGATTAATATAAATTCTTTACCATTTGAGTTGTAATTCAAATCCTTTATATATATACAGGGGCGAAGCCAGGGCAATTTTTTAGGGGGGCCGGATGAAATTTTAATTTTTTATAGTTTATATCTTTCTAATTTGTAAATGATTAAATCAAATTTTTATAATTTTAGGGGGGGCTAAAGTGCAATGTTTCATTTACTAATTTAAAATTTTTAAAAAATTTAAAGGACCTAAATAGAAATTTTATCTTTTAGGGGGGCCGGGGCCCTTAGCTACGCTCCTGTATATATATATATATATATATACAAACCTCAAATATTCAAAAAAAAAAATGTTTTGCTCAAACAAAATATGGCCAAAATTCTTGTGAGCAACATTAGTATTATTTAAACATTCAATGAAATATGCTCTTCCCCTTTGACCAAACAGATTTTTAGGGGGATAAATTTGTATGCATGGCATGGATAACTCTTTTCCTGTGCACCTAATTAGATGACGAAAACACTTGATTAACAAGTTGATTAATACTTAATTACAGTTGTCCAATTAATTTGGAATGTTTGATTAAATATATATTAAGGAATTTCTACTAGAAAGCCCCACAGGCATCACCTGCAACAGCAGGCGCACCCAAAATTTTGGGGTTTACATGTGACCTGCATGCTTCTTTTTCTAATTATAAAGAGAGACAAATCCATTATTTTGGAAAAAGAAAAAGAATTAAAATAATTAAGCAACTTATTTATTTAAAAACAATATAATAATTTAATTAAATAGATATGATAGCTGAGGGTGTTCTTATTTTATTTGTTATGAGCTCTGAATCTTTAACGCGTGATTCATCGTGTCATATACATTTTTCTTAGTAATTTTTAACCCCAAGAGTTTATCCCAAAATTAAATTAAAAATTAAAAATAATTTTTTTATATGTTTATGATTTTAGAATTTTAAAAGAATTAAATTAAATATTTTAATTTTTATAGATAAAATATATTTTTACTATTAAACTAATTTATGATTTTAAAACCTTTAAGAGACTGCTTGCCTCCTTGGTGTTGTCTTTTTTTTTTTTTAATTTTGTTAAGAGTCAACGACCCCTCAATAGCAGTCGGTACCATGCTTAAGATTATCTTTTCACTTAGCGAAGAGCCTCGAAAATACCCATATTATCTATAATGGCATGAATTCAAACCCTATTAAGAACGAGACACTCTCAATCTATAAACCCCTTAAAGCTTTTCGTAAAGTCAGGGTAAAAAATCTAACGGTAAAACCAAACATAAATACTTCATTTACAATATCAATTACCGTTATGGGATCCACCAACTCTCAATACTTTGTAAACTTCTCGAACAGCCCGTAGCCAACCCTTAATTTCTCAATAATTTTAAATGAAATTTTTAGAAACTTCAATTAGACATAAATGATAATTTATTACACGTCACATTTTCACTCTAAAAGGGTTTCCAAGTTAGATTAATTAACCAAAGCCAAGTCCAAACCAATGACAATGATTAAAATATTAGAAAAGGCATGCTATGAATCCACGTGGAAGAAAACTAGTGGCTGACAATGTGAAACTGAGATTAATGCAAAACACATTATCTGATTCATTATTATTATTATTAATTTTTTCTATTAAAGTTCCCACCTTCTGTTTTTGTTTTGGTTACATCAAATTAATGAAATAATAATAGTCGATGTCGCCAAATAGATAAATAAAAACAATATTTTTCCACTTCCAATATTAATAAGAAATAGATAAAGCTTGAATGTTTTTTTGCCTTTGCGCTGTGTATATAAACAACTTGAAAAGGCTAGAAACACTACTCACCTTGTTCTCATTTCTCAACTTTCTTCAACACCATTATTGTTGGCCACAAAAGTGAGAGAGAGAAAAAAAAAAAACACAAAGAGCAAGGGAAATGGAAGAGACAAAGTCTAGGTTTAAAAGGATTTGTGTGTTTTGCGGGAGCAGCTCTGGGAAGAAAGCTAGTTACCAAGAAGCTGCTGTGGAGTTGGGCAAAGAACTGGTAAATCCATTCAAACAATCAAATCCCCCTTTTTTTTCCTTTCATTTCTAGTTTTCCGGAAAATTAAATCGATTTCAATTCATACCCTTTTATGCATTTATCGCGATTATGGATGTTATCACAGTCATTACAGTCTTTCAGCATTGAGTCTTTCTTTTGAATTGTTTTCAATTTGTATTGAAACTTGAAACAATGAAGCCATGGACGTGGGGATATAATTGTAGAAGGGAATTAGCTGTATAATGGTAGGAGAGAAGGGTTAGGGTTTATGTTAGGCATGTGTGTCTGTGTGTGTGTGTGTGTGTGTGTGTGTGTGTGAGAGAGAGAGAGAGAGAGAGGGACTTTGCTAGCTGTAACCTGCCTGTCAGTTGAGCAGCTTTCTTGCATGATCTTTTGTTTCATTTGGTTGGTTTGTTTGTTTTCTTTCTTAAGAACCCTTTGAAAATTAAAAAAAAAAAAAATAGTACACTAATATAAACAAATAATAATAATCATCATCATAGTCAATAATCACCTGCTATTCCCAAGGGAAACAAACGTGCTCCCCTTGATCTCATGTCCCCTTTCAGCGTGTTCTTACCTTTGGCATTTCTATTTTGTAGGGTTTTTTTTTAATCATTCTCTTCCCACTCAACCTTACACAATTTGTTTATGTTCATTGTGGCACGTGCATGTTAATGGGGTTTGGTTTTCAATGCATTGTATGTAATAAAAAAATGGTGTCGTGTTTCTTGAAGGTGGAGAGAAGGATTGATTTGGTCTATGGAGGTGGAAGCGTGGGGTTAATGGGTCTTATTTCTCAGGCAGTTCATGATGGTGGGCGCCATGTTCTAGGGTTTGTTCTTTCTCTTTCTCTCTCTCTCTCTCTTTTTTTTTCCCTTGAACCATGCAAGTTCTTTTCTTTTCTTTTTTTTTTTCCAATTGTCTGTGGCAGTGAGTTTATCAACAAAGGCAGACATCATGGGATCAACTGCTTGTCTAAACAAAATAATTGATTTGTCCCCTTTGTTTTGTTGTTTAAAAAAATTCACGTGCAAAATGATTTCTTCTATGTTTTAAGTGGTCAAATTGGATTTCTCCATAAAGCAACATATTGTAAAGTTTTCTTTTTTTAAAAAAGCTAGCTTTGGTCGATTGAGAAAGGTGAATCACTTTTTTGGTCCTTGCTTTACAATGATTCTAATTTATGGTTCGGCCATACATTGCAGTGTCATTCCAAGGACCTTGATGCCTAGAGAGGTAAAATTATTTATACCCTTGAAATGGATAATGCGTAGCCGTCAATTTATCTGGCCTATTAATAATGATACAAAGTTTAATGCCTCACAGATTACCGGCGTGACCGTCGGAGAAGTGAGAGCTGTATCGGATATGCATCAAAGGAAAGCCGAAATGGCACGACAGGCTGATGCCTTCATCGCACTCCCCGGTACAAGTCCTATTCGATCGATCGATTCGCACACACCAACTCTCTTATTCTAATATTATGTTCTTACATGTAATATGTTGATGTTTATATATATATATATATCAGGTGGCTATGGCACCCTTGAGGAACTGTTGGAAGTAATAACTTGGGCTCAACTTGGAATCCATCATAAACCTGTAAGAAAATTTGTTAATGTCAATCATTGAGTTTAATAGTTATAACTTGGTCTTGAAAATGAATTGTTCGATAAATAATGGTGGTAAAATATCAAATCAAGGCAAATGATTTCTTATTACAGAGAAAACATGTCGCCTTCCCCTTTGACAACTTTCACGAGACATCATGTTTCCGTGTTGTAGAATTCAGTTTGTTTGTTTTTAAGTTTGGGATTAAGGTATGTTTTTTATGGTATGTGTTTGACTTGTCGTGTCTTTTGAGTACATTAATGTTATTTTAAGGCTCCATATATATACTTCGAAAGCAAAGTTGACACGGTTTTGATAAATTAATAACTTAATGATGGGTTAGGAAGAAAAAACTAAGAGAATCAAAGCATGTGGTGTTTACAATTATGGAATTCACATGGAATCATAGCATATGGTTCAATAAAATAATGAAGCTCGTGTTTCATCGTTTGGGAGAATTGATTTGCAACATCTCCATCTGAGTGGGAGAAAAATAAAATATAAATGTTGGTGAATTGAAGGATCGAAAGCTCTCGTATATTCATATTATATTCGTATTTATATTTACATATTATTTTGACAGGTGGGGCTGTTGAATGTAGATGGATTTTATAATTCATTATTGTGTTTCATCGACAAGGCGGTTGATGAAGGTTTTATTTCACCTATTGCACGACGCATTATCGTGTCTGCCCCAACTGCGAAACAATTAGTTAGACAATTAGAGGTAATTAATTAAAATTCCTTTTATATATATATATGTATGTATGAATAGCAAATTCACATGTTTGAAGGTTCGCTAATGCCCCCCATTTAGTGCCACAATTAAACAACTTAGTCTCCTTTTAATCACCCATACTTCAAGCAATGATGTTTCTTTTCTTCACCACATTGACTATTTTTTATTTTTGGTTGACAGGAATATGTTCCTCAGCAAGATGAAATAACATCAAAGTTAGTATGGGAAGAGGTAGATAGATTTAGTTACGTGTCGGAATCCGAAATTACCATCTAATGTATCGTTTCGGTTCGATTAATATTATCTTAAATTTTGAAGAGTTTTTACCTACTAAGTATGTATGTATATATAGGGTTATATACGGTTGTTATACCGTATAATCATGTAAGGAGATCGTACATGGAGTTTCTCTTTTGGGTGAAATTTTGGAATATGGGCAAGACTAGGCGGTGTCACACAGAAAAAAAATTGTTATATATAATATAATACATGTTGGTAGAGAATAGATGCAATGTTCCTTTCCCTTTACCCCTTTGTTAAACTGTGAAGAAATCATAATCCAAAAACTTCTTATTATTTTGTTTCTAGCAATTGATCGTTTAAGCTTTCTCTTGGAAATGGATACAAATTAACCTTAGACCCCAAAATAAAATGAGTAAAGAAATGATGGAAATTGGTTAAGTTGGGCCATAAATATATACTAGATTATTTGGTATTTACTATGAAAATCTGCACGTATAAACTTTACATAAAATAATGATGAAGTTTAAGTTGAAATGACAAAATTAAGGATTTGGACAATTTAATCTCTTAAATTTAAATCCCATCATATGATTTATTTTTTCAAAAGAAAAAAAAGTGAAAAGCCATTAATAAAGAAGAAATAAGACAAAATGCCATAGAAAAAGGGATACAATCTAAACCTGAGTCAGCCAGCTCATCCTGTATATCTTGTCTTAAAACCCCTTTCTACATTGGTAGAAGAGTAAGGCAAATAAATAAGAAGCAATAACATTAAATTGTTGAGGGGTTGCACATTAAGGCTATTCGAGTAACTTGATGAGTAACCTTATTAGTATTCTGATAAATTCAACTTAAAATGATATATTTTGAAATTGAGATTTCAAAAATCAACAACCATTAATTAAAACTCCAAAATTTGACAAATCCAACAACCAAAATTGAGGAGCATTAAAGTATAAAAAGGCAAAAGTGCCCTATAATAATATTTATTAATTTTTTAGCATGAACTTGTTCTACAAAACCAATGAAATCGTGACACCATGTAACACCTTTCACCGACCTGATCACCGAGTCCGAGTTATAGAATATCATATTCATTATCGGAACAATTACAATCAATTATATAGTAACTGTAAAGAGCATTAAAAACGGGGCTAGGATGTACTTGCAATCAAACTTGAAAGTTGAACAAACCCTAGTTATGGTGACCTTCAAATTTTCAGCACAAGGTAGGAGAAGATGAACAAATTTTGTTTTCATTTTGCTTATTAATTCATATAATTACTAAATGACCAAAATGTCCTTTTTGCCAAACTTTAAAATTTCACCTAATCATGTCTATTTTTGTCCATAAACTTAACTAATGGTCTAATTATCATATAAGGACCTCTAATTTAAAATCTCTTAGCAATTGGACACCTTTAACATCTAGAATTCAAGTTTTGCACTTTTTCAATTTAGTCCTTAAAACTAAATTGAGTGCCCAAACGTCGAAATTTTTGAACAAGATTTTCACAGAATAGTTCCATAAAACTGTAGACCATAAAAATATAATAAAAACAAATTTTATTGTGTCGGATTTGTGGTCTCAAACCACTATTCTGACTAAACCTAAAATCGGGTTGTTATAACTCTCACCCCCTTAGGGATTTTTGTCCCCGAAAATCTTACCTGAAAAGAGGTTTGGGTACTGTTTTCTCATAGTCTCCTCAGGTTCCCACGTTGCTTCCTCAACTCCGTGTCTTTGCCACAAAACTTTCACTAGGGCTATACTTTTATTTCTCAACTGTTTCACTTCCCGAGCTAATATCTTGATCGGTTCTTCGTCATAGGTCATATCCGGTCTAATTTCAACCTCTAAGGAAGAAATCGCATGTGAAGGGTCAGATTGATACCGCCGCAACATAGACACATGAAACACATCATGGATCTTTTCCAACTTCGGTAAAGCCAACCGATATGCTACTGGCTCGATTCTTTCAATCAGCTCATATGGCCCAATAAAACGTGGACTCAACTTGCCTTTCCGGCCAAATCTGAGAACTTTCTTCCATGGAGATACTTTCAAAAATACTTTATCCCCAATTTGAAATTCAATCTCTTTTCTTTTTAAATCCGCATATGACTTTTGTCGATCAGAAGTTGCTTTCAAACTATCACGAATTAATTTCACCTTTTCTTCGGTTTCTCTAACTAAGTCAACCCCGTGAATTTGTTTCTCGCTGAGCTTTGTCTAATACAGAGGAGTTCGATACTTACGGCCATACAACGCTTCATACGGTGCTATCTTTACGTTTGACTGAAAACTGTTGTTGTAAGAAAATTCAACCAATGGTAGATATTTCTTCCAACTACCTTGGAACTCTAGAACACAACATCGGAGCATGTCCTCAAGAATCTGAATTACCCTTTCGAATTGACTGTCGGTTTATGGATGGAAACTAGTACTAAAATTTAACTTCATACCTAAAGCTTCTTGCAACTTCTTCTAAAATCGCGAAGTAAATCTCGGATCTCTATCCGAAATAATCAATATAGGCACCCCGTGCAATCTCACAATCTCAGCAATGTACAATTCAATTAAAAATAATAACATACCAAATTAAATTATACGAACTTACCTTGAGAATGGTTCGTATTTGAAACTCAACTAATCTGAGACTTTTCGTTTTCCTCGATCTAGTTCCATAATCGGTTGTTCTGGGTCTATATAAGCAAATTTGACTATCAATTCATCATTTTCATATACATTTACATTAATTTGCATCCTAGACAAAATTACTATTTTGTCCCTAACTTTTAACATTTAAGATTTTAGTCTCTAGGCTCGTAAAATGAAACGTGTTCAATTTTTTGGTAATTCAAGCCTAGCCGAACCATTTTCATGCTTATAGTAGTTCACTTTTCCATTAAATCAGATCTTTACTACCCATTTTATAACTTTTTACAATTAGGTCATTTTTATGCATTTTCATCAAAAATCACTTAGTAAAAGTTGTTTATCACACATCTAACATGCATAATCTACCATTAAACATCAAAATACATATATGTCTAACATGGGTCAAACCCTAGACATCAACCACATCATAAATTAATGGTAGATATAGGTAGATCGGATGATAACAACTTCAAAAATGATGCTATATGTACATGGAATTTGTTTGATGAATATGTTTGTCTAAGATTATAAATTTGTACACCTTGAGTGTACTACCCATGTAATCATTGATATTTTAATTGATTTAATGGGTAAAATTCTGATATGAAACAATATGAGTGCGAAATGAATTATTACCGTATATGCCCTAAATATATATAATGAATTGTACATGTTATATGGACACATGGTGTGGAAAGTATATGTACATGGAATTTGATTAATGTTAAGTTCGATATGAACTATTACCTAATAAATATACATGAAATACATGGAAATTATGGTATATGAAATATTGATATAATGAAATGAATGTTATATGTTATGAAGAAAGCGGTAAGAGAATGATATGTATCATGACATGTACATATATGATTATCTATAATATGTTGATACAAGGAAATTATGTAAGTTAAGACAAGTATTAAACTCAAGTGTGACATGTCAAGAAAATAAGTATATCAATGTTGAATTTATATGAAATATGTGCAAGTACACTAACAAGTGTTGTTGTTTGATGCTTAGCAGAGCACTCTATTTTGAATATACGGACTGTAGCACGGGCATGTCTCAGGGTTGCACGGGCGTGTTCAGAACTCCACACGGGCGTATGACCCCTGTTTTAGCAAAAAATTTCTAAGTGTCGTAAAACTTTCTAAAGTTCTTAGTTTAGTCTCGAACTGCTTCCAAAGCATTTTTTGGGCCTCGTAAGCTCGTTTTAGGGATGATAGGAATGTAAATAAAAGTTTTAAATTTGGATGGAGATTCACGTCTCGATTTTGTATGATTACTTGTGTTTATGCCCTGTAATACTCGTACCCTATTTCGGCTTCGAATACGGGTAAGGGTTGTTACAGTAACATAATCATTCAAACATAGAATTATCTATGAAACACATTTATATTATGATACACAATCAAATCTGAGTCTTAATCAAACTTACGAAAGCTCTTTTGTTGACCCAAGCATGAGATAGAACCAAATTGTAAAGTTTCAAAGTCTCAGGACTAACGTCACCTTTTCCACATCGTGATGTCACCAAATAGTTTGCCATATTGTGACCTTAGGCCACTCGACGTCGCGATGTGAATCACAGTCGGCCGACGTTGCAATGAGTAAGATTGCTCGTCAAGACATGGACTCTATTTTTGGTAAATTTTGAGCCATTTAGTACCTATTTCAATGTTACCTCACATTTCACCAAATTGTACATAAATGGTTAACCTTACCTGCATCAAAATACTTCCAATGCATACCAAAACATGTACAAACAATCACATTCATATTAATAACAACTTATAACCTCCAATCAGCCATTAGGCATATCATTCCTTATTTAAGTATACATGTCAAATCATTAATCAAATACTAACTTGATCAATTCACAACTAAAAATGCCATTTCAAATGCCTTATATTCATACCAAACCATGCTATTTCATTCAAGCATTAACATTATAGAAATCAACATCCAAACCACATAAATCAAGCTTAACACCATATTTGACTTATAAAGACTCATATCTATAAGACAACTTATATACATTAAAACACCTATAAACATGCCACAATTTAGGATCCAAATGTTCAAACACCTATTGATTCAATGGTAGGATAGTGTAAGCTTCGATATCAATCATGCTTGACTTGTTTCGCAAGGTGATCTTCAGGAAAAAATGAAAACAAATGGGGTAAGCACATACGATACTTAGTAAGTTCATAGGCATTAAAAAAATCTTACTTTAGCTTACAACTAAACACAACAAGCTATTTAGCTTGGTAAACTTTGCCAAAACATGGCAATAACAATAAGGTGAGTTTAGCATATAACCATATCATAGTAATACAAACATATAACATTTCAATTCACTTATAATCAACATTTCAATACCATTTCATTGCAATTTATCACTTTTTATTAGCCATTTAGTCCGATGAACTCTAGTGAACAAATTCAGGTACATGAGTAACTACACTATACTAGATTGCTTGTAACACCCCATAACTCTTATCCGTCACCGGAATAGAGTTACGGAGCATTACCGAACTTTTCTGATCAATTATGAATGTTACACATTCATTTAGCATTCATATCATAATATAATCATGTTGTCCCTTTCATGGGTCCTCGAGGCCCAAAATACGTGTTAGAAAGAAATCGGGACTCAATCGAAGTTTAGAAATTTTTTCGTGAAAATTTAAAATTTTTCTTTGGAACAGGGCATACACGCCAGTATGAATCTGGGACACGCCCGTGTGGTCATGAAACACACCCGTATCTCAAACCGTGTCCTACCCCATGTAACTCTCTAACTTGGGTCACACAACCGGCCATACGCTCGTGTGGTAGTCGTGTGCCTCGCACGGTCCAGTCACACGCTCGTGTGTCTGGCCGTGTGGACTCAATATGAGCCTTAAATATCAAGGTTACCATTCTTTGCAATCTTACACATCAAGCAACTCAAAACCAATTATTCAAATAATTTAAAACTCAGTTAAACATACTCTAATCATGTCAAAATAGACATTCTAAATACCTAACTAATATACCATCATAAGTATTCCAAACTTATTAACGAAACAATCTAAGAAGTACCATTTAAGATCAATTTCAAACTATGTTTTTTTTCTAATCATTCATGCATCAACCTAAATATACCATATTCAACTATTATTTTACCTTTCATCATTTAATCATATCAACATTATAAAATACAAAATTAGAAGAAAATAACCATAATACCAAAACGTAAGCCAAATAAATGACTAATATCTACATAACACCTATAGACTAACATTTAGTCAAATAACCTATACATGCCATTATAACCAGAATTAAGTCATCCATAATTACTGATAGAACCAAAGGATAGTGTGATATAGCTCCGATAAGCTTTCAACTTCCGATAATCTGTAAGGTAAATAAATAAAACAAACACGTAAGCAATGAATGCCTAGTAAGTTCGTATAATCTTTAATATATTAATTTTTTCAAATATAAAATTATATATCCAAATATTTCCATATTGTTTTTCCTAGTACTCATAAAACTATATTCATTAATTCACAAGGTGAATAAATCCATAGTATCTTACACATAAACTTATTACCCAAGCTTAGTAAAATTTTATATAACTTTAACTCTTCTACATTTATTCCATTTGCATATCATATAGCCATGATCGTAAGTTAGTGCATTTAGCCAAGCCTTTTTCGTATTGAACATATAATAAGTCATTTTATAAGAAATTCCATAATTTAATCCTTACCATTCTTTCATGAGCACTAACTTATTTTCACTTAAATACTTACCATTCCAGTGCTTCAAACAAATAAACATACTACTATTCAATCAATAGCTTGGCACTTTCTTAATCATCAAGCAACAACAATAGTTAGCATACTTGCACATCTTACATATAAATTCAATATTGATAAACTTATTTTCACAACATATCACACTTGGGTTTATTACTCACCACCATATACATAATTTCCTTGTATCAACATATCAAAGTTAGTCACATATTTACATGTCACTTTCAATAAATCAAGTAAATATTATTACCAAGTATTTCGGTATATACTAGGTAATAACCATAAGTCTTTCAATATTAATTATATATATATATATATAAATCATTCTTAACACATACAATTCTCATCAATTTACTATCTCAAATAGATTATCACAATTTAATATACAATCATTTAACAATATCAATGTCCATTTCATGAACTCATGATTCATACATCTCATTTATATAATTCAATTTAATATCTCATTCCAATTCATATTCAATATCGATTATATTATCAATTCATTTGTTTACCCCTATTAACCCGACTCGGACTCGGACGGATACACGGATCCAACCAAAACACACCAGTTTGGCACCCAGTGCCTCATTGGATAATTCGAAGTAACAGATTGACACCTAGTGTCTCATCGGCCATGCCGAAATAATTTGGTAACCAGTACCTCATCAAATTTATCCGAAGTAACAATTTGACACCCAGTGTCTCATCGACTTGAGGTCGAAATATCCTTGAACACTTCCAATCCTATGGCATGCCAACTATATCCAAATCAGCCTGATACAGTTAATAGGGTTTCAATTCGTTTTTCAATTTCCACAATTTTCCAATATTCAAATATCACAATTCCACATACATTCAATTCAATAACAATCAATATTCCTTATACCATTATTTTCATGAATTTCGTGTATATTTATTTTGATAACAATTCATAATCATGAATGTACATAATTATTAGACAAGTTTCATATACATGAATTTTCCATGTCACTAACCAAGTCTTTTCGAATCGGAGAACGACTTACGGATATGAGTACATCGTTCTCTTTGTGCCATAACCCAGTTATGGTCTTTTCATTAAAATGCCATAGCCCATCTATGGTCTTACATTTAAACATTGCCATGGTCTAACCATGGTCTTATCCGTCAATTCATCATTTGCTACAAACGATGGTACTCAAATCCTGTGTTCCGTTAAATTAGAACATTTACTTTAATTTCATTATATAATAATATTTCATGTTTTTAACAAATAGTATAAATAAATATATAATACCATCCATCAATTCAATATAATTATCAAATTTCAACCATACGAACTTACCTGGGCATATTTGTAGAATTCATAGAAATTAAGGGACTAGTCTGTTAATTTCTATTTTCCCCGTTTATCTTGGTTTCTTGATCTATAATATAAAATTACTCATTCATTAGCATCTAATTTAATTATAATTCACTTTATAATTTATACCCTTCAATTTTGAAATTACACATTTACCCAAATTTTTACAATTTTACAATTTAGTCATGATCAATTAACCCATCAATTGAACTAATTTTTCTCAATTAACACTTTATATAATTATTTTAGGCTACCATTAGCCACTGATATTTAGAATTTCAATACCAAACCCTAATTCTTAACTTTTTCACAAATTGGTCCTAAAATCAATATCTATCAAAATTACTTAATAAAATCATCAATTAACAAAATTAAAGCTTCAAATCCATGTTAATTCATCATAAACATCCAGAACTAATCAATGGTAACTTTCAAAATCACCCATAAAATCAAAAACTAATAAATTAGATAGTTGGACCTAATTGCAATAGTCTTAAAAATACAAAAATTATAAGAAAAGGGCAAGAAATAAACGCACATGCATTAAAAATATGTAAAACCAGCTTGAGAGCTCTTTCCCATGGCTGTTTGGCCAAAATTATGAAGAAGAATGGCCTAGAGACTTTAGATTTCATTTTAAAATTTAAAATTTTGCTTTATTTACTATTTTGCCATTAAATTGGCTATATTTTATTATTTTCCTTATTTATGTTGCCTCATCTCTTTTCTTTAGGTTTAATTGCTCCTTAAGTCCTCCATTATTTATTTATCAAGCTATTTAATCATTATTTTTTAATTAGCAAGTTTTGTACTTTTTTAATTTAGTCCTTTTACTTAATTAACTATCCAAACTTTAAAATTTTCTAACAAAACTTTAATACTAACTTAATGACACTCCGTAAATATTTTTAAAAATATTTATGGCTCGATTTATCAAATTGAGGTCTCGATATCTCGTTTCTAAAACTAATTAACCTAATAATTCTTTTAAAACACAAAATTCACTAATTCAAGAATATTTCTAAAATTATACTTAACTCATAAATTATAATTAATAGAACTTTTGAACTCACTCGTCGAATTTAGTGATCTCGAATCACTATTTCTGAAACCACTGAAAATTAGGCTGTTACATTGCTTGTCTATGCATTAACTGAACCACACAAAATTACTCATCTAAGCATTAATTACACCACACCAAGGCACCAGAGTGCAAAGCCCGTAAGCAGTCATACGCATAATCGTATAACAATACGTCCCTCCACCACACTAGGGTCTCCGTAGAGACATATAAAACTCGATGATTCGTAACAAATGTTGGATCCTGATATAATCTATAACAATCTTCGTACAATCACATATCTCGTAAAAGCGGGTATATAACCCTATTGGCATGCCAATTGTATCCTATCCTTTACTACGTTCACTCGGGCATCTTAAACACATATAACAATTTCTTTAAATTTTAGTCCATATCTCACCTTTTATACCAAATAGTAAACAATTCAAATTACAACCAAATTGATAATACTTTAGAATGACATATGTTTATGTATTAATTACATATTTATTTGGAGTATGATCCTAATAATTTGAGCTATTTATGGTTTTTTATCTTCTAGGGACTAAATTGAAGGAAAAAT
Organism: Gossypium rotundifolium; assembly: GCA_025506655.1. Classification (NCBI taxonomy): domain Eukaryota; kingdom Viridiplantae; phylum Streptophyta; class Magnoliopsida; order Malvales; family Malvaceae; genus Gossypium; species Gossypium rotundifolium. The sequence goes on along the minus strand of CP106722.1, from coordinate 4,880,857 downwards.
AAAATTTGGGGGCTAAAAGCTTGAATTTAAAGATGAAATGGGCCAACATGTGAAGTAGGAGAGAAGTGGTGCCAGAAATGCAAAGTGTGGAAGACTTGAAGGGAAAAAGTGGAAAAAAGAGATTTTTATAAACACAAGACTCTATTTAATTTGTAATTATATTAGAATAATTATTAAAGAATATTATTTAGATTTAATTTTAGCATTTATCTTTAATTATCTTTATTTATTTGTATTTATCTTTTAAAATTTAAGTAGGAATAGACTAGATTTCCTAGTACTATAAATAGGGGATAGAGTGACACAAATTTAACTCATCTTTTCTGTAAACACTCTCTCCCTTATTTCCCTTCATATTATTCAATAAAAATTCTATTTCCATTACATTTATTTCTTTTTCCCCAAAAATCATGAGCCACTAAACTTATCTAGCCAAAGGTTGTTGAAATCCCCAAAAGGGTTCATGAGGCTTAGAATCCGCGTTTAGCCTTTTCAACTTCTAACGCTTTCGTCCATGTCCCTTAATAGGTGATCTTTTCAACTTGTGAAAGGAATGGTTGCTTTGTTCGTTTTGGGAAGGTTACACAATTGGTTCATTAGCATACTGCGTCAAAAGTTGGCGAGCTCAAGAGACAAAATGGCGTGGTATTTGCCATTGAGAAGTGATGATCTAGCATAAGATGGTCTCACAAAAGTAATTGTTGGCTAGAGTCAGGTTCCGCTAAATCGTAAGTCTAAAATCTTGGAGCTGGTGGTCGTAGGCGTCCTTTTCCACTATAACTGGCTTATTCTATTTGAGAAGTATCACCTAAGAGTCGATGATTGAACCCAAGCGAATCGAGACAATCGGAGGCTAGAATCTATCCATAAGAAACTCATTTTCATCAACTCTATTTATCTATACTATTTTAATTTTAATTTTCGCAATTCAATTCAATCAAAACTTTTAATTCTATTTTTTTTTTTCCTAGATATGTAGGTTTTCTTGGGCACTACTCTGTCCGGAATTGAGGAACAAGATTTGTGCAAATTCGGTCCCTGAGGATTTGACCATACTTCCCTTATACTATTCTTTTTCATTATTTTATAAGGATAGAATATTTTTGGTGCTCTTAACGACGCATCAAATTTTGGTGTCGTTGCTGGTGACTGGTAACGTATTAATCTTGTTTCTTATGACTAGATCTACTCCAGGTGTTCTTTCGTTTGATTCAGAAATAGAGAAGACCGCAGAGCTAATCGTAAGGAGATAAAGTTATGTAAAAAGCAGTCAGAAGTGGTTGGGACTCAGAGTAACCCACCACCAGAAATCAAAGTCGACGAAGAAGTTGAGTCTAGGGTTAACGAAAACCCTACTCAAACACTTGAAAACGAAAAAGTATAAGTCAATTCACCAGAAGAAGTGCTTAACGCTAGGGTTAATGAAAACCCGAATCTAGAACCTCAATCTATGGCTCCAACGATTCGGCAACTGATGAAGCTCCGGCAGAACAACCACCATTGTGCATTCCGTATCCTACTATGGATACTAATTTTGAACTAAAGTCAGGTTTAATCCATTTACTGCCAACTTTTCGTAGGTTGCAAAATAAAAATCCCCATAAACATCTGAAAGAGTTTCATATGGTTTGTCTTGGCATGAAACCTCAAGGGGTAACTGAGACCAAATTAAATTGTGTGCTTTCCCTTTTTCCTTACAGATTCTGCTAGGGAATGGTTGTTTTATTTACCTCTTAGATCTATTCCAACTTGGGTTGATCTTTCTCGTTTGTTTTCAACAAGTTTTTTCCAGCATCACGTGTAGATGAGTTAAGAAGAGAGATCGTTGGGATAAGGAAAAAAGAATTAGAGTCTTTTTACGACTATTGGGAGCAATTTAAGAAGTTGTATGCAAGTTGCCCACAACACGGTATAATAGAACAGTCTCTACTCTAATATTTTTATGAGGGCTTAAAGCCCATAGAGATGAATATGGTAGATGCCGCCAGTGGAGGAGCATTGGTCAACATGACTCCCCAACAAGCAAGAGACTTGATATCCATGATGGCTACAAATACTCAGCAGTTCCGAGCCAATCTTGACCTCCTAGAAGGGTTCACCAGCTAAATAATTCAACCTTAGAAGATAAAGTTGATAGACTTACTAATATTCTGACTCTCTTGTTATAGAAAAAGCAAAACCAGCCCGATTATGTAGAATATGTACTACACCTGAACTTACAATGGATGTTTGCCCTAGTTTGTATGATGATACCTTGGCTTATTTAGATGTTGTGGGAAACTTTCCTGGGCCACTACAAAGACGATATGACCCCTGCGCTAATACCTGCAACCTAGGATGGAGAGACAATCCCAACTTGAGTTATGGGGCAAACCCACTATAACTAGCCATACCAAAATTGGTTTCCACAACAAACGCAACATTCAGGTACCTCTCTAGAAACCATGGTCAATAAATTTACAGCTAATGTGCTTGATTTTCAACAGCAGAAATAACGGCAAACTATTGATTTCCAACAGTAAATACTATGGAAAACTCTTGATTTTCAAAAGGAAACAAATGATTTTCAACAGAAAACTAAGGCGTCTATAAGAGAGTTGACCACATCAATTGAGAAATGAACTCACAAGGGAAGCTGCCATCATAAACGGAACTTAATCCAAGACAACATGCAAATGCAGAGACATTACGAAGTGGAAAAGTACTAGAACCAATTCCTGGCAAAATCTTGCCCAAGATTTCGCCTAAGAAAAGCACGAGAATGATGAACAGGTCCAAACGAAACCTCCATTGCCCATAATTCAACCTCCATTTCCAAGACGATTCAACCAATGTCGGAAAGGTAGAGAGGACAAGGAGATCCTCGAAACATTCAGAAATGTCGAGATTAACATACCACTGTTGGATGCCATCAAACAAATTTCGTGTTATGCCAAGTTCTTTAAAGAGCTCTGCACCAACAAGCGAAAATTAATTGGTAATGAAAGGGTAAGCGTTGGTGAGAATGTATCCGCAGTGCTACAGCAGAAAATGCCAGCGATATGTAAAGATAGGGGCATGTTAGCAATACCATGCAAAATAGGCCACTTAGGAATTAAAAAAAGCTATGTGTGATTTAAGGGCCTCTACAAATGTCATGCCTTTTCTATTATGAATCACTTAACGCGGGTTTTTTGACAAAAATAGGAGTTATCATCCAATTAGCAGACAGGTCTATTGTGCATCCTGAAGGAGTCCTTTAGGACGTATTAGTGAGAGTCAATAAACTTATCTTTCCTGCAGACTTTTATGTGATAAGAATGGAAGAGGATAAATGTAATATCTTGATTTTGTGGGTCTGTGCATTTGGTATGTTGCATGGCTAAGTTGGTAATTTGAGGCTTTGAGGTGTGTATTGGGCTCAGGCTCGAGCTTAAACTAGGGTTAATTTGCTGATAAATAGTGTTAATGTGTAATCTAAGTTAGATAATTAAATTAGTAGCAAGTTGGGCTTGTAACCCAAAGTTGGAGGTGCTATAATGGGGCATTTAGGTGGGGTCACTTAGGAGGGTGAATTGGGCCTAGTGTGGCCGCTTGGGGCCCAAGGTTGTTAGGTCAAAATTTTGGCACTCCAAGAGGGAGGGGATGGACGGCACAATGGCTAAATTTAGGAGCTTTATTTCTTTTTATTTAAGTGAGAAAAGGCTGATAATTAAGAGGGAAGAGTTGGTTTCAAGGTGGCCTCTTCTAAAGGTAAGATAAAGATTGGGTTATCATGCAGGATGAGAGCTATCAGGAGGGAGAGAGTTGGCCAAAACTCCAACTCTGTGTGTGTGAGTATGTAGCCGAAGTTATTAGCAAAGTATCCAGCTTTTCTTTCATTTTTCTTTTTCTTTCTCATCTCTTCTCTCTGGCCAAAATTCCTTTCTTTCCTCTTCTCATACTTTTCTTTCTTCTAGCCGAAACTCCTTATTACTTTTCTCCTCTCCATTACACTTCTAAAATCGAATTCCCCCTGTGCATATCCCTTTCTCCCATAGTCGAACCATCAAGTGAGATCTCTTTTCCCTGAAGGTGCACCATAAGCCGAGTACTCCTCTTTAATCTGGTGAGTTTCGGGATTTTGTTTCTCTATGATTTCACCATTTTTAATCAATTTTCTAATCCGAATCATTTGTTCTAAAGCCTGTCGATTTCCTCTCTCTGTCCCTAGAAGTCGAATCTGTCTCATTAAAGTCTACTGTGCTGATTGGGAAGAGGCCGAAGGTAGGTGGTTGATGGTAGGTTAGGCCTAATGGCCTTTCTTGTTCTTTCCCCTTTGGCCGAATGTGTTATGGTACTCAATTGGTTGCGTTTCAGGGATCCGAAAGCTAGGTAAAGGTTTCATTTAAACACTGTGTGTATTTATTAGATCTCATCGGTTTAATTGATTTAGTGACCAAGGAGTTATCATGGACAATATTAACAGTCAAGCAGCAGGGGTTGGATCTGTAAACCCAATGATAAAGTACAAGAAACGATCAGTATCGGGGGTACGAGATTGGCCTTCGGAGTGTGGGCCGACATCAGAGTTAGATCGTAGGCCAATAGTGGTAGTCTCGAGTGACAGTAGCGTAGAAGCAGTAAAAGCGTTAGTACGAAAACCAGGTGTGTAACTCTTACACACTTTCTATACATAATATGTTATATGTTGTGTGTTATTAAAAGCCGAAATGACGGCAATGGTTACCAAATTACCCTTGTGGGTAAAATAGTGGATGCCGAGTAAGTTGTTATTATTTCTCGCGTTGACTGTGATCTATGAGAGCATGATATTTTGTATGCATGATTTTTGTATATTAAGCATGATCATACTAATATTGCTACCATAAACATGTGTTATGGGCGACGAGAGGAGGGGGAGTATGATCTATCAGACTGTCACTAGTGATTTGGTATCACACAGTGGGTGGGCCCCACATATTATAAAAATTGTGACTAAGTCTCAGTGGTTTGGCACCACCAGTGGTTTGGTACCACATATGTTATTCTTGTAACTTCGATTACCAGTGGTTTGGCACCACTAGTGGTTTGGTACCACAAGGGGTAGATTTGGGAGACTCGGATGGATACTTAGGTTTGATGGGTTGCATGGCATGCATATTTGTATTTGAATCTGTGTAAGAGCCTATTTTCTTTTGGGATGGGGACTTACACACTGAGTCTAGGTGACTCACCCCTTCCATTACTTTTTTGCAGATCAGACCTAGATCGTGGATATGGAGCCGGAGTGGACTCGAGGTGGCCATGCACAACATTTGGTTTATTCTAAAGTCTCCCATTGGGACTTGGTTTTTTATTAAATTTTGGTTTTCAACACTGTAATAAGGCCGCTTAAGTTTTATATCTGGGATGTTTTATTTAATTGGTTCTTTAACTTTTGTTAAGCATATTTAAACGTTATGAATTGGTAGTTTTCAAAACCTAATAAAATACTTATTTTTCAAAGTGATCACCGCCTAAGTAATAGATACGAGGGAACAATAAGGCAATTAAGTTTTTCTAAACCGAGTTTCAACATGTTTTATACAATATCGAAATACAACGACGTTTTCTTTAAAATTTTACAACAACTTTCTCCTTAAACAAATCAACGAATCGATTTCCAAAACGTTTTCTTTCCCGTGGCACGCTAGATCCGGTTGTAGCGTTTTGACCGGGTTTGGGGTGTTACAATAAAGCTCATAGGTTTTCAGACATTTTGTTGGGGCGACCTTTCCTTAGTACTGCAAATACTAAGATTGACGTGCGTAGCAAAACCCTCACGATAGAGTTTGACGGGAAATTGTAAAGTTTAATGTTTACAATGCTACTAGTCATTCAAGTGAAATCTTGAACGTAAATCGTGTCGACATAATTGACTTATTAGTAGAAGAAAATTTTGAGTCATCTTATGGAGATAAATCTAAAGCGATGTTTGATGATTTTGAATCTATTAATGAATTATTGTTTCCTATGGATACTAAACTTCTACCTTCTGTTGTGCAGGCACCAGATCTGAAATTAAAACCACTTCCCGAGCATCTCAAGTGTGCATTTTTGGAGAATGATGAGACCATTGCCGACTTAAAAGGGATTAACCTCTTGACAGGCACACATAAGATTTTCTTGGAGGAAAACACGAAACCAAAGAAAGAGGCACAAGGACGATTGAACCCAAATATGGTGGATGAGGTAAAAAAGGAGAATTTTCAAGCCCATACGAATGAAAGAATTCAGTTGGAACAGCCCTAAAACTAGTTAAGGCGTCAAGCTAGCGACGTTAAACAAGCGCTTGTTGGAAGGAAAACCAATTTTTATTTTTCTTTATTTTTATTTTATTTTATTATTTTATTATTAATTTATTTTATTTTATTAGTTATTAATTTATTTTGTTTGGATATTAATAATTTTATCTCCTTCTGTCTAGGTAAACCGATGAGGAAAAAACTCAAGAATTGGCATACTTTCACAAACATCCCTTATTCTATCCCAATTCCAAGTAGGAATAGCGCGTCCCTACTTTATACAAACCAAAACCTGCATCCAAACACCCCACCCATCAGCCAAATACTCTACGTATACACCCCAAACCCTAAAAATTATCCCATTTTTTACCCAAACCCCTACCAGTCGCCGCACCTTCTTCCTCATCCCTCCACCACCGATTTTTCAAACACCATGGTAAGGACTCGCCCACGTCATCTCCATCTCCATCTCCACTATGCAACTCGACCACCTTATCACCACACAATGCCAAACATACACATATTCATAATTCAAAGACATAAAAATTTAAATAAAATCATACCATATGAACTTACCTGGAAAAATAACAATAAATGAGACTTTAAGAACTAATTAAAAATTTTTGTTTTTCCTCGATTATCTTCGAATTGGTTCAATTCCCAATCCATACACTAATCTGGTTCAATTTATCAAAATCAAACATTTTATAACATCCCATAATATGCATAAATCAGTTCAATTTCATATTTTGAATGTCCCTGAAGTTTTGCATTTTATTCAATTTAGTCTCTAAAACCAAAATAACAATGTCTTTCAATTTTGAGGTTCGATTTCGAAACAAATCTCAATCATATTCTTCTCTAACCCTCTATTTTATTACATCAATTTCATAATTTACAATTGCACTTTACAAGCTAGTCATGTTACATATCTAAGCTTAAAATCTATTAATTTAACATCAATTTCATCAAGAATTCATCAATGAAAACTTTCAAAAAAACTTTAATATTTTTACAAATTGGTACATGGGCTAGCTAAATCATGCTCACATGACCTCAAAAACATAATAATTACAAGAAAAGAACTTGATTGAACTTACCTAATTTTAGTTGAAAGTTTGAAAGCTTCCAAACCCTATTTCTTTCTTTTGCTACGGTGAGGAAGATGGAGAGAAGAAAAAAAATGTTATGTTTTTCTTTTAACTATTACTCATACACCTTAATTAACCTAATTAGTCTTAATTAATTAATCAAAACTTAATTAATCAAACCTTAACTTAAATTTAGCAAAGTTAGTGGGGGTTTTTTTTATCAACATCCACCGCTGTTTACTAATTTACAAAGGCCTAATTGCTCATCAAGTCTATAGTGATAAATTTTTACAATTTAGTCCTTGTACTTCAATTAACTAGCAATTCAACAAAATTACTAGACCAAACTTTAATATATTTTTACACTAGTCTCGTAAATATATATTAATATTTACGAACTAAAATTACAAAAATAGAGTTCCGAAACTACTATTTCTGATACTATTAAAAATCGGGTTATTACACACCAACTCAATTAGAGATTTAATATTTGAAAAAGTCTTTCAATTTGCACTCATTTCAAATTTATTGTTTTACCTTTTTTGGAGCAAAGAAATTAGAGAAATAAACACATGATATTTGTTAAATAGAGTTCAAATTCACTAATCTTATATTTGTAGAGCTTCACATACAAGATGATTTTATTTTTTTATTTGATACAACTATTGGCTTAAGCCTAATATACCTTTTAAAAATGGATAATTGCAGCCCAAAATCGAACCCAAATTGTTACAAATCACTTTCCCAAAATCTTACCATACAAATGATATAACTCTCTAATAAATTTCTAAGCAAAAAGTGTTTGAATGCACAGTAATCAACTCTCAAATTTAAAAAAAGAAAAACACAAAATCACACCCCTTGTGTTGAATCAACAACTTATGTATAAATAGGCTTTGAATAACTTCATCTTTAAGTCAAACTAGGATAGGTCAGCAACCATCAACAAGTTGAATCCTAGTTGAAGTAAACATGACCGGCTTTATGGTAAATAAGTCTCCTACTTGAATTAAATCTAATGAACAACTTATCCTTTAAGATAGCAAGGAATCTTAGTCAAAGTTGAACTTTGAATTCCATCAAAATTGTCGCCTCACTTGGATTTGAAATTAATCTCTTTTAAATATGAATTTTATCACCTAAATTATCTTGAATAATATTCAAATAAATTTATTCATAAATCAACTTCCTGTCAGCTTCAAAACTCTTCCAAGAGATAAGGATAATGATACTTGTTGATATAGTGTACAATAAGGGAAGAGAACAAAGAGGAGATCAAGGTGGTGTTGTGGAGGTCTGTTCACCCAAAAAGGCCGAGAGTCGGAACAAAGACAAGAGAACAGGCTAACTGAGAGGATAATTCCTTAGAGTAACTTTAGGGTGTTGGAAATCGATCTCTACTTCATTGTTGATCAAGGTATTTATAAGAGAGGTCCCATTGTCCATTAATGTGACGTGGTAGCTTGCTATGAGGAAAGTTATCCTCCTCCAATGCGTGGAGGATGTGCATCGTGGGGCTGATTCCATGATTCTTTCAAATAGTATGAGGTTGTTACGCTCAAGTAGGCCCTACAAGACCTTGAGGGCGTATTCACACTTGATGAGTGTTCACACCTAAAAGGCAGGTGGTTGGCCCTTTCTGAGAGGAGCGATGGCGTTATCCAAGGGTGCTGAGAGTGGGTGGTTAAGGGCGTAGGATGTTGGTGTACCCTTGATCCAAGCGTGTGGTTCATCAAGGCACAATTTCAGACAGTGTCAACAAGGAGGTCAACACTACTTTTGATGTTGACATGTGTTCAAATTGCAGAGGGTATAACAATACTCAATTATCTCAAACTTCTCCACTTCTTCCCTAAGTTATTATATATCACAAATGCATAATACGTTACAATTAATAATTTACAACATCTTTTTTATACATTGTCTAAAACTACTCATAACTTCTCCTCAACTAGTAAATAGAAGGATAAAATATGTTTAAGTGTACTCTAACCCACATTCTCGACACATGACGACAATATCGATGCCAATCGAGTTGAAACTCAATTGGCATTTATAGCATCTTTATTACAATTTATAATATATTACAATTAATAATTTGTAGATGATATATATGGTTAAGGCTATATTTAAAGATATATATTTTTGAGGTATAAGATATATATAATTTTATAAACCTTGTGATATATTTTAAATATTATGTAAAGTGAAGAACCAGCTATTTAATATCCAGAACTACAATAATATGACGAATAGAGTAATGAATTTAGATGTTTGAATATATATATTATCTATAAAAGTAAAGCAGAATTGAATAATAGAACATCAAACAGTTTAAAATTTCTACAACATCAAAACTCTAATCCACTGAACTTAAACAAAACAAGTAGTGCCCCCAGTTAAAAAAAATTGGAAGGTTGGAAAAAGGAATTGAAAGAAAATAGAAAAATAGAAAAACGTGATAGCTAAATGTTTGGACTTCAAACTCCTTTTCATTGAACTATAATTGAATATGTAGTTTACTCAAGGATTCATGAACCATTATAAAATTTTCATACACTTTTTCACTTTATATTAGAAAAAAATTAGATTAACATATTCAATGTTTTGATTTTTTTTTGAAGTATGAAAACGTGTTGATGTGACCTATTGTGTACCCATATATTTTTAAAGGTGTTAAGTTTGGAGCATGGACATGTTATTGGGAAGAAAATTTTACCCTTTCCATAGTTGTTGTTCTTCTAAAGTTCAAAGTAATTGATCGTACAAACAAATTAAACCACAAATTTCCCTTAATCTATGCTTAGGAATTTTAGTCAACCCCTAATGTTCGCAACATTAAGAGAAAATCTTTAGTCAACAGGAATTGTTTCAAAAATTGTGTGCAAAGTAGTCTTACCGAAGAAGTTTACAAATAAATATGATATATGTTTTATGTAACAGTTAGAATTGGTTTAAGAGTTGTCGAGGGGAATTGTCTTCTTTCTGAAGAAGTCTTTGAATCGATTAACCCAGATCCTAACAATAGAAAATTTTATTTTCAGTCTTTGTAGAAAAGCTGTGAACGGTTTATGAAAGATGACATCTTGGTCGGTGGAAATAGACATCTAGACACGTCATACCTCGAGCCATCAATCTAAATTTATAGGCTAAATTTAACTTTAAAGAAAACAAATTAAAAAAAAATACAAATATTAACATTCTAAAAAAAATGTTTTATATAAATATTTGTATATACTTTATAAATAATTTTTTTTGTTGAACGAGTTAAAATTTAAAAATACAAATACGTCATAGCTACATGATCTTCTCAATCTCGATAGGTACAAACTTGTAATGTGGTCCAAAGGAATCTCACCTTTCATCAAATAAACAAATAAAAACAACATACGATTAAAAAGAATCCTAATAATTTATTTATGTTAAAATTAAGGGTGAGTAAAACTCGATTTCATTTAAAAAATTAAATTTTAAATTAATTGAATTGAGTTATTCGATTTTTTCGAGTAAACTCGAGTAAGTAATTTGAGTTTCGAGTTCAAGTCGAGTTGAAATTTACAATTTGAATAACTTGAATAATTCGAATAATAGATTGGTGTAAATATGCCTTTGTCCTTACCAATTTTGAAATGAGAAAATTGGTCTCTTTCTCAACAAAAATTATAAAATAATTCAAAATTATTTTATATTTACAGAAATTCTAAAATTTACATTATTTAAAAATTATAAAATAATAAAATAATAATTTTGGGACCTAAATAAGTTAATTAATTATTCAAGTTTATCATACTAAAGTGTTTTTTTCTTATTTTTCTTTGAAAAAGTTTTTAAATATATATGATTTCAAATTTATGTGCTAAAATATAAAATTAATTATACTGTACAAAATTTTAATTTGACATATTTAATTTTTAATTTAACTCGAACAATTCAATTTGACTTTACTTAAATTTTATTTCACTCGACTTGATTCAAAAAATTACTTAAATTAGGATGATAAAATAAAAACATCAACTCAATTAACTTAAAAATTTTCGCTCAATTCAATTGAACGCTCACCCGTAATTAAAACAATATGATCAGTTTTAACAATAATGTAAGATAAAGAAATGGCGCCCAATTTTTGGGCAGAAATGGGTTTTGAATTTTGATGAACCCACCGTCATAACTTATAATTGAGCCATTGGGCCTATGCCCATCGCTCCTTCAGCACCTCTGATTTGCCGAAGGCCTAGTAAATTTAGGTACAATCAGATTTAAAATAAGGTTTAATTCAGTATTTAGTTCTTGAGGTATACATACTAATTTTGTATTCTAATATTTAACATGTTAAATTTTGAGTTATAAATGAATCGAGCTTAAATGAATGAAATTTTTGTTCATATTCGTTTATTTATTTTTAAGTTCATTGGTATTCATTTATTTAAAACTATGTGTGTTTATGTTAGTTTAAATGAACATGTATGTTCATGAACATTAAACGAACATGTTCACGAATAACATTCATTAGTAGATAAACTAATTTTATCTCAATTTTATCCCTTGGTTGGCAAAGACAAGTTAATATTATATGTTTTATTATCTCATTAGTAGATAAACTAGTTTTTATTCATAAATTAAGTATTTCTATAGTTCCATCTAGTGATATTAAAACTTGTTAAATTTAAATATCATGTGATGGTCTAATAGTTAAGGATATTTACCGTCCCAGTTGTGATTTAGGTTTGAATCGCGTTTGTTGTTTAGGCTTTTCTCTATTATTGTAATTCACCAAAAAAATAAATAAATAACTTGTTCAATTTGATCTAAACATCGGTCCAAGAAAAAAAGGAAAAAAATTGCTAATAATTTAAATGATTAAATGGTTGAAGTTGGTCTCTATATAAATTATGTAGTTTATAGAACATAAAAATTAAAAAATATATATGAGTGGATCTAAAATGAGCTTAGGTTAGTCATTTACAAATATGGATGGATTTGGCAAAATTTTAGGCACATATTTCGCGCTAGGCTGAGCATGATCAAGTAAAAACGTGTTAATGCCATACTTAAATCTAATCTGACCCATAAACACCATTGTTCTTGCTCAAGAAAAATATAAATTTCATTTAATGAAAAACAAAATAAGAGCAAACTCGAGAGAAAAGCTACTTGGAGCATAGGAAATGTTCAAGAAACACGAAAGTGCTACCCAAAAAACATCCCGAGTCTCCTATTTATAAAGAAACAACAAGACGGTGAAAGAAAAAGAAGAAAGGAAACCCTCGAAAGCAGTGTAATTGTTGACCACTCAAATGACACTACATTATAAGAAACTGTTAGGATTGACCCGATTAAGCAACAAGAAAAAATAGCGGAATAAATTAAGAAATTGAACACACACAAATTTAACGTGAAAAAACCCCTCTAAAGAGGATAAAAAAACCACGGGCAAAGATAATTTTACTATAATGGCAAAAGAACGAAGAGTACAAAATATGGAGATAAAAACTAAACCCCGAAAACCCGAAAACAAAGAACCCTCAAAACTTAAACACAAAATTCTCTAAATGTGTTAGAGTTCTAATATCTAATGGGTGTGTTTTCTAAGGTTGTAAAAGAGCCTATTTATAGGTTAAATTCATAGGTCAAATAATAATAAAATAATCTAAACTAATCAATGTTTGATTGAAACAAATAAACAGAGTTTAACTAGAAGATTACTTCTCAAATTTGACTGAAATAGGAGTCATACTTAACAAATCTCCACCTTGACTCATATTTCCACAATGCCATCTTTGCCAAAACCTACCACGAGCCTATCTTGAACCATGCAGGGAATTAACTGAGTCGAATCTGTGCTTAAAAACTGGAAGACTTCTAAATCAAAACTAACCCAGGTTTGATTTTCACGAACACAGTGCCCTAACTTTTCAAAACCTGCATCCAAAATAGAACCTCTCTTCAACGAAATAGTCATACATTTTTCCCTCCTATGACCAAGTTTCCTTCGCTCTAAATGAGTTAACTTCGACTCTGTAACGGACGAGGGACGTCTGATTTCACCAGTCATTGTAGAACCTTCCAGAATATAAAGACTGCCAGTTCTTTTACCTTTTAACAAAATGAGGCTCCACGAGATACTTTAATGCCACTCGACTCGATGTTGATTCTGCATTCTTTCAAGTCTAAAATACTCAAGGAGATGAGATTCTTTCGTAAATCAGGTACATACCTGACATCTGAGAATGTCTTAATCGTTCCATCGTGTATCCTAATTTTAATAGTACCAATACCAATTACCTTACTAGATGAATCGTTTCCCATGCACACAACTCTACTTTCAACCGAACTGTATGTGGAGAACCATTCTCTATTGGGACACATGTGGAAAGAACATCCCGAATTTAGGATCCACTCAGACGTGAGCTTGGAGTTATCGCTCGTTGACACTAATAAGAAATCATCACCGCTTTCATCGACCAAATTAGCATCAGCTACATCTTCCTCGTTACTCTCAACAACTCTTTATGTCACAGTTTATAACAATCTACTTTGACGTGACCTAACTTTTTACAATAGCGACACCTTTTGTCTCGTTTCTTTGATGCTATCAAAACGAAAGCTTGCCTCTCTGCCTTGCTATCAAAATGAAGCTCATTGTCGAGTTTGTCTCTACTCAACAAATGACCCTTCACATCTTCGAACAAGAGTTTGTCTCTGCCATAAATCAGGGTCTCTCTGAAAGAATTGTATGAACCGGGTAAAGAGCACAATAATAGCATAGCCTGATCTTCATCGTCAATATGAACCTCAACATTCTTTAAATCATTTAAAAGAGTAATGAATTAACTGATGTGATCTCTAAGAAGCTCACTTTCATTCATGCGAAACGTAAATAGACGTTGTTTCAACACTAAACGGTTAGCCGGAGACTTAGTCGTATAAAGAGTTTCTAACCTTTTCCACAAGGAAGATGAGGTCTTCTCCATCAATACCTCTTGCAATACCGTATTCGCGAGGCACAACTGGATTGCAGACAAAGCCTTTTCATCAAGCTCTTCCCATTCTGCTTTATTTAGATTCTCAGGCTTTTTCCCGGTAACAACCTTTTTTAAACCGGATTGAACTAGAATTGCCATCATCCGAACTTGCCACAGATTGAAATTTGTCTCACCATCGAACTTCTTAATTTCAAACTTTGTTGTTGCCATATCTGAATAGGCTGATATATGAAAATTAAACTAGCTCTGATACTACTATTAGGATCGACTCTATTAAGCAACAAGAAAAAATAGCGGAGTAAATTGAGAAATTGAACACACACAAATTTAACGTGGAGAAACCCCTCCAAATAGGATAAAAAAATCATGGGCAAAGATAATTTTACTATAATGGAAAAAGAACGAAGAGTACAAAAGATGGAGATAAAAACTAAACCCCGAAAACCCGAAAACAAAGAACCCTCAAAACTTAAACAAAAGATTCTCTAAATGTGTTATGAGTTCTAATATCTAATGGGTGTGTTTTCTAAGGTTGTAAAAGAGCCTATTTATAGGCTAAATTCATAGGTCAAATAATAATAAAATAATCTAAACTAATCAGTGTTTGATTGAAACAAATAAACAGAGTTTAACTAGAAGATTACTTCTCAAATTTGACTGAAATAGGAGTCATACTTAAGAGAAACAATTATGCCCCACCAGTTTCTAAATTTCAAACAAATGACAAATAATCTTTGCATCCCAACATCAGCATTTCAAACAACACTAGCCTTTGTCGTTGCCAACAAAAAGCTTCCTGACCGCCATAGTATACCAATCTCAGAAGAATTGACTTTATAAACCCCTTTTCAACTTGGGTGGGAAGATGGTTGTGACAAAACATCCCCTACACCGTAGGCATAAAATCTATGTTGTTACAAATACTTAATGGACAATGCCATGATACCATCGTCGTAACTCCATCAAGGACAACTATCACATTCAGTCTAATCTCATTTAATGATTCCAGCTATCCAAACTCACCAACTCACAAGAAAGTTCCATCATGCCCAGTACCCAAGCTACGCCCTTCTCCCCTCCATAAATTACCTCCTCCGAAAAGGAGAAGCAAACATGAAATATTGAAACTCTACATCTACGAATACTCAATATTCTCCAATGACTATATCTAGCAGCTATTCACACTGTCAAAATTATTTTTTTTTAAAAACAATGGGTCGACTTTGATTTTAAAATGAAAACGAAAAACGGGAGTTGCCACCAATCCTTTTTGATGAGGTGTGATAGGGTCACCTCCTAAGATGATTGTTTTTAATAAACAATTTGATTTATTAAAACAACGCTTTTGGTCTACAAAATTCAGAAAGATGGGTTCGGGAGTCGGTTACATACGAGGAAGGATTAGCACCCTCATAACGCCCAAAATTGGTACCTAATTGATTAATTAATGTCGTAATGTTGAAAGTTGAAAACTCGAAAAGAATTTAAAATACGATCATTTTTTATTAATGTTAATTTAAAAAAAACGCTTGAATAAATTGAAACGAGCATCAAAGGTGCACTCGTCCTGCGATAACACTATGCTACATCCCTTAAGTTAGGATGCAACATTTGAACCATCGAGAATAAGCTTGTCTTTAATTTTTATTTAAAACTTATGTATTTTAAATTGAAAAGGATGTTCGGTTGCTTAGATTTAACGAGAAAATTGAAACCCCGTAAGTTAGGTACGACTTCTCAAATTTCTAAAACAACGAAACATTACCTTATTTTTAAAAATTTCTTTTTTTTTTGAATAATAGTGATTACAAAACCTAAGCGATGCGAGCTATTTAGTTGAAATATAATAAAATGGCTTATTATGGATAAAGTAAAAAATTAAACGTGACCTTTGAAGTGATTTTAATGAAATGTGATAGAATGATAATATACAACATGGAGTAATAATTTATGAATAAAATGTTACACTAATGAATCACAATAACATGAAAATACAAATTAACGAATTATAATACGCATAATGGCAATAATCACACAACACATGTTACTTTAATATCAATATTAATAATCAAAGACAAATGAAATAAATAATATATAAAAGCAGTTTAAAATAAATAATATGCAAAAATAAATTTAAAATAAATAATATACAAAACAACTTAAAAATGAATGATATATATAAAATTTTTAAAATAGATAATATATATATAAAAGTTTAAAATACATAATAAGAAAAACTTAAAATAAATAATTAAACAATTTAAAATAAATAATATATGAGAAAAAAGTTTAAAATAAATAAACAAATAAGAAATTTGCAAAAATAAATTGAAATCAAACAAATTTGGGACCAAATCAGAATAAAAATAAAATTTAAAGTAAAAGCTTCGAAGAAATAAGTAAATAAGGACTAAAGTGAAAGGACGCGAAAGGGCGGAGGACCAAATGGGAAAAAAAACCAATCCTCGGACACGTGTCTGTTTTTCAAAGAGTCAATGGGTCAGGGACTTGATTGAAACGCGCAACAAAATTCTGGGGTCGAGTTTATAAAATAAGAAAAAGTAGCAAAATGACTAAATTAAAAGAAATTAAAAAATCGGAAGGGTCAGGGGATAAATAACCCATTGAACAAAACACGCGGATCCCTTAGAGCGGGTCGGGTCGCCTCGGGTGGCCTTAAACGTTGGCGCCTGGGTTCCTAACCGAAAACGGCACCGTTTTGATGTTCTATATAAGCCTAAAAAAAAAAAAAAAAAAAATTCATTCCATCCCTTCTTCAAAAAAAAAAAAAAAAGCTCTCAAACTCTCTCCCTCTCCCTAGAATCAGGCCAAGCTCTGGTCATTGGACCATCGTGGTGGCCGCCGGCGACGGCGTCGCCATCCACGGTGGTCGAACAAACAAAAAGGTCTCATTTTGGGTTTTTTCTTCTCGGGCCTAAAGGCGTCGTTTTTCATTGGAAACGACGAACATCGGCCATCCACGGCGGCACAAACGCAAGAAAGGTGAGATTTTTTTTCTTTCTTTTTTTATTTTCTGTTTTCTTTCTTAAAAAAATAAAATAACGAAATAAAAAAAAAAGAGCAGAATAAAACATTTAGAAATGATTGTTGTATTTGTCTTTGTATATGTATTCAGTGTAGAGAAAAAAAAATACATTTGTAGTGGCTTTTACAGCCGAAAAAAATATTTACAACTGTTTTTGGTTTTTTGTTTGATTCTTGCTGCTGTCTACTTGCAGGTATGAAGACAGTGTGCTGACGTGGCGGAGGAGGTACGAAGATGCTGCGGCAGCTGAAGGCTAAGGGTTTTTAGGGTTTTTTCATTTTCTGATTTTGGGCTATTAATATTTGGACTTTGTATAAGGGTTTTTGGGCCATTATTGAGTTATTTATTTTTATTTAATATATGGGTCTGGGCTAAAATTGGGCTCTACACACTTTCCACCATATGAATCGCCCTTTTCTTAGTGACTTTTCATACTCCACGGTGTAAATGGTGACAATCAATCATCCCCAACTTTTTTGTTATAACTGTATAGTTCAATTGCTTTCATTTTAGAATCCAAACCACTATTGGAACAATGAGGTTTAAACACGAGACATGTTGTAGCGATATTCTAGGAAGTTGACATTTGGTGCAAACTGCAAAGCACCACTTCCAAGTAGCCTTTACTTTCCCCCCGTCATATTCACTGAAATCATGGGCTCCTATTATCAACATTTTGCACCCCGTCGTATTCTTCAATTCATTCACCACTTCTCTTTCTTTCTTTATTAATTGTTTACCAACAAGAGTGTTTCTTTTCTTTAAGATAGTATTTGAAAAGTTATCTAGCAATTAAAAATGAGTGTAGTTGTTTGTAATTATAGAAGAGTGACATGTTTAGATAACTATTGTAATTACACTTTTCACTTCTTAAAAGGGAGTGTGAGAATTGAAGTAATTACGCACGTAACTACATCCAAAATCAATTTTAAAAAATTATTTTATACAAATTATATTATAACCATGAATACATATGAATGTCTAGGATGATTATGATAAAAAAAACCTTATATTATAAATCCTGAAAAATATAAAAATAATTTGTTTATTTTATAAAGTTATAAAAAATTATATCATTTAGATTATAATTTTTTAAAGTTATGGTCAAAAATTTTATTAGAAAAACCAATCTACATATTATAAAAAAGCGTTATAATATATTTATTTATAAAAGTTATGGCTAAGAAGTATGGTCATAACTTATTTATTTTTCATGTTATATATCATAATTTATTTATAAAAATAACTTTCTAAAGTTATGACAAAACTTATGTTATTTATAAAAAAAATATTATGAAAGTTTTGGTCAATTTGTAAAACATTTTAATAAATGTTATATATTATAAATTTTATATTTTTACTTAGCTTACATATTATAAAAATATTATTTTGATTGTGAACCCAAATATTATAAGGTCGGTGCTAATTATGCAAATAGAAAAAGTTTTCTTACATCATATCGTGGGATATGATACCATTTGAGAGAATAGTGCAAACACATGCACCATGAACAACTCATGAACTCTTTAATTTGAGACATTCAAGGCATCAAAATGTGGTTGAGAAGACATTTGTTATTCTAAAAAATTATTTCTTATATTAACAACACTTTAGTATAGGATAAAAAAACAAGGTTATATCATACTAACATGTTACATATTTTATAACTTCAATCATAAGTGGAATTAACATGATCCAAACTTAGAAGAGTATATGGAAGAATGAGTGTCGAAACCTTTTTTATTTTGGAAAACGGGGATCAACTTTAAAATGAAACATGGAGTCGCCACCAATCCTTTTTGTTTAGGTGTGATCGGATCACCTATAAAACATTTTATTTTATTAAAATATTTATTTTGGCCTACAAAATTTAAGAAAATGGGTTCGAAAGTCGATTACGTACGAGGAAGGATTAGCACCCTCGCAACGCCCAAAATTGGTACCTCATTGATTAATTAATGACCTAATGTCTAAAATTTGAAAAGATTTTAGAATACAATCTCTTTTAAAAATATTTGAATATACTCGAATTGAATGTTAAGATTCTCTTGCTCCGAAGGAATAAAATATCACACCCAACACGTTAGGATGCGACAATTTAAATCCTCGAATCCAAGATTATCTCATGATTTGCAAAACTCATGCATTGAAAATATCAAAAGGATATTCGATTATTTGGCCAAACGAAAAATCGAAACACAGCACGTTAGGGCACAATTTCTCAAATTTCCAAACACAAAACATTGCCTTATTTTGAAAGCTTTTACTAAGCGATTATAAAATGGACTCAACAAAATATTTGTTTAGCTTGTTTGGGGATAAAAGATAATCAATATCGGGCGAAAGTCAGAATTTGAATCACGATGCAATAACAAGAAATAAAAACTTAGTTATAAGCATGAATGGTAATACATGACAATAATATTATACGCATGAATAATAATCATATGAAAATAATAATTGTAGAGCCCAAATTATGCCCGGGGCCAAAACCAATTAAACCAAATCCAAAATAAACAAAACAAAAGTCAAAAATTAAAAATAGTACATTTTACAAAACTAGCCCAAATTTCAGCCCAAACCCAATACAACCTAAACAAAAAATCAAGGTTTTAGAAACCGTAGCAACCAACGCCGCCAGCAGCCACATCCACGCTCGCACACTCGTGTCTTATGTCTGTTGTGATTTAAGTGTCTAGGGTACTCTTGCATCATATTGCATGATCGTTGTGGTCATACATTTTAAGTGAGAGTGAGAAGATACTTTTTCGTGAGGTTTTCACCTCTATGCAGGATAGTGAATCGCTTTCGGGATACATCCGTACCTATGTCTTCGTGAGATTTTCATCTCCGTGCAGCCGTAGGGAAATGTATTCCCCTAAACTGAACTCGATCCGTATGGGCCTATAATGGGTGAGGATCGAGGAATCTACTTGTTCAAGTACCTTTGCTTTAGAGCCAAACAGCATATAGTGAACCCTAGGAGCCCACTTTAGGTAGAACTATGTTGAACCCTAGCATTTACCTAGATAGGTGTTTGATTTTTACCATCTGCATATGATACTAACGTGTTTTCTTTTGTTTATGACTACATTGCATTTCATCATCATAGAAAGGAGGTGTTGATTCATATTCGATTGCTAAATAGAAGAGTTTGTCATAAAAAATAGATTTCTTGATAAAGTGAGTTATAATACGTTTGTCCAAATATAGTCCAAGTGAACACAATGAGAAAAGATTGATAGTATATGACTTTGCCTCGTTACCCGGGGATTCAAGCCAACAAGGATTATTCGAGAGCCATCACATCTCAGTTTTCTTAAAGAAGCTTATGAGCATCGTAGAGGACAAGTGAGTGAAGAGTTATGGCATGGATCAAGCAACAAGGAGCTAGAAGAGGCATCTATTGAGAAAGTTCATCGGGACATGACCATAACATCCGGATACAAAGAAAAAGATTAGTGTCTTCACCTGGACTATTGGGACGAAACCGCATATGTAATCCGTTTTATGTAAAAAAAATTATTTTGTAGAAAAGTTCTTCTAATGGAATTAAATTCAGAATCAACGCCTCTCTTTCTTTTTGCATTCATTCCTTTGCATTACATTTCATGCATTTGCATTACATCGCATCATATGCATTAAATATCATAAAAGAACCCTATTAACTAAAGATCGTATTAGAGCTACCCTGGAACATCATTATTACACTCAAAGAAAAACGAAAGTCATGGATCAAAGGTTAGAGAGGTTAGAGCAGATGCAAAAGAGATGTATGACCAATTGTAAACGTAGATGCAAGAACAGTTGGCTAAGATGCAACAAGATATGAGGGATCAAATGCTGGAATCCCAGAAAATCATGATGAGCCAGTTAACACAATTATTGACTGGAGGGCCTGATAAGGGAAAGAGTCCTATGGTCGATGCCGGAGATGATAATGAAGATTTTGCTTATCCTTCAGGCCTTGCCCAAGTAAATTCCCAAGTACAACCATCAAAAGTGTCTGTTAATATCAAACCCCAGTATCAATCCGGTACCTCAGCACCAGTAAACTTCTCGACAGGCTCGAGCTCCAACCCCAAAGACAATTTGGCAAAACCAATGGTCTCTGACTTCGATGATACGATAGAAAGGGAAAAAACAGAGGCGGAGCTCCCAAAACAGTTTGAAGATCGATGCAAATGGTTGGAAGAGAACTTCAAAACATTGGAAAGCGCTGATTATCAATGCAAAGTGGATGCTAAGAAATTGAGTTTAGTCCTAGATCTGGTACTCCCACCAAAGCTGAAGATGCCAGAATTCAAAAAATACAACGGGACCAGCTGCCCTGATGCCCATATTACAATGTTCTGTTGGAGAATGATGGGATATGTCAGCAAAGACCAGTTGTTGATCCACTGTTTCTAGGATAGTCTAACTAAAACCGCGGTTAAATGGTACAATCAGTTGAATCATACTCAAGTCAAATCATGGAAGGATTTAGCACAGGCCTTTATGAAGCATTATGGCCATGTGATCGATATAGCGCCTGACAGGATCACGTTACAAAACATGGAGAAAAAGTCGGGCGAAAGTTTCAGGAAATACGCCCAGAGGTGGAGGGAAGTCTCTACACAGGTCCAACCGCCACTGCTAGAGAAAGAAATGACCATGCTCTTCATTAATACCATGAAAGCACCTTTTATCAATCATATGTTGGGAGTGCAACTAAGAGCTTCGAAGACATAGTGATGTAGGGCTAAATGATAGAAAATGAGATAAGATGTGGAAGGATAGAGGCTGAAGAAATCACGAGAAGGTCAGCTCTGAAGAAAAGGGAAAATGAAGTAAGTAATGTGAGCTCGGGTTATTCAAAATCATTCATCATCAATCAATCGAGAAGCGATAGCATGGACGATGAAGCCTCACCAAGGCAGGAGTCCAACACGAGGCAGAATACCGAGAAATTCTAGTTTACTCCCATACTAATGACGTATAGGGAGTTGTCCAAAAATTTGTTCGACGCACACATTGTAGCCCCTGTCTATTTAAAATGTTGCAATCCCCATATCCTAAATGGTACGATACAAGCACTCAATATGAATACCATACGGGGATAATGGGGCACCCGATAGAGAATTGCTTCCTTTTCAAAAAGCTAGTCGAAAGGTTAATCAAAATTGGCATTATCAAGTTCGATGATGCACCTATCGTAGGAAATTTGATACCCAATCACATTGATAATGGGGTCAACGCGATAATTGAGAGTACAAGAAAAAGAATCAAGTTGAATGTTGCAAAAATAAGAACCCCGTTGAGAGAGGTCTGGAGAAGAATGGTGGAAAGAGGTTTAATCATGAAAGATGTAGGGGGCGAATCCCGAGAAGCGAGGAACTACTATGAGTTCCACGATGTGGAGGACCATGAGATTCAGAGGTGCACCAAATTTAGGGCCTTATTGTAGGGTCTAATGAACAATAAAGAGTTAGAGTTCTTCGAGTTCATTAAATAGGAGGACGTGCGCACCATAAGAGGAGAGTCAGTAGAGAAGGGCGCCGAGGTCAAATGGGGATCATTGACTTTTCCCCCATACATCCAAGGCATTCATTATGCCTCCTGAATCGGGATGACAAGAGAAGGGATGGCTGAAGATATAATGAAAACCTTGAGCATCAACGCCGTATTCGAAGAGGGATCGACTGAGAAAACCTAGGGGGCATTCGCCCCTACGAGCCTAGAAGTGTTCTGAACAACTGAATTGCGAAGGAAACTCCTGTAGTTTTTAGAGCTAACACAGAGTAATGTTCAAAACACACCTGTTGTTTTAAGCCTAGAAACAATAAGAATCTTTTATGAATTAGCCTTCTGTTCAAACATCTTTATTTTCAATAAAAAATACATTTTTGTGTTTCATGTCGAGGAAATATTTTTTATTTTTTTTATGTCATACTATACATTCTTTTGTTCTTTAGAATGTTCTTTCATTTTTCATTCATGATCATAGATAATCATCCTTAGAATCATTTATTCTTTGGAATTTACCTTCGTACCTATAATAGGTACCCAGATATCGAGACATGAGCAACACTGTTACGGACTCCCTTTTGAGTGAAATATGATTCTAAAAGGATCTAAGGATTTTGAAGATGACAGAGTTTGTAACTCATCTTTTGATTTGTTAAGGATGGTGGAGCAAGATGAAAATAGACTCTACCGTACAAAGGGTCAGTGGACATTGCAAGTCTAGGAAAGGAGTGAAGATCAAAGCCTAGCCCAGCACAGAAATAAAGCGAGACGTCATTGAGTTATTCCAAGAATTCAAAGATGTCTTTGCATGATCGCATCAAGATATGCCTAGGCACGAGGATGCTGTAGAGTGTTCGAAAAGGTACATGCTAATAATTTTCCGATAGTCAGGCTGATTATAAGGTTCGGGTACTGCTGGTCCTCCATGAAAAGGAGATTACATCAATTATGCCGTAAATTCCAAATTGAGGAAGATAAGACTTTTGTGCTTATTTTATTTTTTCCTATATTTGGGGTATAGATGTTATTGGGACGATCTCGTCAAAAGCATCTAGTCAACAGCAACTAAATTGCATGATTGTCAATTACTCCACTAGGAGGGTAAAGGTCGCTTCATGTGCCAAAGTCACAAAGTCAACAATCATCAAATTCAAATTCGAATTCAAAAAAGTGGCAACAAAGAATGCCAGAAAGGAACATGTCTAGCATAAGGTCAAAGTTTATAGTCTATTAAAAGATCAGACACCATATCAGTGCAGTAAAGGAAAAAAAATATTTGAGAGATGATTGAGACTTGTAAAAATTGGCATAGAGAAGTTACCATTTACCCTCTATACCTCTCGAATGTTGGCCAAGACCTTGTCGGAGCAAAACCTTTCTCATTGGTTTATGGAATGGAAATAATTTTCAAAGTTGAGATTTTTTCTCCGAGCTTTGCTTGAATTAAGAATTGGATGAAGCAGAACATCTCTAGTAAGCTTGATTGAAAGTGTTCATCATGGTCGGATGCACCAAAAATAGATGATACAAGTTTATAACAAAAAAGGGTCGCCCAAGAGAATCTCGTGATGGTAAAAAAAGATCCTTCTCATGCAAAAGAGACTTTAGAAGAAAGTTGATGCCGAATTGAGAAGGACTTTATGTGATTAAAAAGGCCTTTTTACCATCCGGAGAAAGCCTTTTTAATCACATAAGGTCCCCAGATCTTATCTCTACTGAGCAGGTAGATTCCCTAGAGGACAATGTAGCAAAATTGATGAGAGTTATAGAAGTTAGCAGATCTTATCTCTATTGAGAATGAGTAGAACAGATTGAAGACAGTAAGCTTTAACCCCCTAAGCAGTAAGGTAACAGGCTAAAAATAGCAGATCTTTTCTCCACTGAGCATGAGTGGAGCAGATCGAAGACAATAAGTCTTATCTCCATGTATCGACAATGGAGCAGACTAAAGATAGCTGATCTTATCTTCACTGAGCAGGAGTGGATCAGATCGAAGATAGTAAGTCGTATCTCCATGTATCGACAATAGAGTAGACTGAAGATAATAGATTTTATATCCACTGAGCAGGAGTGGAGCAGATCGAAGATAGTAAGCCTTAGCTCCATGTATCGAAAATAAGCAGACTGAAGATAACAAATCTTATCTCCACTAAGCAAGAGTGGAGCAAATCGAAGACAGTAAGTCTTATCTCCATGTATCGACAATGGAGCAGACTGAAGATAGCAGATCTTATCTCCACTAAGTAGGAGTAGAGCAGATCAAAGACGATGAGCTTTAATCCCCTAAGCAGTAGGGTAACAGACTGAAGATTACAGATCTTGTCTCCCTAAATAGTAGTGGAGCAGATCGATGACGATGAGCCTTAATCCCCTAAACAGTAGAGTAACATGCTAAAAATTAAAGATCTTATCTCCCTAAGCAGTAGTGGAGCAGATCGATGACGATGAGCCTTAATCCCCTAAGCAGTAGGGTAACAAGCTAAAAATTACAGATCTTGTCTCCTTAAGCAGTAGAGGAGTAGATCGAAGACGATGAGCCTTAATCTCTAAGTAATAGGGTAACAGGTTGAAGATTACGGATCTTATCTCCCTAAGTAGTAGTGGAGAAGATCAAAGACGGTGAGCCTTAATCCCCTAAGTAGTAGGGTAATAGGCTGAAAATTATAGATCTTATTTCCCTGAGCAGTAGTGGAGCAGATCGATGACAATGAGCCTTAATCCCCTAAGCAGTAGGGTAATAGGCTAAAAATTACAGATATTATCTCCCTAAGCAGTACTAGAGCAGATCAATGACGATGAGCCTTAATCCCCTAAGCAGTAGGGTAACAGGCCGAAAATTACAGATCTTATCTCCTTAAACAGTAGTGGAGCAGATCGAAGACGATGAGCCTTAATCCCCTAAGCAGTAGGGTAACAGACTGATAACACTCTAGAATGTCATGTTTTTATGTGCTAATTACATATTAATTTTGAGTGTGATTCTACTAATTTGGGCTATTTATGGACTTTTATCTCGTAGGGACTTAATTGGAGACCAAAGCAAAATTGAGGGCCAAAACTGTGAAATTGGAGACAAAATGGACCAATGCGCGAAAAAAAAGAAAAGATGGTGCCAAAAGTGCAAACATGGAGGGCAGAGAGGTTGAAATGCAAAAAGAAGAGATTTTGCTTTATCAAACTCTATTTTAATTATATTAGGATAATTAATATTAGGATAATTCTTTAGGATTATTTAATTTATTTATTTATCTCTATTTATCTTCAATTAAATTGTAATTATCATTGGGAGTTTGAGTAGAACTAGTCCATCTACCTGAGCACTATAAATAGGGGATGAAGTGACTCATTTTGGGTGTTCATTCTTTTTCTGAAAACTCTCTCCCTATAGCCTTTTGTGCTTTCTATATTTATTTCAATAAAAATTCTTTTCTCCATTCTCTTATATTTATTTTCTTTCACATCCCATCCATGAGCCACTAAAAATCCATCTAGCCAAGGTTATCAATTCCTTAAAAGGTTCTTGAGGCTTAGAATCAGACTTAACTTCCTCACTAAGTATTCATCACTTTTTCAGCATTACTGGTGACGCTTTTGTCCATGTCTCTTAAGAAGTGATCTTTTCAACGTGTGCAAGGAACGGCTGCTTTGTATATTTTGAGGAGGTCGCACAGTCGGTTTGTTAGCTTACTGCGTTAGAAGTTGGCGAGCCCAAGAGACAAAATGGCGTGGGATTCGCCATTGAGAACCGTTGATCTAGCATAGATTACTCCACGGAAGCCATTGTAAGCTAGAGTCAGGTTCCTTAAATCTGTAAGTCTAAATTCTTGGAGCTGGTGGTCGTAGACGTCCTCTTCCACTATAACTGGCTTACTTGGATAGAGGAAGGTCATCTAAAAGCCGAAGATTGAATCCAAGGTGAAACAAGACAACCGGAGGCTAGAATCTCACCAAATAAGAAACTCCCTCTTCTTTAAACTCTTTTATTTTTCCTTTTAATTTTCGCAATTTACTTTCACGATTTCAATTCCCTTTATATTCTTATCACAGCTCAAAATTATTAATTCTGTTTTTTTTCCAGGAACGCACGTTTTCTTGGGCACGATTCTGCCCAGGATTTTGAAAAATAGGCATTTGTATAATCCGATCCCTGTGGACTTGACCCTACTTCCCATTTACTGTTATTTTTATTATTTTAAGGAATAGGATATTATTTTTGGTGTTTCCAACGACGCACCAAATTTTGGCGCCATTGCCAGGGATCGGTAATGTACTAATCTTCTTTTTTATTTTCTATGACCAGATCTGCTCCAGGTACTCTTGCGTTTGATTCAGAAATTGAAAAGACTACAAAAGCTAATCGCAAGGAAACAAAGCTAAGGAAAAGGTAATCAGCGGTGATTGGGACTCAAAGCAATCCACCGCCAGAAATTAGAATCAACGAAAAAGTAGAATCTAGGGTTAACGAGAACCCTATTCAAACACTTGAAAGTAAAGCAGAAGAAGTCGATTCACTTGAAGAAATGTTCAATGCTAGGGTTGATAATAACCCCAATTTGGTACAACAACCAATGGCTCAAACAATTCGGCAACTGGCCGAAGGTCCAATAGAATAACCGCCATTGTGCATCGTATATCCCACTATGGATACTAATTTTGAACTGAAATCAGGGTTAATTCAGTTACTGCCAACTTTTCGAGGGTTACAAAATGAAAACCCTCATAAACATTTGAAGGAATTTCATATGGTTTGTCTAAGTATGAAACCTCAAGGCGTAACTGAGGATCAAATTAAATTGCGTGCTTTCCCTTTTTCTCTAGCAGGTTCAGCTAGGGAATGGTTATTTTATTTACCTCTTGGATCTATAACTACTCTGGCTGATTTATCTCGTTTATTTCTCAACAGGTTTTTTCCGGCATCCAGAACAACTGAGCTAAGAAGGAAAATCGTGGGAATAAGGCAGAAAGACCCAGAGACCCTTTATGATTATTGGGAGCGATTTAAAAGTTATGCGAGCTACCCACAACACGTTATAACAGAGCAATCTTTCCTCCAGTATTTTTATGAAGGTTTGAAACCGATGGAGATAAATATGGTAGACACCGCTAGTGGAGGAGCGCTGGTCAACATGACTCCCCAACAAGCAAGGGACTTAATCTCCACAATGGCTGTAAATTCTCAGCAGTTTCGAGCTAATCCTGAACCCTCTAGAAGGGTTCACCAACTAAGTAATTCTTCCATAGAAGATAGATTTGATAGACTTACTAATATTGTGAGATCTCTTATTACAGAAAAAGCTAAACCAGCTCGATTATGTGGAATATGTGCTCCACCGGAACAAACAACTGATATATGTCCCAGTTTGATTGATGACACTATGGCTCATTTGGATGCCGTGGGAAACTTCCCTGGCCCACCACAAAGACGTTATGATCCCTATGCTAATACCTACAACCCAAGGTGGAGGGATCATCCTAACCTAAGTTATGGAGCTAATCCACGGTATAATCAGCCATACCAAAACTGACCTCTACAGCAGCCACAAAATTCAAGTAACTCTCTAGAAGCTCTTGTCAATAAACTACCAACTAATGTTCTTGAGTTTCAATAGAAAATCGAGGCATCTATCAGAGAGTTGACCACATAGATTGAGAGAATAAGTTCTCAAGGGAAGTTGCCTTCACAAACAGAGCCAAACCAAAGACAAAACGCTAATGCAATGACACTGCGAAGTGGAAATGTACTGGAATCATTTCCCGACAGAAATCATGCCCAAGAAATCGCCCAAGAAAAACCTGAAAAAGAAGAACAGGTCCGACCGAAAGCCCCATTGCCAAAAATTCAACCTCCATTTTCAGAACGATTCCACTAGTGTCGAAGAGGTAAGGAGGACAAGAAAATCCTTAAAACATTTAGGAATGTCGAGATCAACATTCCGCTGTTGGATGCCATCAAGCAAATACCGAGGTATGCTAAATTTCTTAAAGAGCTTTGCACCAACAAGCGAAAATTAACAAGTAATGAAAGGGTGAATGTTAGTGAAAATGTGTCCGCAGTGTTACAGAGGAAAATGCAGGTAAAATGCAAGGATAGGGGCATGTTTGCAATACCATGCAAAATAGGTCATTTGGGAATTAAGAAGGCTATGTGTGATCTAGGAACCTCCATAAATGTAATGCCATATTCTATTTATGAATCACTTAATGCAGGTTTTCTAACAAAAATAGGTGTTATTATTCAGTTGGCAGACAGGTCCGTTGTGCATCCTGAAGGAGTCCTCGAGGATATGTTAGTAAAAGTTAACGAACTTATTTTTCCTGCTAATTTCTACGTGATAAAAATAGAGGAGGACAGTGCTCCGAGATCTTCAAATCTCTTGTTGGGAAGACCATTCCTTAGTACAGTTAGTACTAAAATTAACGTTCGAAGTGGAACTTTCACGATGGAGTTTGATGGGGAGATTGTGAAATTTAACGTCTACGATGCCATTAGCCATCCCAGTGAAATCTTGAGCGTAAATTGTGTAGATATAATTGACTCATTAGTGGAAGAAAATTTTGAGTTGCTTTATAATTTTAAATCTGACCTTGATGAATTTGAATTTGTTAATGAGCTATTATCTCCAAATACTAAGCTTTTACCTTCCATTATATAGGCTCAAGAGTTGGAATTTAACCCGCTTCCTGAGCATTTGAAGTATGCATTTTTGGGTAAGGATGATACCCTACCAGTCATAATCTCCAATAGACTCTCCACGCATGAAGAAGAAAGTTTAGTTCATGTACTGAAAAGTCATAATGAGGCAATTGGCTGGAGCATTGCAGATTTAAAAGGAATAAGCCCTTTAACGTGCATACGCAGGATCTACTTGGAGGAAGACATGAAACCGCGACGAGAGGCACAAAGACGACTAAATCCAAATATGATAGAGGTAGTAAAAAGGAAATAATCAAGCTTTTAGATGCTGACGTAATCTACCCCATTTCGAATAGTAGATGGGTAAGTCCGATGCAAGTCGTGTCCAAGAAAACAGGCGTGACAATAAAGAAAAATGCCGAAGGTGACTTGGTGCCAACCCGAGTACAGAATGGGTGGCGTGTCTGTATAGATTACAAGAAGTTGAACTCTTACACTAAAAAAGATCATTTTCCCTTTCCCTTTATTGATCAAATGCTTGAAAGGTTAGCTGAAAAAACTCACTTTTGCTGTCTTGATGGATATTCAGGTTTTTTCCAAATATCGGTTACACTAGAGGACCAAGAGAAGACCACTTTAACGTGTCCATTTGGTACATTTGCGTACAGGAGGATTCTGTTTGGTCTTTGCAATGCACCGTTATTTTCCAGAGATGCATGATAAGTATATTTTCTGAATATGTGGAAAAAATTATCGAAGTTTTTATGGATGATTTTACAGTTTATAGGAATTGTTTTGATGAATGCCTTAAAAACTTATCGATAATTTTGAGCAGGTGTGTAGAATTCAATCTTGTTTTAAATTATGAAAAGTGTCATTTTATGGTAGACAAGGGTTTAATTTTAGGACACATAGTTTCTTCTAGGGGAATTGAGGTCGATAAGGCCAAAATTGACATTATAAATTCTCTACCTTATCCCTCTACTGTAAGGGAAATTTGTTCTTTTCTTGGCCATGCAGGGTTCTACAGGCATTTTATAAAAATTTTTTTGAAAATAGCAAACCCACTTTGTGAGTTGTTACAAAAAGATAAGCAGTTCGAGTTTGGCCAAAAGTGTAAGGAGGCTTTTGATACACTCAAGCAGAAGTTGGTTTTTGCTCCTATAGTGCAGCCGCCGAATTGGAAGTACCCATTCAAAATTATGTGCGATGCAAGCGGACGTAGTGTAGAAGCTGTTTTAGGGCAAAGGATAGATAAGGAACCCCATGTCATTTGCTATGCTTCGAAAACCCTGGATGCGGCACAAAGCAACTACACCACTACCAAAAAAGAACTTTTAGCAGTAGTATTTGCTTTAGACAAATTTTGACCTTATTTATTGGGATCTAAAGTAATTATTTTTTCTGATCATGCAGCACTCGGTACTTGATTGCAAAGAAGGATGCAAAACCAAGGCTCATTAGGTGGATTTTGTTGCTCCAAGAGTTTGACATCGAAATTCGAGACAAAAGGGGATGCGAGAATTTAGTGGCTGACCACTTAAGCAGAATAAAAGTGTCTTTTGATGACGTCCCTATTAACGAAGAATTCCCTGATGAAAGCCTATTCTCGATCGAAGCATGTCTCCCATGGTACACTGATATGGTAAATTTTCTAGCCACAGGCTCGTTACCCACTGAGTTAACACGTTGCATGAAGGATAAACTTAGACGAGAAGCTCGATACTACATATGGGACGACCCATACTTGTGGAAACACTGTTCGGACCAGATGATCCGACGATGTGTCCCAGAAACTAAGTAACTTCTATCCTTAATTTTTGTCATGCTAAAGCTTGCGGAGGACACTTTGGCCCTAAGAGAACTGCTCATAAGGTGTTGGAATGTGGGCTATATTGGCCCACAATTTTTTGAGATGGGTATAACTTCTGTAAGTCTTGCGATAGATGCCAACGTACAGATAACATCACTAAACGAAATGAGATGCCCTTATCCTCTATTCATGTTTGTGAAATCTTTGATGTTTGGGGTATCAATTTCATGGGCCCATTTATTTCTTCATTTAGCAATGTATATATAATTCTCGCGGTAGACTATGTTTCTAAATGATAGAAACAAAGCCTACTCGTAATGATAATGCTAAGACTGTTGTGAAATTTCTAAAACGAACTATTTTTTCCACGTTTAGCACACCTCGAGCCCTAATAAGTGATCGCGGCACCTACTTTTGTAATAAAATCATAGAGGCACTATTGTCGAAATATGGAGTCCATCACCGTATAGCTACGGCATACCATCCCCAAACAAATGGATAAGCCGAAGTCTCAAATAGGGAGATAAAAACCATTTTAGAAAAGACAGTTCGGCCCAACCGAAAAGATTGGAGTCTTTGGCTTAATAACGCACTATGGGCTTATCAAACGGCATATAAAGGACCAATTGGAATGACCCCATACAGTTCATTTTTGGCAAAGCTTGCCATCTTCCTGTGGAGTTAGAGCATAAAGCCTATTGGGCTTTTCGACAATGTAATATGGAGCTAGACCCTACAAGAGAGGCAAGGAAGTTAGATATCCAAGAATTGGAAGAAATCCGTAACGATGCCTATGAGAACGTTTGCATTTTTAAAGACAAGACCAAGTTGTTTCATGATAAGAAGATAGCTCAAAAGCATTTCTCAGTAGGACAACGGGTTTTACTTTATAACTCTGTGTTGAAATTATTTCCAAGTAAGCTTCGATCACGATGGCAAGGACCTTTCGTTGTTACTGAAGTGTTCTCTCATGGTGCAGTTGAAGTAGAAAGTGAAGAATCAGGAAAGCGGTTTATAGTCAATGGCCAGCGATTGAAGCCGTTTTACGAGAATTTTCGAACTCACTCGATTGAAAAAATTTATTTGGCACCCCTGTAGAACCGTTTGAGTCGTCAAGGTAATGACGTAAAACGAGCGCTTGTTGGGAGGCAACCCAATACTTATTTTCTTTATTTTCATTTTTCCTATTTATTGCTTTCTTTTATTTTATTTTGTTTTTAATTAATTAATTTATTTTTATTATGGTTCAAATATTAATAAAATTCTCTTCTTTGATTAAGTCAAACAGAGTAAAGATTCAGCAAAAGAGGGAGACAAAACAGAGCCAAACAGCCCTATCTAAGGTACCAAATAGCTTTTATTCCAGGTTTTCTTCTAGTTCAAAATTTCATATCCCTGCAGCCAAACAGGCTTATTCCAGCTTAGAACCCCCTAACCCTGCAACCAAACACCCATTGTCAGCAATTTAAAACCCCCAAAACCTAAAAACTTTTCCCATTTTCCTTTCCTTAGCCGTCGCTCTTTCTTCTTCCCTCCTCCTTTCCAACCGCCGTTTGCCTTCCAAAACTCACGTCGCCGACCGATCGCGATAGTACACACTCAAAGCCGCGTCGCGGCCAAACCCACCCACGTTCAACTCAATCAACGCGCGTCGCCGCCCCCAATGATCTAATCGACGCTCCTTCTTCATCCTCTTCCCCTCTCTCCTCGTCTTCCATGGTCGCCGCCCAAGCCACCGTAACCTCCCCATCATCTCCCTTTCACGTAAATAACCCGACTACCGCGCTATCGACCGATTCAGTCGCACCCTTGCTCGACCCTCCCCAATACCGACCAGACCTCCGTGGGCCTCCCTCAACTCCTCTTTCGCTCCATCTTCGCCCCCACACACAAGACCTTCATCCACCGCGCTGATACCCCCTCTGCACCGTTCGGTCTCTCCTCCGCATGATGGTCACGAATTACCACTCTCTGCCCATTCACGCGACAACCAGATGCGTGCCCTTCCGGTACTGCCACCTCCTGCCAAACTAATGCATAGGCCTCAGCGTCGGCCACCACGACGTGCAGCCCAAACGGGCTACACAACCACTGCTCCCTCCACTGACAACGAGTCCTCCCAACTTCCTCTACAACCACGGCGTCGACCCAAACTCGCATCAGTGACACTTTTGGGTTCTTCCTCTCACAACATTGCCGACTCCTCGATACCGACTAACGAGCACTGCTCGATACCTTCACGGGGCCGAACCTATCGTTCTCGCGTCAACATCCTACCCTCAGAGGGCCATTTGCACGATAACCTTACTTTCACATCCTCTACTGCTCGGAACAGGTATGAATTCCTCCGCCATAAAGCGATAGTGCCTTGTAAGTGTCTGTCGATACCTGTTTTGGCTGCCTTGCACATTGAAACTGTTGTTACCAGTTATTTTCAAAAAATTGGCTGGGTTAGAAATTTTGATATACCTTGTTCTGCCTATTATGAACTTGTTTTTGAATTCTATTCTACCTTTCAATTTAATCGGCACAATCCTGTTTCAATTGACACACCTAGTGTTGTCAAATTTCGGCTATTAGGTACAATACATAGTTTATCTCTTATTGAATTTAATATTGCTTTATCTTTTGTAACTGAAGAGTATGCTCAGGATTTTTAGAACAGTTTGTATACATTTCCTATTGCTTTCCGGGCTGTTGAGGATTTTTCTTTGTTAACTAATAATGTCGAGACTATATATATAGCCCAAAAACATCGAAAGATTTATGGTTTCGCGACCCTGCCTTATGTTACATACACTGTTATTTAGCTTACAATTTTTCAGGCCATCGAGATGCTCCGGCTAACGTCTCGAAGATAGAACTATTCTTTCTCTGGTGTATGTATACCGGTCGTCCGGTTAATTTGGGTTATTGGTTTGCACTTCAATTCGAGCATGTTATCAAAGCTAAGCGACCTCTCATTTTAGGTTTTCTTATTACACAACTATTGTTTTCTTTGCATGGTTCTAATGCTCCTGTTTCAGATTTACATGTTGCTTGTCAGGCCGATCCTTTAGATGCTCGATGCCTCGAATCAATGGGCTCCTACTTGGCACTCTATCCTTCTTCCACTTTGCCCCCTAGTGTTCATTCTATGCCATCTGAACACATCTTTCGACAACGAGATCTACTCGACGCGCCAAGACTGCTCCATTTCAACCCCCATCGACGGTTGAACAATGATTAGAGCAGATTGAGGCTCGACTCGACACTGTTAGCGAGCAGCTCACTGAACTCCTCACTCTCCTCCGCAATTGACAGTAACTCAGTAGCCTAACGGGAAGTTTTTCTAAACTTTTCTTCCTATTTATATCTTTTACATTGAGGGCAATGTATTTTAAGTAGGGGGAGGAACTCTTCGTATTACTGTTGTCTTCTACTGTGATTTGTGTTTTCTGCTTGAGGCTCTTTTACTGTCCATTTTTTTTAGAATATTCTGTCACTTTTCATGCCCAAGAATTTGACCATGACTTGCAGTTGCTTGACCCACATGCATGATTCTTAGCCACTGAGTTAATTCTAATTCTGTCTGTTTGATTTTATCTCCACTGTTTTATTCTTATTAGGCCAATAATATTTATGATTAATAAACTAACTCTATCTTGCTTTTCGTAAAATTGATCAAGTTTAATATCAAGTGGACGCCTAATACATTTGCATGCCTAAATTTTGTTCATGTCTATTAAGTGGTTACTAAAACTTATTTTTGACACTTGATTTTTTCTCTTAGGTCCTCTTGAAGTTAATATTTCGTGAAAATTGTGTTTAATAAATATTTCCAAGGTTATGAGTGCAGCTTAGAACGTGGCTGACTGAGTAACCGGGGTAGGGTGCTTGGGTTGTCATTCTACTTTCGCATCAAAAGGTTGTGTGACGTAATAGGTAAAACTCCGCTAGCCAAGGTTATGAGTATGGCTCAAAACGTGACTGACTGAGAAACCGGGGTAGGGCGCTTGGGTTGTCATTCTACTTCGCATCAAAAGGTTGTGTGACGTAACGAGTAAAACTCTGCTAACCGAAAAGAAATAATCCGCTGAAATATGTTGGGTTGAGTAACCGGGGTGGGGTGCTTGGTTTGTCATCTATCTTGGCGTCAAAAGGTTCATTATATTCCTAATAGAACAAAAAAATTTTATTTATCTCCAAAAAAAATATATATTACTAATAAAATTTCAGCTAAGGACTAAAAGCAGAAATAAATAGACTGTCTTAGTATACCTAATTGAAATGAAATAATTCAAGACGATTTTAATTTTTGTGTGCGTTAATTAGAAAAAAAATTTTACTTAAAGCAAGCTTAAAAGTTCTCTTTATTTTTCATATGCATTTTTGACTAATCTTTATAAAACTTTGGAGAAGAATTTCTTTCAGGATCTAATTTTCACAGTGGATAGGAACCATACTTGAGGGCAAGCATGGGCTAAGTAGGGGGATTATTTGATAACACTCTAGAATGTCATGTTTTTATGTGCTAATTACATATTAATTTTGAGTGTGATTCTACTAATTTGGGCTATTTATGGACTTTTATCTCGTAGGGACTTAATTGGAGACCAAAGCAAAATTGAGGGCCAAAACTGTGAAATTGGAGACAAAATGGACCAATGCGCGAAAAAAGGGAAAAGATGGTGCCAAAAGTGCAAACATGGAGGGTAAAGGGGTTGAAATGCAAAAAGAAGAGATTTTGCTTTATCAAACTCTATTTTAATTATATTAGGATAATTAATATTAGGATAATTCTTTAGGATTATTTAATTTATTTATTTATCTCTATTTATCTTCAATTAAATTGTAATTATCATTGGGAGTTTGAGTAGAACTAGTCCATCTACCTGAGCACTATAAATAGGGGATAAAGTGACTCATTTTGGGTGTTCATTCTTTTTCTGAAAACTCTCTCCCTATAGCCTTTTGTGCTTTCTATATTTATTTCAATAAAAATTCTTTTCTCCATTCTCTTATATTTATTTTCTTTCACATCTCATCCATGAGCCACTAAAAATCCATCTAGCCGAAGGTTGTCGAATTCCCCTAAAAAGGTTCTTGAGGCTTAGAATCCAACTTAACTTCCTCACTAAGTATTCATCGCTTTTCTTGAGGACGATGAGCCTTAATCCCCAAGTAGTAGGGTAGCATTACAGATCTTATCTCCCTAAGCAGTAGTGGAGCAAATTGAAGACGACGAGCCTTAATCCCCTAGGCAGTAGGGTAATAGGCTGAAAATTACAGATATTATCTCCCTACGCAGTAGTGGAGCCATTCGAAGACACTGAGCTTTAAACCCTAAACAGTAGGGTAACAGGCTAGAAAATGACAGACCACCCTATTTCCCAAAGCAGTAGGGTAACATGCTAAAAATTACAGATCTTATCTCCCTAAGCCGTAGTGGAGCAGATCAATAACGATGAGCCTTAATCCCCTAAGCAGTAGGGTAACAAGTTGAAGATAGCCTTATCTCCAAGTAGTCTCTTTCTCCATGTACCGGCAATGGAGCAGGCTGAAATCACAAGTCTTATCTTCATGTATCAGCAATGGAGCAGACTGAAGATTATAGATCATATCTCCCTAAACAGTAGCGGAACAGATCGAAACAAAATTCCTATACCCTTGAAGATGCAGTGGATGGAATAAAGATACAAGAAATTGAGGCTCAGAAAACCGCAAAATTGGGCTTCTTAAAGTCTTTGCTCCATTCTCGTCACACAACAACGAGCAAAGAGGGCCAACTGTAGAGCCCAAATTATGCCCGGGCCTAGAACCAATTAAACCAAATCCAAAATAAACAAAACAAAAGTCCAAAAATTAAAAACAGTACATTTTACAAAACCAGCCCAAATTTTAGCCCAAACCCAATACAACCTAAACAAAAAAAAATCAGGGTTTCTGAAACCCTAGCAGTCAATCTTTGCCAAGCACCACTTCCACACTCACAAGACTCACCACGTCGCCTCACCTCTCAGAATGTGCGCCTCCACGATGTTTGCACCTGTAAAATAGGGGGAATTCATTTGTAAAAAGAGGCTATAAAAGCCGAATATTTGAATGTAAAAAAAGGGGATTTTTTTTGACGAAAAAGAGGCAATACAAATATATTTTTACACACTTTTTCGAATACACACAAGAGAATACAAAAAATATTCACAAAAGGTCTTACTATTTTCTTTTTTTCCTTATTTTTTGAAACTGTTCTTTGTTTTTTTAAGTTTTCTTTTCTTTTATATATACATAAAGGTTACAATAATATATGGTATTAAAAAAGGAAGAAAAAACTCACCTTTTTGAAATTCGCCACCGTATATTAGTTGGCGGCAACACTACGATTGTGGTTCTAAGATCGTGATTTGGCTCAAGAGGGAAAGGCTTAAGAGGTTTTGAGAGAATTTCAATTTTTTTTTTTTTGAAAGAAGGGAGAAAATGAAATTTTAAGAAAATTTGGGCTTTTATAGTACACATGAAACGACACCGTTTTGGAATTGAAGGTCAGAGGCCAAAACGATGTCGTTTTGGGCCTCTGACCCTCGACCCAACCCGCACGGGGGGAAGGATCCGCGTGTTTTCTTATTTTGGGCTAATTGAGAATTTGGCCCTTTTGCATTTTTTTCAGTTTTAATTTTTTGCATTTTTTTAGTTTTAATTTTATTTTTTTAATTTTAAAATTTGCCCTGGTAATTCTGCTTATTTTCAGTTTAGTCCACAGGGTAAATGTCACATAACAGCCGTGGATATTTCCTCTTCGCCTTTGTGTTTTTAGCGCATGGCAATTTAGCCCTATCTTCCCCTTTTATTTTAAATTTGCCCCAAAACTTCTGTTTTCAATCCAATTTAGTCCCTTTTTTATTATTTTGCTATTTTACCATTAAATTAATTATTTTTAAATATTTTTATTACCACTATTTTTATATGTATATTATTATTATAATCATATTCTTTCTAATATATTTACTATTATTATATATATTATTGTTTACTTTAATTTTTATTATATATTATTATATCTATTATTTTATTATTATCAATATAATTTTATTTTTTACTACTACTATTTTTTATTAATACTATTATTTTAATATTGTTACTATTATTTTATCATTAATACTATTTCAATTATTACCATCGCTATTTTTATTATTAATATTATGATTATTACTTTCAAATATTAGTATTTAGTATTTCTATTTTCATTATTATTTTATTTATCATTATTAATTTTAATATTATTACTATTATTTTCTTATTAATATTTTTATTTTACTTATTGTTATTATTATTCTATTATTCTATTTATTATTTTAATATTATATTTACCCTTTTTATTATTACTATATTCATTAGTTTTATTAGTATTATTTTATTATTACCATTTTTTCTTGTCACTATTTTTTTACATACATATTATTATAATTATATTTATCATTCTTATTATTATTTTATTACCTTTTTACTATTATGATTTGTTTATTCTGTTCCTATCATTTCATGTAGATCGATGATATTGAATTGCATTTTAATATTTTTATTTTTGCTTTTGTAATACCCCAAACCCGCCCAAACACCACGAATAGGATCTCGGTATGTCACTAAGGAAATTTTGCAAAACATGTCAATTTTCGGAAA
The DNA here is from genome assembly GCA_025506655.1 of Gossypium rotundifolium. NCBI lineage: Eukaryota > Viridiplantae > Streptophyta > Magnoliopsida > Malvales > Malvaceae > Gossypium > Gossypium rotundifolium. Next base: position 4,841,881 of record CP106722.1, on the reverse strand, counting down.
ATATTTTTCTTATGTTTAACCCTTTATTAGGAAAAATTAATAGTTAATAGTTTAAATAAAATAAATGTTTGAATAACTAAAATAATTTATCCCATAATAAAACAAGATATAAACTAGTGGCCCATGGCCTTATTACAACGAGGTTTAAAATCCATTAAATAAAACATAATATAAAATAATTAACTTGAGTCTTTTGCGGATCCACATATTCTTTTGCATGGCCACCTTGCGCTCTCTCGGCCGGTCCGATGCACTAAGTGTTACTCGAAATGTTAATTAATTGGTTGAGTTGCGAGACTCAATGTGCAACCTTCATGCACCAATAGATTTGGGCCTTAACCCATAAAAATAGAATAATAAATTCATGTACAAATAATATGCAAGGCCCAACCCATTTGCCTAGGTTTCCATCCGCTACACGCCTACCAACCGTTCACACTATTGGGGATTTCTACAATCAACCCACACCGCTACACGCCAAGATGGCAATCATGTCGCTCATCAACATATCATGGCGAAGCCCTTATAATGAGATCACGGCAAAAGCCGCTACAACATATAATGATCACGGTAAAAGCGCTACACATATAACGATAACTTCCTCCTTTCATCAAACCCACCCCATGCAATCACAAAATCAACACACTTATAACATATAATCAAAATATTCACCGACACGGTGATTCGCTTTTACCTCTTTGGGCTTCCATCTTTATGCCGAGATTTCCGCATTTATCACAACATATAATACTTATAAGCAATATTTAATGAGACAGATCTAAATGGTGGGGAAGTATTACACACCGATATCGCAAAATCCAATATTCTTAGTCGATGTCCTTGATATCCGGATCTATTATCCTCAATCTATAACTTTGTTTAAAAGCCGAAAAACTGTGAAAATATGCCCTCTCCTATATTCAGCCATGGTTAGTATTGTACCCGATTTTATAGATATAAATAAATAAATCCTCTTACCTTGAAATCCTGGAAGTAACACGATTCTATAACTTAGAGGTCTATGCGATTGGCCTCCTTCTTCAAATCCCGGAATGCCAAAAAGAAGTGTGAAATAAGAGATTAGTTTCTAATAACCATTCGGCTAAGGACTTTGAAAAGCTGAAAGAACATTGAAATCCCGAAATCAACACTTAACTCTTGTTTCCTTTAGATTTCGGCACAAGCATACTCCATTAAAGAGGATTCGGCAACCCCAGGAGATGAGATCTAGCGATTTTGGCTTTTATGAAAATCCCGAAAAAGATGAACTGATGCATTTTTGGCTTTTAGAAAAACTGAGTGAAGTGTTTCGGCTTAGAAGGAAAGTGAAAAGAAAGTGGAGAGAAAGAATACTTAGGGGTTTCGGCTTTCAGAAGAAATCAAAAGAAAAGAGATTACCAAGAAGAACTGAGAATTTCGGCACAGAAGATGAGAGAAGAGAATGGGGTTCAAAATGCCAAAATTGAAGAGGTACCCCCTATTTATTGGGAATTTCGACACCCCCTCCAGGCGATGGAATTTCGGCCAACTCAGTACTCGAAGATAACTCCTATCTTTTTTCCTCTATCCTTCTATCTCTTATCCCTATCAAAACACTCATCCATAGGAGGCCACATTTGCACCAACTCTCCCTTTATTTTATCACTTGTTATCCTCATTAATTAAACAAAATAATCCCTAAATTATAGCCTTGTGCCGTTCCCCTTAGCTCACCTTGGTCGCCAAAATTTTGACCCAATTCTTTGGGCCCAATCGAACCTCAAATTAACATATTAAACATAACATTACACACAATGCACAAGCCCATTAATACCTTACCATAACATTCTAAGTGCTACATGCATCTCAAAAATTTTAAACGCTCCCATTCTCAAGGCCTATTGGGACCAATTCTACTAGGCCCAATTTCAGGATGTTACAGCTTTTATTTACTTTTTTCTCAAATTCATAAAAAGGGTTTCATAAAGGTAATATTTCTTGTTTGGAAGTTTGAAGAATCGTGCCCAATCGTGATGGGTTTCGATTTTTCGTTCGTCCAAATAACTAAATATCCTTTAGACATTGTGACCGTGTTTTCTTAAATAAGGCAATATTTCATGTTTGGAAATTCGAGGAACCATGCCCAATCGTGTTGGGTTTCAGTTTTTTAGTTGGGCCAAATAGTGGAATACCCTTTTTAAATTGCAATGCATGAATTTTAGAAATCATGAAATGATCTTAGTATCTAGGGTTTGAAACATCATGTCCTATCGTGCTGGATGTATTATTTCATCTTTTCGGAACTAGAGAATTTCGATATCCAATTCAAATTATCCAAACATTTTCTAAAGGATTCATATTTTAAAATCTCTTCCAATTTTCAATATTAGGACATCAATCAATCAATAAGGTACCAATTTTGGGCGTTGCGAGGATGCTAATCCTTCCTTGTGCGTAACTAACTCCCGGACCTGTTTTCTTAAGATTCGAGACCAAAATGTTTTATAAGGTGACCCAATCACACTTCAAAAAAGATTGGTGGCGACTCCATTTTCCTTTTTAAAGTCGGCCCGTTTTTCATCCAAAAAATAGTTTCGACAATAATAATAGTGAAAATAATAAGATAAATTAGAGTCTATTTTTTTAAAAAAATAAATAAGAATAAAAATAAATATTCAATATTGAAAGTATTAATTTAATAACATCATAATAATAAATAATACATTAACAAACGAATAATAATAATAAAATAAATAAATAAGAATAACATCAAACATTAAAAAATAAAAGAATAAATACACAGGTAATAAATACATAATTTAAGTATGTAAATAATAATAAGTAAGTAACATAACAATATGCAATATTAAATTTAAATACGCAGACCTTTTGGTGGGTCGGGTTTGACTCGAAACAACGCCGTTTCAAGCTCAAATGGTCTGAGGACCAAGCTGAAGCAGAAGTGAAAGTTTCGTGGCCGAAATCAAAAAATAAAAAATAGGACCACATTGAAATGTTTTGCAAAAGCGAAGGGACCTATTTTGAAAATAAACCCTTAATCGAAAACGCGGATCCCCGGAATGGGTCGGGTCGGCTCGAGTCAGGGCCAAACGGCATGGTTTTGGCACACGGGCTTAAGGCCTAAAACGGCGTCCTTTTGACTGTTTATAAAAGTTATATTTTTTTTAAAAATTTCATTTGCAGCCTTATTTCAAAAAAATAAAATGTTTCTAGAATTGCTCTCTGTTTTCTCTGGGTTTCAACTCTGAAATTGACCGCGAAGACCATCGGTGGTCCGTCACCATGGCCGCGCCAAGGTTTCGCTTTTGGGTACCTTTGTAACCCCAAAAAGAAAGGAAAAATAGAAGGGTTTTGGTCTCGTTCTCCCTTTTTCGGACCCTCATCGAAAACCCAATGGGTTTCGAGGTATCCGAAAGTCGACCATGGCCCTTATTGGCTATCGGAAAGCAAAAAAGGTAAGCCTTTTTTATTCTATTTTTATTATATTTTGAAATAAAAACATGTAAAAAATGGCTGTAACGAAATTCGCAGATCGGATCTAGAAATGAGAAGAGAAGAAAGGAAAAGAATGCAGCAAGAAGAGAAAGCAGAGAATTTCAAATTTTGATTCAATTTCGGATAATCGTTCCTCTTACTCAGTACTGTATATAAGCAACAACCAAAATAGAAACAATTGTCTAAACTCACCGATTTAGTTAAAACAATACAAAACACTGCGTTTACTTAAAAGTAACTAAAACTCATATAAAACGGAACGTTTACACCTATATAGGAATAACGTGCGTGCATGGCGTTATTCTGGTACGTAACAAATACTCTGCGCCTAAAAAATATCCTTGTCCTCAATGATCAAACAGAGGAAATCGCCGTTGAAGGCCGTCTAAGTTTTCCCAGGAGGAATCTTTAGGGAAGGTGTCTGCCCACTCAACCAAAACCTCGACCGCCGCCTAATTTCCTTTCTTGACCATACGTCTATCCAAAACACAAATGGGTGTTTTCAAAAGAGCTCTATCATTACCCATGGGTGGTAAGGTAGAAGCGCTGATGGCAGAACCAATGTGTTTCTTTAACTGAGAAACGTAAAATGTGGAATGAATGCGAGCTGAAGGAGGCAAAAGGAGCCTGTATGCCACGATTCCCACGCGAGCTTCTATCGAAAATGGACCAAAGTACCTAGAAGATAGCTTTTGATTCCTGAATTACCGCAGAAAACGTTGACGATATGGTTGGAGCTTCAAATACACTAAGTCGCCCACCTGGAACGTGCACTTTGAATGGTGCTTATCTGCCATCTGTTTTATACGGTCCTGCACGCGAGTGAGGTGAAACTTTAAAAGACAATGCATCACCTCTCTGTGCTGTAAGGAGCGATCGACTAATGCTACTGAGGAGGTACCCGCCAAATACGATAAATGAAGAGGAGGTTCCTGGCCATAGAGAGCCTCATACGGGGTGCATCGAATGGCAGAATGATAGGTAGTGCTATACCACCACTCCGCATAAAGAAGCCAAGAAACCCAAGCTGATGGTGTTTCTCCAGTCATACAACGTAAGTAAGTCTCCAAACACTTGTTGAGAATTTCGGTCTGGCCGTCGGTTTGAGGGTGGTAAGCGGTAGAAAGCTTCAATTTAACCCCCAAGTGGCAAAATAAATCTTACCAGAAATTGCTCAAAAAGATTTTATCTCTGTCAGATACAATGGTTTTAGAAGCGCCATGGAGTTTATACACCTGATGAAGGAATTCTGAGCAACCAAAGAAGCCGTATAAGGATGAGTGAGAGACAAAAAATGACCATATTTTGTCAAATGGTCAACGACAGTTAAAACATTTGATTTGCCATGAGAGACTGGCAACCCTTTAATGAAGTCCATGCTTATGACCGTCCAGGCACGATCTGGAATTGGCAATGGTTGCAGCAACCCCGGTGAAGCAGAGTTATCATACTTACAATACTGACAGATGACACACTCATTAACCCACCGTTTGATATCTTTCAACATCCCCATCCAATAGAGCAAAGTCGAAATTCGGTGACGAGTCACATGCACCCCGGAATGGCCTCCTACAGAACTATCATGAAAAGAGAAAAAATTCGCTGACGGAGGGAAGGATTGTTTCCCATAACTATTTTGCCCGGCCACGAATACTTTGGGTGTAGATGGGGATACTTCTGGACAGCTTGACAAAATGTAGACAGCTTGGTGTCAGGAATATGAAGCCTGCCCATACATTGTAAGAATTGAGGGGAACCATCATGAAGTCTTCTGGACAAAGCATCCACAACAGTGTCCTGCGCCCCTTTTCGATATGAAATTGAGTAATCATAACCCAACATCTTTGCAACCCACCTTTGTTGATAGGGCGTAATAGCTTGCTGATCCTCCAGAAACTTCAGACTTTGATGGTCCATTTTAATGATGAAATGATGACCAATCAGATAGGAGTGCCACTTCTTAACCGCCAATAACACTTCTAGCATTTCCTTGTCATAAATCGACAGGGCGTGATACTTCACTCCCAGTGCTTTACTAAAATAAGCCATAGGACGACCATGTTGTTGTAACATGGCTCCTACCCCGCACGCACTCATATCTATTTCCACACAAAATGGGGTTTGGAAATCTGGCAAGGTCAGGATTGGTGAGGCACAAATTCAAGTCTTCAACTCGTCAAAAGTAGCTTGTTCGCTCGATGTCCATTGCCAGGCAACATCTTTTTTAAGCAACACAGTGAGGGGCTTAGCGATAACACCGTAACCCTTAATGAAACACCAGTAATACCCTGACAACCCCAAGAACCCACGTAATTCCTTCAAGGACTGAGAGGATGCCAATTCGTAACTACATCTATTTTGCTACTGTCCATACTGACAACGCCGTGGAAAATAATGTGGCCCAAATATTCTACCTGTGTAGCCCCGAATACACACTTAGATTGTTTAGCATATAAGTGATTCGACCTCAACATTTGCAGCACCTCACGAACATAAACCAAATGGTCTCGCCACTTTTGCAAGTATACAAGAATATCATCAAAGAAAACAAGGACCGATCGTCGTAAAAGGGAGCAAAAGATAGAATTCATGAGTGATTGAAAACTGGAGGGCATTGGTCAAGCCAAATGGCATGACCAAAAATTCATAATGGCCTGCATGAGTCTTAAACATCGTCTTATAGACGTCGGGCTCCCACATCTAAATCTGATGATAACCCGAACGTAGGTCTAACTTGGAGAAAAACTGAGCTTGCCCCAACTCATCGAACAACTCTTCTATAATCGGAATAGGGAAGAGATCCTTAACCGCTAGTTGATTAAGCTAGTGATAGTCAACACATAACCTCCAACTCCCATCTTTCCTCTTAACCATAACTACAGGAGAAGCGAACGGGCTGTTACTGTCACGGATTATCCCAGCTTGCAACATCTCATAAATTAACTTCTCAATCTCTGTCTTCTGCACCGCAGGATAATGGTAAGATCACACATTGACCACCTTATTTTTGTCAACCAAGAGAATCTTATGGTCATGAAACTGTGATGGGGGTAAGCCAACATGAGTACCAAAAACATCCTTGAACTCCTCCAACAGTGCTTGTAGCTCAGTTGTTACCTGGGTTGATTGCAGAGTGATAGTAGTTTACTCACCTGAAGCTAACAGTATGGGAAATGGTCCGTTGCCCACCAAACTGAGGCATTTGGAAAATTGGTTTTAGGGACCAATTGAAGAGAACCTAGAATTATGCCCCATAGAATGCAATCATGGCCTCTATGCTGGAACTGCATGGTTAAGTTGGAAAAATCTCACATGATCGGTCAAAGAGAGAGTAACCATTGGATTCCCAACACTAAATCGAACCTTTTCACCGCCAATAGTAAAAAATCAATGGAGAATGTATGACCTTGTGCTTCCCATGAAACCTCCCTACATAGACCTTGAGTTGCCAACTGGACTCCATTCACGACCAAAACTTTAACTAAACACCCCAACTCAACTGTTAATCGCAGTCGCTTAGCCATTTTACTATCTAAAAATTATGTGTGCTCCCTAAATCTACCAACACCACCACCTCCGTATGATGGCCCTATAACCCTTGGAGAGCATGCAATGACAATACTGGACTATTCGGAGTGTGATCTACTAAGTCTAATTGATCAGAAAAATCCTGCAGCTCCTCAAAAGTTAGACTTTTCAACTCAGATCCTTGCTCCCAATTCGGTTCAATAACAAGTTGGAATACCTGAGATTTAGAACACTTGTGACCAGGGGAATACTTCACGCCACACCAAAAGTAAAGACCATTTTTCCTCCGATCTTCCAATTCAGATGAGACAAAGATTTTGATGGCATCCTTTGTCCCGCATTGCTATATCCTCCCCCATTCATCGATGTGGAAGGCCTCATTCCCTGCGGAACTTGTGCAAGAGGTAATAGTGACTTGATGAACCCGTACTATTTCTAGTAACCAACCCCCTCTTCACGGGCCCTATCACAATAGTTTTAACCTGTCTAGCAAGCTTGTAACCCTCCACAAACGTTTGTGGCGTAAATAACCTCAAATATTGATCGATCTCAGGTTTTAAGTTGCTGATGAAAATACTCAAGGCATAGGATTCTGGCAAATTCAATTGATTCAACAGACTCAAGAAGCCATCATGATATTGGTCCACGGTTCCTTGCTGTTTGAGGGTCACTAATTCCATCATAGGGTCCAGAAAGAAAGCGGCCCAAAACGATCCTTAATGCCCTTGGCATACAACTCTCACGTCAGTTGATGCAACCCCCATGTCGACGTACAAAGAAGTGATGCCAATCTAAGGCCTTCCCCTCTTAGTGCAACATAACCACCCGAACCTTGAGCTGTTCACTAACCCCTTCGGCCTCAAAATACTATTCCAGTTTTGACCACCAACCTCAAAAATTCTCACCGTCAAAGTGCAACAGTCCACTCGAAAAGAGGAAGTGTTAGCATTCACAACACCACCTCGATAAGACAAGCTAGAATGTCCCAACTCTGATATAGGAGACACCAAAAGAGGTTCCTGTGCTGGAGAAACCCCGGGGGAACCTAGGATCCCCTTTCCCCTATCCGCCTCTACTCCAATAGTGGCCACGGGCGAACTCAACCCAAAATATTGTTCGAACAAGGAGTGAATTTAGATCTAAGCTCAGATCTTACCTCCGAACAAACCTCTGACTTGATTCCTTCTTGAAAATCTTTGAGTCGAGCGTCAATCCTTGCGTCAAGCTGGTTGAACTCTACCTGAAGCTGAATGAGCTCCCCTTGCATCAGCAAACTCTTTTGCATCTTGGTCGTCACACCATCGCCGCCATAAGGATCAAAAAGCTCTGATACCTTTGTAAAGGAATTCACAGATCGGATCTAGAAATAAAAAGAGAAGAAAAAGAATGCAGCAAGAAGAGAAAGCAAAAAATTTAAATTCTGATTCAATTTCTGGATAACTATCCTCTTACTCAGTACTGTATATAAGCAACAACCAAAATAGAAACAATTGTCTAAACTCACCATTTTAGTTAAAACAATACAAAACGCTACGTTTACTTAAAAGTAACTAAAACTCATATAAAACGGAACGTTTACACTTGCATGGGAATAACATGCGTGCATGGCGTTATTCTGGTACGTAACAGGGGCACTTTTGAAATCTTGAATCCGTTTCAAGTTCCTTTTTTGTATTCGATTTTGTCTATGTGCGTTTCCATGTAAAAAAAATTACAATGTTCGGTATGGAGGCTTTTATAGCTGAAAAAAATATAGGTTTTATTATTATTCACCTTTGTCTGCTTCTATCTCTGCTACTTGCTTCCATTTTTGCTCATTTGCAGGTCTATGGAGGAAGTCAACGGAGCTGTGTTTCCATTTTGGTGCAAGGCACCAAGAACGATAGTCTTCGGGCGACGAGCGCTACCCTAGCACGTGAAGGCTGCGGCACTAAAGCTAGGGTTCTTTCTTTTTTGGTTTACTGTTTTTTGGGCCATTGGGCCATTTGTAATTTGGGCTAGGGTGAATTGTAACAAAATGGACTGCTGTTGCTTAATCTTATTTTTATTGGTTTTGTTTTGTTTTTGGGTTCATTCTATTGGGCCCGGCCAAATTTTGGGCTCTACAATGAGATTTTGATACTCTTAATGATAAAGATTCAAATTCAGATAAAAATGAATTCGGTCAAGGACAAACAAATGATGGGAAGGATCATAAGTTAAATATTAAAGAGGAATAACCCAACAAATATGCACTAAAATAATTAGATAAAATTGTATATGATGTTCATTTTTCTTATTATCTTTGTTAATAATCGTATTATCAAATTCTTTTTAGACTAACATAATACGTATGATTATTTGATTTCAATCTTTGTTGCTTGTTTAGAAATTATTTTATCATACTAATAATTTTTATAGTAATTAGTATTTTTTAAAAATACAAAATATGTAACAATGTAATTCCAATTTGTACTATTAAACATGATATAGAAAATTATAATGTAATTATTTTATCACCAAACATATGTCTAGAGAATCACAATTCTTTGTTATTACAAGAGAATGTAATTATACATGTCTAAAGAATTACAAAAGACATTAAATATGATAATTATATTGCAAATAATATGACTTTTTATAATAAAAATAATTTTTAAATATGAGAAATTATTTGGTATATTTTCAGTGGAGGTTTTAGATTTCACAAGCAATGTCAAGTGGTTGACAAGTATTCTATAATAATATAGTAAACTATTTTATAAAAAGAGACATTTCAATTTTTAAGACCATTTGTAGAATAAAAAATACATTATTAATATGCCAAATATTCACTCCTTAAATATTACGACTAAAGTTGCATGTGTAAAATTTTATTGTATATTGAGTAAAATAATTAAAATAGGCATAGATTTTTTTTTTATAAAGTGATAGATTATTTCATATTACAAAAAAAAAATATAAAAGATATATTACAGTAGTGAATCCAATGGTTGGCGTGACCAAACTTTCTTAAAATGATTTTTTTATTTAGACCTCTTTATAATTTATAAAATTTTAAATTAGTAATGATAAAATTATACTTTAACTCCTCCAAAATAATAAAAATTTAATTTATCTTTTAAAAATTATAAAGATATAAACTATTAAATTAATAAAATTACATTTTACTATTATAAAATATACAATTTAATTTCACCTAAAAAATTTTCTTCCAAAGTGGAAAATTTGTATTAGATGTAATGATTTAACGAGTTTTCCGGGTTATGAACATATAATGAAATCATTAATGTGATAATTAATATAAATGTAGTCATTTAATTGTAATTTATCATATTTTTGGTTAACTATTCAAAGGGCTAAAAAGTAAATGTACAACTAAAAAGATTAGCAATCTAAGGGCTGGACTTAGTTGACTAGTCTACCCATATAATTATATAACCCGTGTTTTGGAAAAGAATCTTCTTTGATTTGGGGAATGCATTAGAGCTGAGCATGGGTCGGGCCACTGCGGCTGACCAAGGCCCGCTAAAAAATGGGAGGTTCGGGTAAAAATATAGGCCTAAAAATGGGCTGGCAGAAAATGAGGCCTGCTTTAAAAATGGGCAGGCCTCCGTAAGAATTTCTTGGCTCGAGCCGGCCTACCCGCCCGAAATCATTAAAGGCAAAAAAAATATTTTTAAATATTTTTTCTTATTATTTTCTCTTTATTTTGCTACCATTTTACTATTATGTTTATATTATTTTGTTGTTATTGTTTAGATATTATATAAAACTTATTTTATTGTTAATTTTGTTATTATTTTAAAGACATTTGTTAATTTTGTTATTATTTTAGAGGCATTTTCTTGTTAAGTTGCATCTATTTTAGTGTTATTTAAGTCTACATATTTTTAAAATTTATTTTCAATTTGTTGAAAAATATTTTTTTAATTTTTAATATTTTTGATGTATTATATATATTTAAAAATTATATAAAATAATATAAAAAATTAATATGGTAGGCCGGGCCGGGCCTGGTTTTAGTATTTTTATATGGGCCGGGCTTGGGCAAAATTTTAGGCCCATTTTTTGGGCCCGACCCGGCCCGAGCCCAATGAACGGGCCTAATTTTTTAGTTGGGCCCGACCCGAACCCGGCCCGGCCCGGCCCATGCTCACCTCTAGAATGCATTTATCGCCAACTTGACAAATATAAAGGTTAAAATCATTATTAGTCCCTGTATTTTTACATAATTTGAAATTTAATCCATTTACTTTAAAAGTTAAAATTAAATTCTCCTATTTTTTTTTTAAAAGAAATTCAATCCAATCATTAAAATCATAAGTATTTTCTATTAAAATTTCTCAATTTCTCAATTTTGATTAGACTGTCCTCATATGACATAGCATATGATTAGAAAATAAACATAATAAGTTGAAATATTTTTTTACGTAAATTACCGATAACGATAAGAATTGATTTCTTAATTTTTAAAATACAAGGACTGAATCTCAAATTCTATATAAATATAGGAAGTAACAACATATTTTAACCCAAATATAAATAATATTTTTGTTAATTATAACGGTACCACTCTATCCATAATTCTGCAATTAGATATAATAAGTTGTAGGACGAAATTAGGAGTATTGTTAAGAGGTTTGGTTATTTGTATAGACTAGTTTTTTCTCCTTTTCCATCCCATAAATTTATTACATTTAATAATTAAGTTATTATGAAAAGTACTTTGGGTCCTTTTATAGCATGAGATTTTGGTAGTCCACGAGGCACTTTTTACATGTAGATAGATGATATTATTTTAGAGATGGATGGTCAACAATTTTGACAAGCTATTTCTTATGGTAATTTGGATGTTCTTAGTTTTCAATTTCTATCCTGAAACACTAACAAAGTAATTGATCCTTTTTAACTCGGCCAACTAAGATTTGTCCCTCTTCTAATGTTGATATTGTTGGTGATGAGTGCAAAGGAAAATCCACCTTGATTTGACAGTGATTATGGATGAAGTTTGGTAGCAAATATTTACAAAGAAAAAACCATAGGTTATATCTTCCAAAAGTTCAAAGAAAGACGACAAAAGGAAAATCAAAACAATTGAATTGATTCACCATTTATAAAACTTAAATTTCTCTGTTTTTAATCATTTGATTTGTTCAACTTTGAATTTTAAACAGTGGTGGGGGTTCCACTTCTTTTTTCTTTTTAACTTTTTCTACGTGGTTTCCTCTCAATTGATTTTAGGTTAAAATATATTATAAATCTTTAAATTTTTAATATTTTTATTTTTATTTTAAGAATTTAGTCTTTTTATTTTTATATTCAACTGTTAACAGTGTTAAGATTATTATGCCAAACTCAAGTTCATGACAAATGTAAGTGAGTAATTTTTATTCTAAAGTGTCACATCAACACATTTAGCAAGAGTAAAATTAACAGTGACCAAAATTTTAAAATTTAAAAGTAAATGGACTAAATTTTTAAAAATAAAAGTATAGAGATTAAAATATAATTTTTAAAAAATATAGAAATCTATGGCATATTTTGGCAGCTAATTATATGATTTAAATTATATTTGACATGATAATATTTAATTTAGTTTAATATAACGTTTGGTATTTAAATTTAGATTTTCTTTTCTTAATTTGGTACCTCAACTTGATTTTTTTTTCCACTAATTTAGTAACTAAAACTTGTGAAACGTTTAATTACTTTTAAATACCAAATGACAAAAAGTAATTTGTATAATAAAATAATCAATGTACAATCTATAATTGACAAAGACATGATTTTCTTATATTTTAAATTTCTAATATATTTAGTTTTATTTTTAAATTTTAACATGATGAATTTATTTTATTTTGTGTTTTAAAATTTTGTTTTCTTCTTTAATATCCATTCATTAAATATAGATGAAAGTAAATTTTTTAACATGGATTTCCTCTTTTATTTACAATATTTTTGTGAAATTGAGGGTTTTGTAAAGATTAAGCCACGCTTTATGTATATAGTTCGGAACTATTAGTTCCTCTTGAATCATTCTTGCCATTAACAGTCAAAGTAATCCCAGTTCCATTGAAAAGTAAATTTTGAGCATATTACTTAATGAGACAGAAGAAACTCCAAATAAATGTAATCATTCTTACCATTAAATTCTATGTCATCTGTTACACATATATTAGGGGAAAAAATGACAAGTTTAGGTACAAAATTGGACAAAAAAATTGATACCAAATTAAAAAAAACTGTCAAGTTCAGATACCAAATTTGAAAAAAGGATCTTAAGGATCGATTAAAAAGTGTTAAATTTAGATATAAAATGTTATATATAATTTAATTTATATGTTTTTAATCAATTAATTAATGTTATATTATTAAAACTTTTAATGAAAGAATCTTATATGATTTGCTACAAATATGAAAATAGGAATTAAAATAATTAAATATTACATATTAAATTGTATCACATTCATAATATGGGTAACAATCTAAATAATAAATTAGATATATGATTAATATTTTAAGAGTGTTTAAAAATAATAATGATCATCTTTATGGAGAAATATTTTTTTATCAAAAGTGGAAAATTTTCGAGTAATCATGAAGTTTATTTTCATAGGGAGGGTAATTTTTTATTTATTTAATGAATAAGAGAAGTTTTGATAAATTTAATAATTAAATTAATATCTTTTAGTTGAAAGATTAACATTATTTAACTCGTGGTATTAAATTCATTCAAACATTTTATATTAAAAAATTCAATCAATTTTTTTTTTATTATAATTTGTATTTTAAAAAATGTTTAAGTTATGTGATAAAATTAGAGGTGATCATGGCCGAGTCAGATCTCAATAAAATTTTAGATTCGAGTTCAGCCTGGTTCAAAAAATGGGTCTAAAATTTTTCTAAGCCCGACATAGATAAAAAAGCTAAAACTTGAGCTTAGCCCAACCCTCCAATATTAAATATTTTATATAAAATAAATATAAAAAATTAAAACATCAAATACACTAAAAACATTAAAATAAATGTTTCCCAACAAATTGAAAATAAATTTAAAAAATCAATTATACTTAAATAACACAAAGATAGTTACAACTTAACAAGCAAATTTCTCTAAAATTGTAGCAAAATTAACAATAAAACAAGCATTATATAATATCCAAACAATAATAACAAAAATAGTAGCAATATAGTAGCGAAACGAGACCGAAATAGTGACAAAACAACATAAAAAAGCAACAGTTTTTGGTTTGCAAATTCAGGCAAGGTTGAGCTTTGGCCAAAAAATCTTAGTCAAGGCCCGGTCCATTTAAAAATGAGCTTAGTTTTTTTGTTCAAATTTATATTTCGAACCTATATTTTTATCTAAACTCTTACTTTTTAGATAGGCCTTTGAGCTGGGTCGGGATGATCAAGTCTAGATAAAATTTATATTGAATCTAACACTTATGAATTATTATTTTTAATTGTGTTATTTAGTTCACAAATACTCCAAATAACTTGGAAGATAGATTAGACGAACAGAACACTATAAAAGTCAAATAAGGTACGTACGATCCTATCTTCAAATAGATTAATTATATGGTTTCATATGGGCTAATAATGATAAATTATTTAACTAATACAAAGTTGATGATTGATTTTAGTGGCCTCCCATTTCTTTTGTCTTATTGCTCAAATTTGACGTCATATATATTATAATTACTAACAAAATTTTTAAAGATGGATAAAAAATGTTTAAGCCTAATATCTATAACTTGACTTAAACTTTCAGACATCATAAAACTTTATCCATACTAATTGTAAATGCTTTTTTTACGTAATTTAGTTTACTAAATTAAGTTATATAATATTTTAAATATAAAATTAACTTATAATTAAAACAAATATAAATCGAACAGAAAAACATCTAGAAATTATCCATCTTTGAAGAAATAGTAGATCCGAGCGGCATCTTTGAATGCCAAATATTGGGGACGGTCGAACGTTATATTTGTGTCTAATTGCGCCTGCCCTTTCTCTCTCTTTTAGTAAAAAAAATTAATTTCATCAGTTGTATTTTTAGACGAGATAAACGATTAATCACGAAATATATTTCATTTTTATGAACCGATATTAAATTTTTAACCACATAATTAATGAATGAGATGAATAATCATTAGACTACACCTTATGATTAATATTATCGCGTGGGTTAACTTGATTTTTCCTTCCAAATGTTGGGGTACTTATGCTGTTCAACAAGTCAACTGCTTCTCTTACCTTTAATTTTTTATTCGTTTCTTTTTTGATATAATCATAAGTGTCCTTATTTGTTTTATGGTTGGAGTTTGATTTTATTTAGATTGTCAAAACTTTTTTTTGAAAGGTCGACTTTTATTTTAAAAAACAAAAAATAAGAGTCGCCACCAATCTTTTTTATGAAGTGTGATCGGATCATCTCGTAGTTTGATCGTTCTAACAAAATGTTTAATTTATCAAAGCAATGTTTTTCGGTCTACAAAATTCAAAAAACGGGTTCAGGAGTCGATTACGCACGAGGAATGATTAGCACCCTCGTGATGCCCAAAATTAGTACCTAATTGATTAATTCATGTCTTAGTGTCGAAAGTTGAAAACTTGAAAATAATTTAAAATACGATCCCTCTTTGCATTGATGTTAATTTTGCTTACAAATTACTTGAAATAAACGGAAAGTATGCTAAGACCTTCTCATCTCGTGGCAACAAAATGTCACGTCCGTAAGTTAGGACACGACACTTCGAATTCTTGAGTGTAAGTTTGTCTTTGTTTTTTGTTTAATTTGAAATCTCATGTATTTTAATTTAAAATAATTTTCAGTCATTTGGGTTTAACGAGAAAAATCAAAACCCCGTAAGTTAGGACACGACTTTCTCGAATTTCTAAATTCAGAGCATTGCCTTATTTTGAAAATTTCTCTTTTTCGAATAATGTCAAATGTAATATTTGTAATAAATCATGAATAAATATCAAAGATAAAGGACTAAATTAAAATGTGAATGAAATTAAGGTGTAATTTGTAATGAATGCATAAATAGATAATAGTAATGATAATAGATAAAATAATAATAATAATAATAATAATAATAATAATAATAATAAATGTATAAGTAGAAAAACATAAGAAATCCAATTTTAAAAATATAAATGGGTAATAAATAAATGGATGAATAGATGATCATAAAATAGTAATAATAATAATAATAATAAAGGTATAAATAAAATGAATAATCAATAAAAATAAAAAATTAAAATGAAGGAATAATAAATAAATGAATACTAGGATAAAATAGAAGATAAATAAGTAAATGAATGAGTAAGTAAATAAACAAATAAATGAATGAAATGAAAAGAATGATGAATAAACAATCAAGTAAGCAAATAAATGAATACGAGATTTAAATTAAAAGCGGGCTTAATTAAAACTTGAACGAAACTAGGGGTATAAATTATGAATAAAAAATAAGCTACTAAGGATTAAAACGTAACAAAATTGAAATCATAGGGTAAAAACAAAAGAAAAAAGAAATAGGACCAGATTGTAAACTATTTAAAATCAGAAGAATCAAGATAGCAATTAAACAAGCGGATCCCATCTGGAAACTCATCGGTTTTGAGTCACAAAAAACAGCATCGTTTTAGGCGTCTGTCTATTAAAATGGTCTAAGGACCAAAATAAAAATAAAATAAAATTAGGTGACAAAATTAAAAACAGAAAGGTATCACATTAAAATAGGTCAAAAAGTGGAAGGACTAAAAGGGTAAATAGACCCTTAGTCCAAAACACGCGAATCCTAGGGGTTCTGGGTCCGATCTTGGGTTGGCCCCTCAAAACGATGCCGTTTTGGGTGTTTAGGGGGTTGAGTGAAACGGTGTCGTTTCACTGTGCTATTTAAGCCAAAAACTTCCAAAATTTTCATTTTTTCATCCTCTTTCAAAAAAAAAAAAAACTATTCCTTTCTCTCTCAAAATCTCCCTCATTGGACATGGCTCGACGAGCGATCGTCATACGTCGTGGCCATCAATCCCACGATGGTGGGAGATGCGAAAAAGGGCTTTTCGGCCTCATTTCGACCATATATGAAGGCCTAGCCTTCCATTCGCGACAAAAAAAAAAAGGAATAAAAGGGGACTTTCCGGCCTTTTTACCTAGCCGACGCCACCGTCGGAGCTCGAGCCAAACCCTGAGGGTTTTGGAGCCCTCGATGTCAGTGAAGCCCCTCGGCGACGGAGGAAGGCGTGGCTACTCATGTAAATTTATTTTTTATTTTTTATTCGAAAAAAAAAGAAGATCACCATTTCAACTTTTTTGTTTTTGTTTTCTGATTAATCGAGTGTTTGTAAAAAAATACAATCGGTTTCTGGCTTTTATAATCGAAAGATTTGACATTTTTGCTACTGTTTACTACTATTTAGTCACTGTTGCCTGTGTGTGGTCTCTGTTTCTATTGTCCTTGTTTCTTTCTTCTTGTAGGCATTCTTAGAGGGTCAACGACAAGGAAGCCTACCATTTGGTGCAAGAGAGGCCACCTCAGGCGGTGAGTGCACTGGCTCAACACGTGGAGGCAGCGGCGCACATGGGAGGTGCGGTGCAAGAGCAAAGGGGCTACTAGGGTTTTCTTTCTGAAAATGTTTAAAGTTTTGGGCCATTTGAGCTTTGTTATTTTTTTGGGTTAGGGTTAGGGTTTGGTTTAGCTGATAATGTTTAAGTTTTTTTTTGAGCCAATCAGGTCCTGTAATTTTAGGCTTGTATATTTTGTTATGGACTTTTTCATTTTGGACTTTATTATTTTATTTTAGACCAGGTAAATTAGGCCTATTACATAAATCAAAGATAATATTCAGATAAAACCCTCTCAACAATAATAATTTTAAGATTCAAACTTAATACAAACACTTAAAAAAGTTCACTGTCATTTTTTCAATCATTTATTGGTTATTTTTAGCCTTTTATTTTTTATGTTTTCTAGGAAAGTAATATGGTAGCAGATTAATACCGTAGCAAATTGGGTTGTTAAAAAAGTCTAATCTTAATGAAATTGGATGACTAGTGCACATCAAAAAGCAACTTTAGCTTCTTTTTTATGGAAATGTAATCCACTGTTTTCTTAACCATCATCTTTAATAAAAGAAAGAAAAAAAAAAAGAAAGAAAAGAAAAGAAAAGGAAATGAAGTCCAAGTGCATCTATTTTATAATTTGATTTGTGATTAAATTTGTAATAGGAGATAATTAAGTATTAATTTGATTATAAAATTATTAATTTTATAAAGTAATTTATATTATTATGAGATGTTATAATTTTATGTAAAAAAAAAATGTCACACATGATTGAAAATTTGAATTTACAATACCGTAATTTTAGACGTTGAATTCTATCATTGAACTATTAATAAGTTTATATTACTAGAGTGTTAAAATTTTGTAACACCCTAAAAATCCGAGTATTTAAATTGCATGAATTGGTGTTTAGATTTTTTTAGGAAAATCTCTTATTTTTATTTTAGTGCTTATTGAAGTCCTAGAGAGGGTAAAGCATAATTTGAAGAAGAAATAAAATTTATTAAATTGAGATTTATGGAAGTGAAACAAAGGTGATTAAGACTTAAGCTAAATTATGTGCTAAGAGTGTCATAAAATGAGCATATGGCATGGTGGAGTTGGCGCATGGGTTCTAGTAAGAGGAAGAGGTTCAATCCCTTGTATGGCACCTAAATGAATTTTTGCTTTTAATTTTCTCGCTCATGACTAGGAAGTGTCGGCAAGGGACATATAAGGAAGGTGTTGACTATGTATTTTTGGTTAGTGTATCAATGGATTAAGGAAACAACTAACTTATGGTATGGAATCAAAGGTTTAAGGAAAGATAGGGGGAACATAAGGCACTTATCAAGGGGAAAATTTGGAAAGAAATAATGGCCAATTGACCATGTGCTGGACGGCAACATTGGTTTAGGGGAGGAGCCAAATTTTGTTAGTTTGGCCAAAAATCTCATTCTTTTCTCTTTGGGCATTCTTTACACATTGTGCAGATTTTTTTCTTTGTTTTCTCCTCTCAAACTCTCATCTTGGCCGAATAGGGCATTAGTAAAGCTCAAATTTTGTGACCATTTGGTTATTCCTTTTTGCTTATCTTGTTAGCCAATTCTTTGTGCCTTTTCTTCTTGTGCCGAAATCATCCATACCAAAAAGAATCATCTTTTTTCTTTCTTTTGCCATGGCCGAATATACCAGCACCTAAAGTTCATTTTTTTTTCTCTTCTTTTCTCTTTGACATCAAGCAACAACATCACCATCATCCTTTCGTTTTATATTATTTCTTTTCAATCGAAAATTCTTCCATCTTCACTCTCTTGGTCAATGCTATTGTGCCTATAAACCAAATATTTTTCTTTTCCTTGAACATACATAGTCAATCCTTCATCATTTAGACACCATTCTCTATTCTTTTCTTTCGACCGTGGATTATAGGTAAGGGTTCTTTTCCATTTTCGATTTATTAAAGTACTTTGGCCGAATAGTAATGGTGAATTGAAGGACTTTTGGATTGATATAACGCTCAATCTAATAACGCCTCTTTCGTTATTATTTAGTGCAATAACGAGATCGAACTCAAGTGATCGGGAGAAACGTTGGAAACGCTTTTATTTTGGTAAGGAAATCAAATCTCTTTAAATCTCTAGTAACATTGATATTATTTTAGATCTAACTAAATTCCTTTGGATCTTGAAGACCGCCAAAATAGGGAAGAAAAGGGCGTGGTTAGTCACGTTAAGAGGGCGGATCCAGAATCCCCATTCAAACGAAGAGCGGTTTCGCAATCCGGATTTTCCACCGGGTTGTGGGCCATCTTCCAAAGAAGTCCATTATTCAAGTAGTACGAACCTCCGAGCCGTTATATGCTGGTGGATTCTCACGCTAGTGAATCGATAAACGAAGGAAAACCGAAAATCAAGTGATTCAAAATCAAGAGGGTAAGATTTTGGATCCATTATCGATTAAGATTTATTTTTACGAAGTTAGTTGTCTAACGGATCAAAATATGTTTTAGGTGCCGAGGAGCGAGAAGGGTTAGTACTCACAGATCGAGGTGTGTAATTTCACACTCATTATTTTTGGTTGGATGTCAAATTTCGGATGGAAGTAAATCGAAAAACGATTAGATCGGTAAAACGTAAAAAATATATTTTGACAAAATGCGAAAAAACGACTAAATCGTGAAAATTACGAAAACGCCTCGAGAAATTAATTGTTATTATGTAAATTGATGTTTCGTGAAAATGGGCCGAATACTCTAGTTCGTGAAAATGGGCCGGTTCGTGAAAATTGGCCGAAATACTCTAGTTCGTGAAAATGGGCCGAATACTCTAGTTCGTGAAAATGGGCCGAACTACTCTAGTTCGTGAAAATGGGCCGAAATACTCTAGTTCGTGAAAATGGGCCAAAATACTCTAGTTCGTTAAAATTTAGCCAAAACACTCTAGTTTGGTAAATGGGCCAAAGCCCACTAAACTACTAAATGGACAAATTGCTATAATTATGGGCCAAATGAAATGTTATTGATAAACCCACCATGTTATGTATTGTTAATAAATTTTATATTTTAAAGTACATGTATAATTGCATGGGTGGGATTTATGAAGAGAAGAATGGCCATTATCCACAATATCGCTTATTGCTTTGTTAGTTCTATGGTTTCGCCACAATATCGCTTATTGCTCTCTAGTTCTAGTGGTTTCGCCAATAATATCGGCTTATTGCTAGTTCGGTGGCTATGCCACAATTATAAAAAAAGGCTTAATGCCTACGATTGGTGTGATGGCGGGTGGGTTGACTTGATCCCCACAGTGTGATGGTTGGTACGGGTGTTAGCGGATGGATATTAGGCATGGGTTGGGAATTTCATTTTACATGCATTATTAATTGTTTTAATTCATGATATATTGTTGAATTCTGAATTGGGCTCAAGCCCAAAGATAATATCTTGACGATCCGCCCAATAATGGTGGTAAGTGAGTTACACAATCGAGTTCTAAGTAACTCACCCCTTTTAATTTTTTTTTCCATCTCGTAATGGAAATTGATGTGGACTTGGGCCGAGGATGACTTCGTGGAGGCCATATCGCTAAATATGGGTTATTTAAAACTCGAACTTTTAATAATTATTTTTACTATTTTGGGATGTTGTAATAAATGGCCTCTATAAATAACTTATGGATTTTATATGTGTTTGGAATTTAAACTACATTTTGGACTTTTAAATCATGGGCTATGATTATATGATGCTTTATTAAAATAAATTTGGGTTTTCAAGTATATGAAATTCTTTTATAAATATTTCTTTTTATTGTTAACTCTTTAACAAATCTCCTAACGGTTTTTTTTAATAATACAATGATTTTCAACTAATGTTTCAAATATTTATCAAAATCAAATACTCTTCAAATTTTAAACTCAGATATAAAATTGTAGTTTTCAACTCATTAAAGATTTAAGAATAGCTCGAATCATGTAACAAACCAAATCTAGTCTCAACGCATAGACCGGGTTTGGGGTGTTACATTTAGTGGTATCGAGCCCGCTTCAAAAACTCTACCGTGGTTTGGGTTCAAAAATAATTTCGTATGAAAATGCTCAATGATATTTTTAGATCAAGATGGCACCACAAGCATCCCATGACAAGTCAAGTAAGTATTATTGCTTAATGATTACTATGATATGATCATAGGAACACTCTAGAACTTCTAGTTTTAGACGTGAAAACTCGAGAGATTGAGACTATAGGAAATGTTGCGAAAAACAACTTTATATCTTAAATCTCATAAAATATCGCTAATAAACACCAAACAAAATTTCGATTCATAAAACTTGTAATCGATAAACGAACAAGCAATCATGAGTACAAGAGGACGTGGTCGTGGACGCGTAGACGTGGCCGTAGAGGCCGAGGTGCTACTACCAAGCACCAAATCATATGCTGTAAGTGGACGACTCGCCAATTGAAAGTGAGACCGATCACGCGATCACATGGAAGAAGATCATGCATTGACTCAAGCAATGCTACGAAGTCTTGGAAAGGGTCACTGAACTAGAATTGGGCCAACAACTCGTGGGTCAATTTCAGAGCGACTTAAGGCAAATAATGCGTAAGTTTTCGAGAGAGTCTCGTGTAGCTCCAATGTGGTCAATATCGCTCAAGTCGTGGAACGGATTATGGATGATATGGAATGCACTACCGAGCAAAAACCGAGAGGAGCAGATCCTTATTGAGAGATGAGGCGACGCTGGTGGCTCACTGCTCGAGAAGGCAATCAAGCCGCACCGATTAATCGGGAATTCTTTAAAGCCGCCCAAGGAAAATACGCTTGAACGAGCTATGTAGACGTCAAGGAAGGAATTTCAATCTTGTCCAAGGAAGTAAGACCGTGGCAAGATATGAAGTCGAAGTTTTACGCCCGAGCCGTTATGCCCGGACAATTGTAGCAATGATCATGAACGCTGTGTACGCTTCGAGGATGGACTTAATGATGAGCCGAGGGTTCGATTGCTCCGCAAGAAGTTAGAAATTTTTCCACTCGTGGAGAAGGCCAAAATAGTCAAGAGGCTAAGAACTCGTAACGGCGTAACCGAGAAAGATCCCAAACAAGAGAGAGACACAAGAGTCCGGTTCTTCCAAGAGATTCCGTAAGAAACCCCTAATGATGAATCGCCAAGGCGTAACCCCAGAGCAAATAATCAAGTCGAGATTGCACCGAGTGTGGAAAAGGCATTTTGGGAATGTTGAGGAAAACGGTGCATGCTACAAATGCGGTTCAATGGAACATCAAGACAAAAGTTGTCCTCGACGAATGGATACGACTCAAGAAGTCCGTAATAATGATGCACACCGGCCAGAGGTAATCAAGAGCCACCGAGAGGTCGTGGACCAGTCGTGGTGGTAATGGGGCTGGTCGTGGTCAAGGTGCACCGGTCGAGGAAATGGTAATAGAGGAAATGCGATGCTAGATACCGGATCGGTCTATGCAGCTAGACGCCATGAGGACTAAGAATGCACCGATGTGATAACCCAGACGTTCTTCATTTTGATGTACCGTTATTGCCTTAATAGATATTGGCTCTACTCATTCATATGTATCTAGTGCCATATCCGAAATCAATTTAGAATCAAATTACCGAAAATGAGATGACAAGAATCACCCTTTAGGACACCAAGAATGGTTAATAAAATATTTAAAGACGTGTCTTTAAAAATCCAAGAGGAAGTATTCTTAGCAAATTTGATGGAACTACCTTTCACGAAGTTCGATCTCATTCGGCATGGATTGGTTGGTTAACCATCTAAGCGCAATTGGATTGTGCTGAAAAACGAATGTCAAGAAGGACCCTGATGATAAGGAAGTCATAATGATTGGTGAACGAAAGAACTATCCGCAAATGTGGTATCTCGCATTAAAAGTCGGAAGTTGGTGCGAAAGGATACGGAGCATTCCTAGCCTTTATCTCGGCTGTGGATGCCAAGGAATTATCCGTGAATGATGTGAGGACGGTGAAGGAATTTCCGATGTATTTCAAGAACTTCCGGTATACCTCCAGATCGGGAAGTAGAATTTGGCATTGAGCTTTTGCTCGACGGCTCCAAAGGTCCATTGCTCCCTATAGAATGGCAATCAAGGAGTTGGTCGAGCTCAAAGCTCAAATTCAAGAATTGCCGGATCGGGATTCATTCGACCAAGTGTGTCTCCGGGGAGCACCAGCTTTGTTCGTCAAGAAGAAGGATGGATCGATGCGTATGTGCATTGACTACGCATAGCTTGAATAAATTGACGATCAAGAATCAGATCCTCTCGCCGAGAATTGACGACTGCTTGATCAATTGAAGGGAGCTTCAGCTTTTCCAAAATTGATTTAAGGTCGGGTTATCACCAAATTAAGGTGAAAGAAGCGGACATTTATAAGACAAAGATTTCTACATCGCTATTTTACACTATGAGTTTGTAGTGATGCTGCTTGATTAACCAATGCACCAAATGCATTTATGGACATGATGAACCGAGTCTTTCAACCATATTTAGACCGGTTTGTGGTAGTGTTCATAGATGATATATTGGTTTATTCGAGAAATGAGGAGGAACATGACCAAAGATTTATGATAGTATTACAACTACTTGTGATAAGCAATTGTATGCCAAATTTGGTAAATGCGAATTTTGGCTAAAGGAGGTGACTTTCCTTGGTCATGTAGTATCACCAAGGAATAAGGGTGGATCCTCTAAAATTGAGGCTATTCTCGATTGGAAACCACCAACATCGTGAGTCAAATTGAGTTTCTTAGGCTTGGCCGGATACTATAGACGCTTTGTAGAGGGTTTTCATTGATTGTCGCACCCTAACTAAACTGCATGCGAAGGGAGCTCCAGATATCCGGACCGAAAAGCAAGAAGAGAGTTTTGAGAAATTGAAGAAGATTCTACGTAAGCTCCAGCTTTAATTCAACCCGAGGTCGGAAAAGAATTCACTGCTTATCATGCGCGCCTCACACGGCCCGGGTTGTGTGTTGATGCAAAATGGAAAGGTGGTGGCCTATGCTTCTCGCCAATTGAGACCACACGAAGTAAACTACCCTACTCATGATTTGGAGTTAGTTGCCGTTGTCTTTGCTCTAAAGATTTGGAGGCACTATCTCTATGGTGAGAAGTCCATAATCTACACGGATCACAAAAGTCTTAAATACCTCCTTACCCGTAAGGAGTTGAATTTAAGACAAAGAAGATGGGTAGAATTGTTAAAAGATTACGATTTCTCCATCGAGTACCATCCCGAAAGGCTAACGGGTAGCCGACGCGTTAAGTCGTAAGGCAGATCTCAATTAAGAGCTCTGCTTGCCCATTTGAGTCTCAGACGAGGATGGCGCTTGTTAGCGTAACTTCGTGAAGCCACCGTGGTCGGAACAAATCAAGGAAAAATGACATCGATGAGAAGTTGGGACCTTTACTCGCAAGTTGAAAATGGTGAAATTGAAGATTTTGGAATAAACACGAGGGTGTGTTGTGCTTTCGAGGAGAGTATGCATGCCTAAGGATCTAGATTTGAGGCAACCGATTCTACGGAGGCGATAGTAGCCCTTATGCTATGCATCCCGGAGGAAATAAGATGTATCGAGATCTCCGTGAATGTGACAGGCTGTGGTTGAAGCGTGAGATTACAGAGTTCGTGGGAAAATGTTTGACTTGTCGCAAGTGAAGGCGTAACATCAATTACCGCCCGGATTGTTACAACCGATAAAGATTCCTCTTTGGAAATGGGAGAGGATAACTATGGATTTTGTTAGTGGGTTACCGCTAACACCTACTAAGAAAAATTCCGCTTGGGTAATTGTTGATCGGCTGACGAAGACCGCCATTTCTTGCCGCTTCAGACGGATTATTCATTGCGTAAATTGGCGAAACTTTACGATCCGAAATTGTGAGGTTGCATGGGTACCAGATCTATTATATCGGATAGGACCCTAGATTTACATCACGATTCGAAAGCTCGCATGAAGCCTTGGGGACAAAGTTGAATTTCAAGACGGCTTTTCATCCTCACCGATGGTCACGGAAAGAGTAATTCAGATATTGGAAGACATGTTAAGAGGATGTAATCGACTTCGTGGGTAGTTGGGAGGATTATCTATCACCGCGTAATTCACAGATAACAACAAATTTATCGCCTAGCATTCAGATGGCACCTTACGAGGCATTGTATGGTCGTAAGTGTCGCTTCCTATTTGTTGGACCGAAGGCGAAAGATGATGTTAGGTCCCGAGATGATATCCGAGACCGAGGATAAGGTAAAAGTTATTCGAGCATCGTTGAAAGAAGCCTCGATAGATGTAAGTCGACGCAGATCCGGGCGAAGGGACATCGAGTATAGTGTGGAGATCGGGTTTTCTTGAAGGTATCTCCTTGGAAAAAGATCTTCGATTCTAAGGAAGGGCAAGCTAAGTCCTAGATATATTGGACCTTATCGTGTCAAGCGTGTTGGTCCAAAGGGCATATCGATTGAGCTACCTCCGAGTTAAATCAAATTCATAATGTCTTTCATGTTTCCATGTTGAGGCGTTATAGATCGGATCCTTTGCACATTATACCGGAGAAGAATTGAGTGAATTCAGATTTGTCCTTTGAAGAAGAACCAAGGAAATCCTAGACCGAGATGTCAAGGTATTAAGGAAGAAAACTGTGCTGCTGGTCAAAGTTCTATGGCGAACCACGAGTGGAAGAAGCTACGGGGAGCCAGAGGATGCAATTCGCAACAATACCCTCACCTTTTTCAACTGTAAATTTCGAGGACTAAATTTTCTTTAAGGAGGGTAGAGTTGTAACACCCTAAAAATCCGAGTATTTAAATTGCATGAATTGGTGTTTAGATTTTTTTTAGGAAAAATCTCTTATTTTTATTTTAGTGCTTATTGAAGTCCTAGAGAGGGTAAAGCATAATTTGAAGAAGAAATAAAATTTATTAAATTGAGATTTATGGAAGTGAAACAAAGGTGATTAAGACTTAAGCTAAATTATGTGCTAAGAGTGTCATAAAATGAGCATATGGCATGGTGGAGTTGGCGCATGGGTTCTAGTAAGAGGGAAGAGGTTCGAATCCCTTGTATGGCACCTAAATGAATTTTTGCTTTTAATTTTCTGCTCATGACTAGGAAGTGTCTGCAAGGGACATATAAGGAAGGTGTTGACTATGTATTTTTGGTTAGTGTATCAATGGATTAAGGAAACAACTAACTTATGGTATGGAATCAAAGGTTTAAGGAAAGATAGGGGGAACATAAGGCACTTATCAAGGGGAAAATTTGGAAAGAAATAATGGCCAATTGACCATGTGCTGGACGGCAACATTGGTTTAGGGAGGAGCCAAATTTTGTTAGTTTGGCCAAAATCTCATTCTTTTCTCTTTGGGCATTCTTTACACATTGTGCAGATTTTTTTCTTTGTTTTCTCCTCTCAAACTCTCATCTTGGCCGAATAGGCATTAGTAAAGCTCAAATTTTGTGACCATTTGGTTATTCCTTTTTGCTTATCTTGTTAGCCAATTCTTTGTGCCTTTTCTTCTTGTGCCGAAATCATCCATACCAAAAAGAATCATCTTTTTTCTTTCTTTTGCCATGGCCGAATATACCAAAGACCTAAAGTTCATTTTTTTTCTTCTTCTTTTCTTTCTTTGACATCAAGCAACAACATCACCATCATCCTTTCGTTTTATATTATTTCTTTTCAATCGAAAATTCTCTCCATCTTCACTCTCTTGGTCAATGCTATTGTGCCTATAAACCAAATATTTTTCTTTTCCTTGAACATACATAGTCAATCCTTCATCATTTAGACACCATTCTCTATTCTTTTCTTTCGACCGTGGATTATAGGTAAGGGTTCTTTTCCATTTTCGATTTATTAAAGTACTTTGGCCGAATAGTAATGGTGAATTGAAGGACTTTTGGATTGATATAACGCTCAATCTAATAACGCCTCTTTCGTTATTATTTAGTGCAATAACGAGATCGAACTCAAGTGATCGGGAGAAACGTTGGAAACGCTTTATTTTGGTAAGGAAATCAAATCTCTTTAAATCTCTAGTAACATTGATATTATTTTAGATCTAACTAAATTCCTTTGGATCTTGAAGACCGCCAAAATAGGAAGAAAAGGGCGTGGTTAGTCACGTTAAGAGGGCGGATCCAGAATCCCCATTCAAACGAAGAGCGGTTTCGCAATCGGATTTTCCACGGTTGTGGGCCATCTTCCAAAGAAGTCCATTATTCAAGTAGTACGAACCTCCGAGCCGTTATATGCTGGTGGATTCTCTACGGCTAGTGAATCGATAAACGAAGGAAAACCGAAAATCAAGTGATTCAAAATCAAGAGGGTAAGATTTTGGATCCATTATCGATTAAGATTTATTTTACGAAGTTAGTTGTCTAACGGACCAAAATATGTTTTAGGTGCCGAGGAGCGAGAAGGGTTAGTACTTTCTAGACGAGGTGTGTAATTTCACACTCATTATTTTTGGTTGGATGTCAAATTTCAGATGGAAGTAAATCGAAAACGATTAGATCGGTAAAAACGTAAAAATTTATATTTTGACGAAAATGCGTAAAAAAACGACTAAATCGTGAAAATTACGAAAACGCCCTCGAGAAATTAATTGTTATTATGTAAATTGGATGTTTCGTGAAAATGGGCCGTAAATACTCTAGTTCGTGAAAATGGGCCGAAATACTCTAGTTCGTGAAAATGGGCCGTAAATACTCTAGTTCGTGAAAATGGGCCAAAATAGTTCTAGTTCGTTAAAATGGGCCAAAATACTCTAGTTCGTTAAAATTGAGCCAAAACACTCTAGTTTGGTAAATGGGCCAAAGCCCACTAAACTACTAAATGGACAAATTGCTATAATTATGGGCCAAATGAAATGTTATTGATAAACCCACCATGTTATGTATTGTTAATAAATTTTATATTTTAAAGTACATGTATAATTGCATGGGTGGGATTTATGAAGAGAAGAATGGCCATTGCCACAATATCGCTTATTGCTTTCTAGTTCGGTGGTTTCGCCACAATATCGCTTATTGCTCTAGTTCTATGGTTTCGCCACAATATCGCTTATTGCTCTAGTTCTTGGTTTCGCCATTGCTTATTGCTCTAGTTCGGTGGCTATGCCACAATTATAAAAAGGCTTAATGCCTACGATTGGTGTGATGGCTGGGTGGGTTGACTTGATCCCCACAGTGTGATGGTTGGTACGGGGTGTTAGCGGATGGATATTAGGCATGGGTTGGGAATTTCATTTTACATGCATTATTAATTGTTTTAATTCATGATATATTGTTGAATTTCAATTGGGCTCAAGCCCAAAGATAATATCTTGACGATCCGCCCAATAATGGTGGTAAGTGAGTTACACACCGAGTTCTAAGTAACTCACCCCTTTTTTTTTTTTTTCCATCTCGTAATGGAAATTGATGTGGACTTGGGCCGAGGATGACTTCGTGGAGGCCATACCGCTAAATATGGGTTATTTAAACTCGA
Source organism: Gossypium rotundifolium (assembly GCA_025506655.1). NCBI lineage: Eukaryota > Viridiplantae > Streptophyta > Magnoliopsida > Malvales > Malvaceae > Gossypium > Gossypium rotundifolium. The sequence continues at coordinate 4,812,783 of CP106722.1, read as the reverse complement.
ACTTTTAATAATTATTTTTACTATTTTGGGATGTTGTAATAAATGGCCTCTATAAATAACTTATGGATTTTATATGTGTTTGGAATTTAAACTACATTTTGGACTTTTAAATCATGGGCTATGATTATATGATGCTTTATTAAAATAAATTTGGGTTTTCAAGTATATGAAATTCTTTTATAAATATTTCTTTTATTGTTAACTCTTTAACAAATCTCCTAACTCAGGTTTTTTTAATAATACAATGAATTTCAACTAAAGTTTCAAATATTTATCAAAATCAAATACTCTTCAAATTTTAAACCTCAGATATAAAATTTTAGTTTTCAACTCATTAAAGATTTAAGAATAGTTCGAATCATGTAACAAACCAAATCTAGTCTCAACGATAGACCGGGTTGGGGTGTTACAAGGCAGAAAGAAAGAATGGGGTAGGGATTCGCTTCTTTTAGAAAGGGAATCAAATAAAAAATGTAAAAAGGGCCCTTATAAAACTAGCGTAATCGGCGCAGCATTTACTGGGCATATGCGCATATCCTTTAAAAGGGTTAATTATGACCGGTCCCCCCTTGTGGTGTTTGTTGATCAAGTCCCGCCGCATTCTTAAGAATCTTACCATATAATTTCCCTTACGCTTTAACTGTCCCCGCCCTTTTTACTTTGATTTATTGCTATTTTAGAGCCCCTTAATTTTAGTCCGATCCCAATTTAACCCTTCTTCGCTTATATTTATAATTATATTACTACTATTATTATTATTATTAGCTCTATTACCATATTTTTATTATTTGCTTTTTATTATTATCTTTACTAACACATTTTATTTATTTATTTATTATTATTATTATTATTATTACTATTATTATTATTATTATTATTGTATTTTACTCCTATTTATTTATTTACTATTATATTTGTTATTATTATTTTATTATTACCATTGTTGTTTCATTTTTTTTATTATTAATACCATTATTATTATTATTTTCATTTTTACTCTTATTTGTTTATTTATTACTTTTATTCATTTTTATTATTCGCTCATTAATGTATCATTCCTTTTAATGTATCATTATTTTTATTATTATAATTATTTAATTTAAATTTGATTTTCATTCTTTTAATTTTCACCATTTATGAATTTTTTATATATTATTTTATTCATTATTTTTATTATTTTAATTATTTATTTATCATTTTATTTACTTATTATTTATTCGCTTATTGCTCTTTACCCTTTTTTAGTACTCTAAAGCAATTTATTTATTTATTTATCATATTCTTTATTTTCTTATTATTGTTATTGTTATCATTCTATTTGTTTCTATAGTTTTATTATTGTCATTCTTATTTCACTATTCGCTTGCTCATTCATTTATTTATAAGAATTAGATTTATTCACATATCGGCTTATTTGTTATTATCATTACTTGTCTAATATTAATCAAACAAATTTTCAAAATAAAGATAATGTTCGTATTTGGAAATTCAAATATCGTGTCTAACTTTCTCGGGTTGCGATTTTCTCTGAATCTAAATAATCTAATACCCTTTTAATTTTTTAAAATACATAAGTTTTAAAAAGCTTTCGAGGATTCGATATGTTGCGCCCTAACGCATCGGATGTGACATTCATTACCTCGAGATAAGATTTTAGGCAATGTTCCGTGTTTGAAAATTCGAGAGATCGAGCCCAACTTACTGGTTCTCAATTTTCTCATTTAAACTAAACAACGGATATCCTTTTTAAATCGCAATACGAAGTTTTGAATAAGATACTTGTTCTTGAACTCAAATGTCGCGCCTCTAACTTCATCGGACTCGACATCTAGATACTTCAGATAAGCTTTTTTTCTAAAAATAGAGGTAATCTTTCGATTTGAAATCTTGAGGAATGGAGCTCTAACTTACTAGGTTCCGCTTCTCATTTGATTTAATAACGGAGATTCTCTTCAAAACGAAAATCAAGTTTTAAAAGACGAGCTTAGTTTCGGAGTCTAAAGTATTGCCTCTAACTTATCGGACATGATGCTTTATCTCTTCGATAATAAGAGAGTCTTAACGCCCCTTCCAATTCTTTCAATTTTGAAAATAAAAGCATTGTATTTTCAACCCTTTTCAAAGCTTTCAACAAATAGGACAACAATCAATCGCTTTGGTATCGATTTCGGGCGTGATTTAGGGTGCTAATCCTTCCTCGCACGTAATCGACTTCCAACCCGCTTTCTCAAAGTTCGTGGGCCAAAAGTACTGCTTTAGTAAATTAAACATTTTATTAAACAAAGGTGATCCGGCCACACCAAATAAAGATCTGGCATACTCCTTCCTTTTTTTTCTTTTTCAAAAATCGAGTCGACCGCTATTTCCATCGCTTCATCAAAAAAATGGTTACTTACAAATTGGCGACTCCAATCGGGGACACGAGGGTCAAGCCAGATTGATTGATTTTTGTCCTTTAATTAAAATGGTTTTTGAAAAATCATGCTTCTTTTAATGCACCTTCAATATTAGCCTCAGAATACTTTAGAATTGCATTGCATGACCGCTGTGGTCACACCTTTGTGGGGGCGAAGTTATGCCTTCGTGAGGTTTTCACCTCCGCATGGGCTAGTGGATTGCTTTAATACATCCGCATTCTATGTCTTCGTGAAGTTTTCACTCGCATGGCCATAGGGAAATGTATTCCTCGAACCAACTCGATCCGTATGAGCCTAAAATGGGTGAGGATCGAGAATCACCGTTCGTACTTAACTTTAGAACTGTCGCATATAGAAACCCTAGGAGCCCACCTTAATCTTAGGTAGAGCTATAGAACCTTAGTGGTCGCCTAGATAGGCGTTGCTTATTTTACTTGCTTTATATTTCATGGTACTAACTTATTGTGTTTCTTTCTTTTGTGCATATCATTTCATATTTAAAGAGACATCGATTCACTATCCGCTTCGAGTCGTGTCGGTTATGGAAAGCGAATTCCTTGATAAAGTGGAAGACAATGCGTCATCTGCAGATATGGTCGAAAGTAATGCCGAATAGAAAAAGAGATAGCTTAGTCGAAGGGTATGTGTCAATTACTTAACTTCACCAATATCGTTGTCACACGTAATCTAGCCCGCGAGTCGAAAGAAATTTGATTCAGGGGATGACGAGGCGTTACCGTTTCTATGGTACTTACGACAACCCGCTTTACCGCTGATGTCAAAGTAGATAAGCACTGCTCCGAGCAATGACCCGCTTTTGGAATGCCGCTTATAGTTGTTTCTCCTTCGAAGGTGGATCTAGTTCCCACCAGAGAAGAGTATACCACCTTGCTACATTGTCCAAGAATTCAAATTGACAAAGCTTATTCCAAAGCTTAATGGCCCAACCTTCGCAAGAAGTTGATGAATATCACCTAATGAGCGTAATGGTGGTCTCAAATAGAATGTAAAAGAAGGGCGAGGTAAATGCATACCCGGATATGTTTGAGAGACTGATCCCGGCGATCCCGATGCAAAGAAAAAGATAGACATCTTGGCCTGTGTATTTATGGCCCGTAATCTTCCAAAGCTTTAAGGCACATTGATGAAGCAATTATTGATCTATTCAAATTGATTAGACAAAGGGTGACACCTGCCTCGCTTATCTTAGCCAAACATTCGTGATCCTTGACCGCATGTCGAGAATGGGTGAAGGTGTGTTTATTGATGGGCGCATTGTTATTGGCTTGGTTCCATAGTCACTTTTGGAAGATAGAGAAAGTGTCCTGTCGATTTATGTCGTAAAATTACTCCCGCTAGAAGAGATAGCAACTACGCCTAGAAGAGAGAATGTGTCCGAAAAATTGATCGCTTCTTTCAAAACCTTCAAGAGGACGACATCGAGTGGAAGGCTCTCGGATGATTCCCGACAGATCCTTTATCGCTATGGAAGCTTTGACCGGTTCCCCACGGGAATTTGGGTGCCACCGCCACGCCTTTGCTGGCCCTAAGATAGTATAGTTCAAGACAGCTTGTACCAACGACATACTGCTAGCTCAATGCGAAGTTCTCATAATGGGGGAAGCTATAAGAAAAGGGTTAAAGAGATTTCTAGGCTCGGAATCAAATTCACGAATGAGGAGATTATCTACAGTGCCCGAGGACGACCCTAATACCTTTGAATGGAGGGCTAGGAGAGTCAATGATAATATTCCCCGAGCCAAATCCGTATGCTACCGATCAAGAGAAGAATGCATGCGAGTGGTCCCATCGTAATTAGAGATTGTGAAGCAAGATTTTGAACGGATGAGTTCTAACTCGTGAAAAAGATAGAAAGGTTGGAGGAAGAAAAGATGCTCCTCCAGCTAGAAGTGGACGGCCAAAAATCGAGGCTAAGAAACTCGTAAAAGAAAAATAGAAGGTAAGAAGACCGAGATAACTCAAGATGGAATACAAGAAGATGCGCTGACGATAAAGAACGAGGATTAGGGAAAACTTTGAGCAAAGGCAACAAGAGGTCCCAGAAGAAAGAGCCAAAGTTAGCAGCTGGGAGAAAAGTTTCATAAAATACGAGCGAAAAAGAAGACTTAGAAGGCGGCGTGACAAGACCAAAAAGAGAAAAAGGGATTAAAAGCTAGAATAGCCGAGCTTGGGCGATCTCTACACCACTATCAAGTCGAGACTCTAAAGCCAACTAAGGTCAAGCTTCAAAATGTATTAGAGGAAATGAAAGGTAGGGTTGAAGAGTTAGAATCGGCATTACATAGTAACGTAGCTCCTGATTGAGCTTCTAAAATGAGAGAAAGCCGCTGGGAGGAGAACCTTCGCCATTCTTACGAGCAAGTTCAAGTCTGGACTACCTCATGGGTGAAGCAATAATCCAGATTCGAGAAGTAGTGATCACCCATGCATTTGGGTGAGGAGTCCATATTGGGCATGAGATATGGGCTACCACCGGTCATGATGAAGAGCTAATCTCCCCGCTTGGAAAAATCAAACCTTAGGTCTTAGGGGCGAGAACATATTTGTAATCTACTTTATGTAAAGGGTTTTGCCTTCTAATAAAGTTTTCTAAAATGAAGTTGATCGAATCGATGTCTTCTTTCCCCGCATTCATGCATTTGCATTGCATCATATTACATACATTAAAATTTATAAAAGAAGCCTAATTGGTTAAGATTAACAGAGAAACAAGAGAGAAGAAAGAGGAAATCTGAACCTAACATTACTACGGACTCGTAAAGACAAAAAAATGGATCAAAGATTTGAACAATTTCGTAAGGAAATGCAAGAATGATGCAGGAGCAAATGATGAAACTCAAGAAGAAATGAAGGACCAAATGCCTGAGGCTCGTAGAAATATGATAGCATAGATGGCCCAGATGATGAATGCAGAATGCATAAAGGAAAGGTCCAATGCCTCCTGGCCGACGAGGATAGCAAGGTGCTCCCCTGTGTTTTACCCCACCACATGCAAGAGCAAGACCAAGAGTATGTCCTAAGGCCACCAAGCCATTATTAGGCCCCAACAAGGGCGGTGTGGATGCTAGACCACCAACGAACTCCCACGCTGGCTCGTGGATCCAATCCAGAAATAACCCGCTAATCTGTTGTACCGATTTAGATTTGACAGAGAAATGGGGTGAGAGAAGAATCTTCAAAGCGCTTCGAGGATCGCTGTAAATGGTTAGAAGAAAAGTTTAAGGAAATAGAGATCACGACCATCGCTACGGGTGGACGCTAAAGACTTGAGCCTAGTCCTGCACTCGTGATTCCGCCAAAGTTTAAGACCCTAGATTTTGAAAATACCATGGGACCAGCTTGTTCTCGGCGCGACATCACAATGTTCTGTCGACGGATGTATGGATATGTTAACAACGATCAACCGCTTATTCATTGTTTTCGGGATAGTTTGGCCGGGTCATGCGCTAAATGGTACAATCACCAAATTGCACTCCAGATCAAGTCGTGGAAGGACCTAGCACAAGCCTTCTTGAAACAATACGGCATGTAGCCGATATAGCTCCCGATCGAATCACACTCTAAAATATGGAGAAAAGCCAAACGAAAGTATCGTGCAATATGCCCAAAGGGAGGGAAGTCGCCACACAAGTTCAAATGCATCGCTTAGAAAAGAGACAACCATGTTGTTTGTCAACACGTTGAAAGCTCTTCATTAATCACATGCTTGGAAGTGCCACTAAAAGTTTTTCCGATACAGTCGTTGTGGGAAATGATCGAGAATGCGATCAGAAGTGGTAAAATAGAGGCTGGAAAAAGTGCTAGAAAGACGGTCCCGAAGAAGAGGGAGAATGATATAAACAACATAGGTAAAAGTTATTCAAAGCCTACACGCGAGCCACCAAACATCAGACCCCGATCATCGAGCCCTTTTAGACAGAGTCCAACACAAGGTAAAATACAAAGAAAATCCAATTCACGCCTATCCCATTCCATACAAGGAAATGTACCGTAAATTATTTGACGCACACATTGTCTCCCCATTACTTAAAACCTTGCACTGCACTTGTAAGTATGATGCGAACGCACAGCATGTAATACCATGCAAGAATCGCAGGCATTCTATAGAAAATCGCCTCGCTTTTTAAGAAACTAGTGGAAAGACTCATCCAGATGGGCGTTATAGAAGTCGATGACACCTCTTGCAAGGGCACCCGCTACCTAATCACGGGTCAACATGATAGGCGAAGATGCGAAGAAGAGTTAAGAGGATATTTCCGGTGAAAACCCCAATGAAACAGTCCGAAGGAAATGATAAAAGGATTGGTTGTGACATGTCCAAGGGGAAAACATGAAGAAACACGAAAGGGTCGGAATTTCATAACTTGAAGGGCAACGAATCCAAAGGTACACCGAGTTCGTAATGTCATACAGCTACCATGGACAATAAAGAGTTAGAATTCTTTGAAAGCAATGAAGGCCGAAAGAGGGAAACATCTCACGTTAGAGGATGAGTTAGCAAGAAAAGCCTCTTGAGGCGAAGCTATCCTTAGTCACCATCTCACGATTAAAGGCTTACTTGAGTAAAAATAAATCCAAAATTGTGATTCAAAGCCTACCGCTTTTTCATCCAAGACAACCAAAAGACTCTCAAGGTTATAATCGCAACGTGATGATTTCAAAAGGGGGTCCGGCCCACAAAAGGGAGCCAGAATATCCTAAGATCGTGATCCAAAACCTGCAGCCTTTTCATATAAGGATGACAAGAAGGTCCTCCGAACTATAATCGCAATGTGACGATTCCCGAGAAGGAGATTCGCCAACACTATAAAAAGAAAACCAAGAGGAAGGCTCCTACACGCAAGAAGTGGAAAGCGCCACGACCGCCAAACACAAGAACGGAGCACTCAAAAGGAAAACTTGATGGACGAACAAAAGAAAGAAAAAGGGACCAAGCAAGAGACACATATAAACGAGCCAATGAAGGAGGAAGAAGCTAGGAAATTTTAAAGTTTTTGAAGCATAGTGAATACAAGGTCGTAGAAGCAAATACATAAACAATGGCTCAGATATCGGTGCTAGATTTACTATTAAGCTCCACACACCGTAACGCTACCGATGAAGGTATTGAATGAAACCTATGTTGCAAATGATATAACAGCTAACAAGTCGGATCGCCTAGTTAGCAACATAAGTGCCGATAACTTTATTTTCTTTAACGATGATGAGATTCCCGGAGGTATGGGTTCCATCAAGGTTTCCACATTACCACGCTGCAAAGGATACACATTACTGTGGTACTAGTCGATAATGGATCAGACTCAATGTTCTACCACTATCGATAATCGAATCGACACCCGCTGATAGTTCTCACATGAAGGCTCGCCACAACGTAGTAAGGGCATTTGATGGACCGAGAGGAAAGTCATGGAAGGATCAAGTACCTCTTTTAATCGGACCAGTACATATGAGGTGGACTTTATCGTGATGGATATCCTACCGCCTTATAACCGCTGGTCGGGAGATCTTGATACACTCGGCAGAATAAAGGCCTCATCGCTGCACCAAAAGTTAAAATTAATCTTAGAGGGCCGTCTAGTGACCATAAATGTCAAGAGGACATCATCGCAATCAGAATAAATAAAGGCACCCTATTTAGAAGCCAACGATGAAGCGGCTAAGTGTTCCTTCCGTTTTTGAATTTGTCAACGCAACATTCGTCGCCGAGGGAAACAAGATCCCAAAGGTTTCAATTATCCAAAACCACAAGAATGGGTTTACAATTAATGGTTGAAAACGGGGCCGTACCCGGGAAGGGACTAGGAAGGTATCTCCAAAGAGGAATCGAAGTCCCGAGATTAAAAGAAAAAAGAGACCTCTTTGGCTTAGGATTCAAACCGAATGCCAAGCAAAAAAAGAAAGAGTTAGAAAAGAAGCAAGAAAGGAGGAAAGCGCGTTTGGGTGGAAATGAGATTAAATGGGAACCGATGATAATTCTCATATTCGTGAGACCTTTATATCGAGGGGTTATCCATCCGGACAAGAAGCGAAATGAAGAAATTGTGCACGCCAACGCTTATATCTCAAGGAAAATTGAGGAAGAAATTGGAATGGCATCCACCCCTACGAGCCAGCAAATGCTCAATAACCGGATCATGGAGGAGATTCTGTAGCTTTTAGAACTTATTCGTAGTAATACTTAACATGCTTATTGCTTTAAGTCTAGAAGCAATAAGAGCCCCTTTTGTGAAACATCATTTTATAAGACATCGTTACTTTCAATAAAATACATCTCCGCTATCTTTTGCGTAGATTTTCTTTTATGTTCTTTTCCTTCATTCATTATTCTTTCTCTAGATATTCTTCTAAACATTTTTATTCTTCATTTATCATACCAATACACATGCCTAGATTCTATGATTCTATGAGCCTTTATTCATTTTCATAACAGGTCCCCAAATATCAATGATTTGAGTGACACTACCGATGACTCAGAATATCCTTTTGAGCAAGATATGGGTGTGGAAGATTTTCGTGATTTTGGAGATGACCAAAGTCGTGATTTAGTTCCCGAATCATAAGGATGGTAGAACAAGAGGAGAAACAAATCGACTCACAAAGAATCAATAGAAATAGTGAACCTAAGAAATGGGCAAGAAAAAAAGAAGTGAAGATTGGAGCTAGTATCACCGCAGACAAAGCAAGACCTCATTGAGTTACTCCAAGAATTCAAGGATGTCTTCACATGGTCATATCAAGACATGCCCGTTAAGTAATCGATATTGTGGTACACCGCTTGCCCATAAAAGAAGAATACAAGCCACCCAATGTAAACTTTGAGGATGAGGCTAGACGCTTTATCGAAAATAAAAGAAGAGGTCAAGAAGGCTTGACGCGTGTTTCTTGCAAGTGGTTAAGTACTCAGAATGTGTAGCCAATATCGTTCCCGTCCCTAAAAAAGATGTGAAAGTATGAATATGTGTAGACTACAGGGATCTAAACAAGGCTAGCCCGACGGACAATTTTTCGTTACCTCATATCGATACTTTAGTGGATAATACGGCGGGTTATTCATTATTCTCGTTCATGGATGGCTTCTCAGGATACAACCAGATAAAGATGCTTCCTGAAAACATGGATAAAACCACATTCATAACCATGTGGGGAACCTTTTGCTATAAGGTAATGCCATTTGGGTTGAAGAATGCAGGAGCAACATATCAGAGAGCCATGGTAACTTTATTCCATGATATGATGCATAAAGAAATTGAGGTTTATGTCGATGACATGATCGCCAAGTCTCGGACCGAAAAGGAGCATATCCAAGTCTTAAGGAAATTATTTTTGAGGTTGAGGAAAGTCCAATCAAGCTTAACTCGCAAAGTGTACCTTCGGAGCTAGGTCTGGAAACTGCTAGGATTTATAGTCAAGAAAAGGGATTGAGGTTGACCTGCATAAAGTCAAGGCTATACAAGAATTGCCTCCGCCTGCACGCAAAAAAAAAGAAGTTCAAGGTTTCTTAGGAAGATTAAATTACATTGCTCAGCCATTTCACAACCGACCGAGAAATGTGACCTCATATTTCGCCTTCTTAAAAACACAATCCAAAGTGTGGGACAAAGAATGTCAAGACCTTCGACAAAGTAAAGCAATACCTATCCAATCCTCCCAGATTGACACCGCCTAATCCGGAAGCCTTTGATCCTCTATTTGACGGTACTTGATAATTCAATGGGATGTGTGCTCGCCAAAGATGATGAGTCGTGAAAGAAAGAAAAGAAATATACTACCTTAGCAAAAGTTCACCGAGTGTGAAACAAGGTACTCACCGATTGAGAAAATATGTTGTGCCTTGGTCCGACAACTCCTGAGATTGAGGCAAGACATGTTGTATCATATGACCGCCTCATCTCAAGCTAGACCCAATCGAAATACCTAATGGAGTCAACTACTCGAATGGACTGATAAATCCGATGAGAATTTTACTTTCGAGTTTGACATAGTTTATGTAAACCGTAAAGCGATAAAAGTGGAGTGCAATAGCGATTTTCTAGCTAGTAGAGCTCGCGATTATGAGCCTCGGACTTTGATTTCTTTAATGAAGACCTAATGTACGAGTAGAACCATCAAGAAGGTACCCGGAGGTTGTCCTTGAAACCGAACTTCGACGGGCATCGAACGCTATGGGCAATGGAATCGGGGCGCTTCTGTGTCCCCAAACGAGATCATTACCCATTTACTTGTAAGCTGGATTTTGATTGTACAAACAATATGACAGAGTATGAAGCTTGCATCATGGGTATCCGTGCCACTATAGAACGTAAAATTAAGGTGTTGAAAGTATACGGAGACTCTGCACTGGTGATTTATCAACTTAAAGGAGAATGGGAGACGAGAGATCCCAAATTGGTCGAATACAAAAGATTGGTCCAAGAACTAATCAAAGAGTTCGATGACATCACTTTCAGTTATCTACCAAGAGACGAAAATCAGATGGCTGATGCTCTAGCCACATTGGCTTCTATGGTACAAGCAAATAACAAGGAGGATATGAGGCCTATACAAATGAGCATTTATGAGGCCCCAGCCCATTGCTACAACGTGGAAGAAGAGGAGCAAAATGATCACCCATGGTATCACGATATATTACAATACGTGAAAGATTATAAATACCCCGATCAAGCAACCGAAAATGACAAAAGGACTTTGAGAAGACTAGCTTGTGACTATGTCTTAGACGGGGAGATCCTATACAAAAGGAGAAAGGATCAAGTGCTATTGAGATGTGTGGATGGCGCCGAGGCTAAGCAGATCCTAGAAGAAGTCCATGAGGTATCTCAGGAACACATGCCAACGGGCTCAATGGCCGCACAAATCATGATATTCGGATATTATTGGTCTACCATGGAAAGAGATTGCATCGATTATGCTAAGAGATGTCATAAGTGCCAAATTTATGGGGACAAAATTCATGTACCACCTCACCTTTACATGTTATGACCTCCCATGGCCTTTTTCTATGTGGGCATGGACGCTATTGGACCAATCTCTCGTAAGCTTCCAATGGACATCGGCCATCTTCGTGGTAATTGATTACTTCACTAAATGGGTAGAGGCCACTTCATATGCCAATGTGACAAAATTAGCAACAAGAAGTTCCTAAAAAAGGAGATCATATGTCGATATGGAATGCCTGAAAGGATCATATCTGATAATGCGTTAAACTTGAATAACAACATAATCACGTAAGTCTCAGAGGTAATTCAAGATCGACATCACAATTGCCACCAGACGCCTAAAGATGAACGGTGCAGTTGAAGCAGCTAATAAGAACATCAAGAGGATAATAGGAAAGATGACTGAGACTTACAAAGATTGGCACGAGAAGTTACCATTTGCCCTTTTCGCTATCAAACGTCAATCGTAACTCCACTGGGCAACTCTTTCTCATTGGTTTACTAATGAGGCGCTTACCCATCGGGTTAAAATTCCGTCCCTTCGAGTATTGTCCAATTGAAATTGATGAAGCGGAATGGATCCAAGCTCGATATGATCAATTGAATCGATCAAGAAAAGAGGCTAAAAGCTATCCGTCATGTTCGGATGTACCAAAAGTGAATAATGCGAGCATACAACAAGAAAAGGCCCAAGAAAATTCCATGAGGGAGACTTAGTTTTGAAAAAGATTCTCCCATACAAAAGGATTTCGAGGAAATGGATGCCAAATTGGGAAGGACCTTATGTGGTGAAAAAGGCTCTGAGGGCACTAATCTTAATGAGATGGATGGGAAAATCTACCCAATCCCATAAATTCAGATTCGCTTAAGAAGTATTATGCTTGAAGAAGGGAAAGGCTAAAGTGAAAACTCAAAAGGGCGCTTTTACGGCCAAAAAAAAAAGGAGAGGTCAAGCGAAAACCCGAAGGGCGCTTTGAGACCAAAGGGCTTTGAGTCGAAAACCCGATAAGTATGGCTCAAATTAGCACGAAAAAGGAGGTATGTGATAATCTTTTTCCCCGTAATTAGCAAAAGGAGGAATGTTACACCCTAACATCTACAAAGCATCGCAGATCTCCCAACGCCTATTCAAATTCAAATGATCTTCTAAGAATCCGGTGAAGCCCAGTCATATATCCTGGGCACCTATTTTTTCTTTTTACCCATTTTTGTACTCCAATAATGTTTACTTTTGTTGATTTAATCCAATTCCATTCTTTATAAATTCCATTGTTATTTTAAATCTTTGAGTTGTTTGCAATTGAAATAACGACCCATTGACCCATAATGCTTCCATAAAACGAGTCCCGCCTATTACTCGAAGCCTCTAAACAAAGATAGGAACCTAAAACGAGACTGTTGTTTAGTAACCACCACAATTTGGGGTTGGAAACGTTCAAGGAAGAGGAGTCTAAAATCATGACTATCTCCCTGCATTCTCCGACATAGGTACCATTTAAATATTGTGTCTCAGTGTTGCGACTCGACGAAATTAACGAGCAATTACAGCCTCTAAGCCTTTAAAAAAATAAATAAATCGTTCTCATGACATCCTGCATTCATGCAAATGTCCTCCGTAATATCATTTAGTTAGGAGCATTCGATTTATTACAATCATTGCATCTTAACGAAAAATCATCATTCTCATGACATTCTGCATTCATGCAAGTGTCATCAATATCACACGTTGGTTAGGAGCATTTGAGTCATTCTGACCGTAGCATCCTCACCATTTGGCATAAACACAAACATATAAAATCGAGTCTACAGGATATGTCCCTAGAGGACGGTGTAGCAACACTATTGAAGATTATCCTATTACCATCGACCAATGGTGGAATGGGTGGTCCTATCGCCATCGACCACCGGTGGAATAGGTTGAAGATTACCCATTGCCAATCGACCAACAAAGGCATAGGTGGAAGATTATTCTTATTGCCACCGACCAAAGCGGGAATAAGTTGAAGATTACCTTATTGTCACCACCAAAGCCAGTGGAATAGGTGGAAGATCATCCTATTACCATTAGCCAATGATGGAATAGGTTGAAGATTGTCCTATTGCCATCAACCAAAGGTGGAATAGGTTGAAGATTGTCCTATTGCCACCGACCGGTGGTGGAATAGGTCAAAGATTGTAGATCTTGTTACTCGACCAAGAGTGGGGCAAGATCAAGGCAAATCATGGCTCCCAACCAGGGGGGAATGCGATTTAAGCCACTGTCTCTATTGTCACCCAGCAAAGTGGAATGGGTCAAAATTGTAGATCTTGTCACCATAACCAGTAGAGGGCAAGATCGGTATAATCTTTGCTCTCAACCAAGAGAGAACATGATTTTACCACCCTTCCTATTGCCACCGACCAAAGTGAATAGGTCAAAAAGTGTAGATCTTGTCACCCGATCAAGAGTGGGCAAGATCAAGGCAAATCATGGCTCCTCAACCAAGAGGGAACACGATTTAGGCCACTGGCCCCATGTCCCCGACCAGCAATGAAATAGGTCAAAAAATTGTGATTCCTCGCCTCTAACCAAGAGGGAGCATGGTTAAGCTTGAGTCCTATTTGCCTTAACTAGCAATGGATAGGTCAAGACCAAGACCTCATCTCTCCAAGATGCAGAGGAGCAATCTAAAATAAACAAGTCACATCCCATCAAGTCGCAACAAGAGCAAATTGAAGCCACAGATCCCATCTACCCAAGAAAAGAGCACCAAAGAAGTCAAGACTACGAGACCGCAAATTGGTCTTTGAAAGTCTTTGCTCTATTCCTGCTGTAACGACAATGAGCAAAGAGGGCAATCAGACAAGCCCATTTTGGCCTGGGCTTACAAGCCCAATCAAACCACAAACCCGGACCCATATCAAGACAAACACAAACCCAAAACCTAACCCAACAAACCCATTTTTACAAATTTCAACTACCCTAGCCCACTAAACAAATCGAAAATGTAAAAACAAAAAACCTAGCCCCTTGCCTCTCACAATAACTCCGCCTCCGACCTAAGTAGCCTCCTGTCCCCCCAACCAAATTACCATCGCCACAAACTGCAAAAAACAAAAAAACACGCAATGCCCACAAAGAAAGAGCAGAAGCAATTTGTCTTCTTTATTCAATTTTGCTATAAAGCCACAAAAACCATTGTAAAGGGAGAGGTTTTTTTCTGAGAGAAAACGAGAGAAAATCATAGCAAAAGGATTCTTTTTTTTCAATTCAAAAGAGAAAAAAAAAAGAACTTTCGTAAATTGAAAGCCAAACACAAATTTTAAGGTTGATTTCTTCTTATTTTCCATTATTGCCTACTGTTGTTTTATTTATTTTTATTTTTATTTCTTTTCGATTCTTTATAAATAAATAATAATCAACAAGGGAAGAGAGACGAAACCATACCCGAGCTGCTTGGAGTTTCGCTCTCGCTGGCCGGGCCGATCAAGGCAATGAAAGGGGTTTCTCCTCCGGGGTTCTTGGCTTCAAAGGTTCAAAAGGCCAAAGGCCTTGCCGGCATCACCGCCCACCGACACGATGGTGGTACCTGGCAGCAAAGGAAGGCCGAACGTCGAAAGAAAAAGGAGGCTAAGATGGCGCCTCTTTCAGAAGCAGAGAAAGAAAGAATGGGGTGGATTCGCTTCTTTTAGAAAGGGAATCAAATAAAAAATGTAAAAGGGCCCTTATAAAACTAGCGTAATCTGCAAGTAGCTTACTCTCTGGCATATGCGCATATCCTTTAAAAGGGTTAATTATGACCGGTCCCCCTTTGTGGTGTTTGTTGATCAAGTCCCGCCGCATTCTTAAGAATCTTACCATATAATTTCCTTACGCTTTAATCGTCCCCGCCTCTTTTTACTTTGATTTATTACTATTTTAGAGCCCCTTAATTTTAGTCCATCCCAATTTAACCCTTCTTCGCTTATATTTATAATTATATTACTACTATTATTATTATTATTAGTTCTATTACCATATTTTATTATTTTCTTTTTATTATTATCTTTACTAACACATTTTATTTATTATTATTATTATTATTATTATTATTACTATTATTATTATTATTATTGTATTTTACTCCTATTTATTTATTTACTATTATATTTGTTATTATTATTTTATTATTACCATTGTTGTTTCATTTTTTTTATTATTAATACCATTATTATTATTATTTTCATTTTTACTCTTATTTGTTTATTTATTACTTTTATTCATTTTTTATTATTCGCTCATTAATGTATCATTCCTTTTTAATGTATCATTATTTTTATTATTATAATTATTTAATTTAAATTTGATTTTCATTCTTTTAATTTTCACCATTTATGAATTTTTATATATTATTTTATTCATTATTTTTTATTATTTTAATTATTTATTTATCATTTTATTTACTTATTATTTATTCGCTTATTGCTCTTTACCCTTTTTAGTACTCTAAAGCAATTTATTTATTTATTTATCATATTCTTTATTTTCTTATTATTGTTATTGTTATCATTCTATTTGTTTCTATAGTTTTATTATTGTCATTCTTATTTCACTATTCGCTTGCTCATTCATTTATTTATAAGAATTAGATTTATTCACATATCGGCTTATTTGTTATTATCATTACTTTGTCTAATATTAATCAAACAAATTTTCAAAATAAAGATAATGTTCTGTATTTAGAAATTCAAATATCGTGTCTTAACCTCACTGGGTTGCGATTTTCTCGTTGAATCTAAATAATCGAATACCCTTTTAATTTTTAAAATACATAAGTTTTAAAAAGCTTTCTCGAGGATTCGATATGTTGCGCCCTAACGCATCGGATGTGACATTCTCATACCTCGAGATAAGATTTTAGGCAATGTTCCGTGTTTGAAAATTCGAGATCGAGCCCTAACTTCATCGGGTTCTCAATTTTCTCATTTAAACTAAACAACGGGATATCCCTTTTAAATCGCAATACGAGTTTTGAATAAGATACTTGTTCTCGAAACTCAAATGTCGCGCCTTAACTTCATCGGACTCGACATCTAGATACTTGAGATAAGCTTTTTTTCTAAAAATAGAGGTAATCTTCCGTATTTGAAATCTTGAGGAATGGAGCTCTAACTTCATCGGTTTCGGTTTCTCATTTGATTTAATAACTAAGATTCTCTTCAAAACGAAAATCAAGTTTTAAAAGACGAGCTTAGTTTCGAGTCTAAAGTATTGCGCCTAACTTATCGGACATGATGCTTTATCTCTTCGATAATAAGAGAGTCTTAACGTCCCTTCCAATTCTTTCAATTTTGAAAATAAAAGCATTGTATTTTCAACCCTTTTCAAAGCTTTCAACAAATAGGACAACAATCAATCAGTTTGGTACCGATTTCGGGTGTGACGAGGGTGCTAATCCTTCCTCGCACGTAATCGACTTCCGAACCCGTTTTCTCAAAGTTCGTGGGCCAAAAAGTACTATTTTAGTAAATTAAACATTTTATTAAAACAAAGGTGATCCGGTCACACCAAATAAAGATCGGTGGCGACTCCCTTCCTTTTTTTTCTTTTTCAAAAAATCGAAATCGATCGCGTGCCATCGCTTCATCAAAAAAATGGTTACGACAAGGTTTTTCACCTAAATAATATAAAAATAAAATTAATATCTGAATGGTATGCCATTAAGATTATTTACCAAAATGATATAGTTTTATTGGTGTGCACCACAAATTGGCAAGACGAGAGGAAATATAATTATTTAAAATATTTAGGACTGTTATGCAATTTTTCTATTTAAAGTGACTGCGGGAGAAAAAGAGAAAGGGTGCCGCCTGGGTGGCGGCACCAAATTTAAAATATGGCTAATTATCTTGTAAGCCCTCCTTATTTATTATTTTATTCTCCTTCAACTTACTATATTGTTTTTAAACAAGCCCTTAACTTATTTTTGTAGTTAAATAGGCCTTAACTTATAATTTTTACTCATAAAGTCCTTTATTTTAATATCAAAGTAAATATATTTTGAATTTCAAGCTCTTATCTTAATTTTTGTTGATGCAATAAAATTATATACACTTTAACATCAACATAAAATCTAAAAATATAATCAAAATTTTCAAAAGATTAGTTAAGAATATCATATATATAATCACTCTCAATAAATTTTAATTTTTTATTTAATAAACTATTCACATCAACATAAAATATGAATTAGTTTATATTTTTTTAATAGCTTTACTTTGGGTAAAATATATTTACTTTAATATTAAAATAAAGGGCTTTTATGAGTAAAAATTATAAATTAAGGGTCTATTTAACTACAAAATTGGTTAAGGGCTTGTTTAAAAATAATATAGTGAGTTGAAAGAGAATAAAAAAAATAATAAATAAGGATGGCTTACAAGACAATTAACCATATTTTAAGTTTGGTGTTACCACACTGTCAAAGTACACTTTTCTTTTTTCTCCAAAGAATACTCTAAATTATATAATAGATCTCTAAACATTTTAAATAATTATATTTCAGTTCGGGGCCACTAATTTAACAGGCAGCACCAATAAAACTATACCATTTTAATAAATAATCTTAAGGGCATACCATTTCAATTATTAATTTTATTTTTTTTGCATTATTTAAGTAAAAAAGCCCACCACATAAGTTTAAAAAAAGAAAAAGAAAAAAATTATTTTTGGGCTAAAAGATGAAGACAGAGTTTATATTTTTCTTAATAATTGCACTCCACTTCATTTTCGTCACCAATTGGTCAGCCGCCGCTCAAGTCTTTACTCAAAAGACACACTCAGCCTCTCTTCTCCCCCTTCATATTCCCACTTCCAAAATATTCCTCCCTGGTTTTCTTCCGACTATGGAAGACGGTTTAGGGCAATCGCCGACATCAACCATCCGCCGCCGCAACTCCATCACAACCCCAGTACAAATCCCGACAAAGCTAACTCTACTCACACCAAAGCCGCTCCAAACCGCCACCAGCCTCTCAAACGGCAGCGCCACCGCTCTTTTGCCTCTTGACCTCGAGCTTATCTCTCTCAAAGCTTCTTTCGCTTCCTACACTTCACTCAAAGACATCCTCCCTTCCCCCGCTGTCGCCGTCAACTCTCCGACCGCCGCGGGATCCTCTACCAGTTCCGGGTACGAAATCTCCATACGTAACCGGTTAGTAAAACAAGCGGCTTGGGCTTACCTTCAGCCCATGTCAGCCTCTCCTGACTCTTCCGGTACTCATTTCTTCCGTCGGTTATGGCTCCGGCTATCTTCTCAAAACCCTTTCTCTTCTTGCCTCCGGTTCATTCACCTCAAACTCCTCCCCGGTCTGACCCGACTTTTTCATCGGATCATCCGATCCATTCGAATCATCTTCACCAGATAACAGACAAAAAAAAAAAAAAGGTTGCGTCTTCACACGCAGGAAACAAGGGATAGAATATCCAATAACAACTCTTATACTGTACGGAATCAAATATATATAAACATATTTTATATTACAAAATAAAAAAAAATCAGTGAATTGAATTTCAGGCTTGGTATTCAACAAACAATTCTGGGTTTCCTTTTTTCTTTCTAGATTTTTTTGTACAATTTTTTGTTTATTAGAAATTGTTAATTTGTGTGGTTCCATACGGCGGTGGAGCTTAAGGCAACGACTCCGGATTGGAACGATTAATCGTTTTCAAATTAGCCCTCAAGTTTGGACCGGACGAAGTCTTAAACGAGGTGAATCCAGAGCGGAACGATTGATCGTTGTTGAAGTTCGAGTCTCACTTCCCCCAGATTGACTACGGTGACCGTTTGCCGCCGCCGGAACTGGATTATCAGTTCTCTGCAAAACAGGTTTGGTTCAAATAACTTGAAACTTGAATGCTAACTGTTTGTCTTTCAAGTTGTAAAAATCTTCAAGAATTATACCTGTGCTTGTTGTTTAAACTTGTTAGATTGATTTGCGATATATTGAAGCATTTCAAAGAATTTTCCCTGTCCCATTTCTGCAAAATTTTGACAGTACTTGGAAATAAAATCCCAAATCCTAGCTTTTACCTCTTGTATCTTTCTATCCACTTCTGTTTCATGTCTCGCCATGAATGGTCGAAACAAGGTATCATACACATATCCAGTTCCCTACATTTTGTCAAAATTGTCATTGTTCAACGGCTGCATAAAAAAGTCAAATTGTAGTACACCATTTGTAACTTTTTACCTTAGTTTTAGGATACCATAGGTAAACTAACAGTGCAATCTTCATCTCACCATACATTGGTAACCTTCATCATATAGTTCAAAAACTTAGTATCAGCAACTATTAAAGATTTAAAGCTATGAAATGTTCAAAGAGGGTGTTTTAGTACCATGAAATGAATACTTCCCCTACTCGTTCGAAAACTATCAGAAAAGCCATGAGGATCCTGGGGAAAAAAAACAATTACATTTGCAAGCATAATTTTTGGATTTAACATAAGTGGTGGAGTAAAAAAATTTCACATGTCGATTTGAGTTGATGGCAAGTGGAATAAATATTTTCCCTTTTATCATACTCTAAAAACAAACGGCGTTTAACTCAGATCCGCTTGTGGAGTTTTATTACTCTAATGATTGTGTAGTTAACATAAAAGCTTTTTTCATGTGTGTGTTTAGAATAAGTGAACACAAGCATATTCCAATTCAATATGATGGTGACTGATCAGTTTAAAGTTGTAATTCTATAATCAAACTAATCTATATAACAAATTGATGGGTATTTGGCATTCTGATCATTTAGAATATTTGCTTTTTCATGTATGTATTCTTTATATAAACTTTTTTTTTTCTTTACAAGTAAATTAATACCTATTTCGTCAGTGCTATTTGATTCCATTTCAATGATATTTGGATCGGATTAGACTGGTAGATTAGATCAGGAATCGGTTGATGAATCAGTTTGGAGAATGGTTTTGAGCCAATTAGATCAAAAACCGATATGTACTGGTTAAATTGATAATTGAATTTTTTATTATTAAATTTTTAATAATTCTTTAATCGAATTAGTTGGATTGATAAATCAGTGATATGATCAGTTCGATTATCTTTTGAATTTTAAAAGCATCGGTTTGATCATACTCTCAGTATAATTTAATCAATCAAATCATCTTTTAAGATCATATGCATGGTTTTAGGTCTAATTATGATAGAGAAAAAAACAAATAAACAAATAAAGAGATTGATACCAATATTGACACCAAAATCTGAGTTCTTCGATCCCAACTTTGTTCTTCTCCACTGTTTTGAAGCATTCAAACGCCGGATATGCATATCCAAGAATCAACCTTCATACATAACATCATAAACAAGATTTTGGCGAAATTCGAATAAATATTCAATTGCAACGATAAAAGAACATTCAATGCAACAAATAACAAATATTTGTAAATGACTTACACAAGTAATCTGGTAAGGAAATCACCCAACATTGTGGAATTTAATTCTTAGTTTTTCCAATCTCCCGCGCTAATATTTCCTGGGAAAATAAAGAAAGGAAGGAATAGTTTTCAATTTAAAAAAAAAACTCAAGTCTTTTTCATTAAATCATTCATTCATTGAAATTTGGCAAAACCAATAACAACCCAAGAATTTCCAAACCTGTTTCGAAAACCAAAAGAAAATTAATGGAAATTCCTTGATTTATGGCATGGAAAAAGGAACCTTTAAATAACCCATAAAAAACCTACAAAAATGGGAAAAGAAAGAAGAAATAAATAATTAACAAGAGGAACATAAATAGAAATCTAGGAAAGATTTAAAAATATACTTTAGAAGAAAATAAAGGGATCCCTTCTCATTATTTGATTCTTGGGCTTAAGAAAAGAGAAAGAAACAAAGAAAAGAAACCGCTTGGGTTGGTTTTCGAAGCGTCTCCTTTTTTGGAGCCACAAAACTTGGTATTTAAACTTCAATTTTGTTTTTTTGAAATTTACTTAATCATGATTATTGATGTATTAATCTCATTATAAACTCTGAATCATATTTATTCTTTTTGATCCATAACCCCTCTCCTCCAACTCATAATTAGGAGGATAATATGCTTTAACGCACTCAAACTCATACACTCATACATTTGTAACAATGTTCATGCCAATCGAACTAAGAGTCAATTGACGATGCGTTTTGTCCTTAAATTTAGTTCTTTCATTTAAAGATTATATAAAAATATAGAAATACAAAAACGTTATTAAAATAATAACAATAATAATTTAATAGTACGAATAAATTAATCTTTTTCAACCGAGTAAATGAAAGTTTTCACTCAAATAATTTTGAAACAAAAGATGAGATTTCCTATGTGATAAGAATTAAAGTATTTCATTATGAATCACAACAATTATTAAGATGTATCCAAAAACTGTAGAATGAGTTTCAGAAAGATTTTAATATAAATAATTGTTTAGTAGAATTTGTTCCTATATAAAAGGGAGCAAATTCTATATTATGCAATGTCCAAAGATTGATATGCAACGAAAAGAAAGGAATAAACTCTTTATGCTTTTGTTGTGGGCAGTTTAAACAAAAAATTACTTACTCAGGTATAAATAACCTAATTAATTAGAAGTAAATGGATATTTATATTTAGATTTTTTTTTATGTCTTGATAATAAAAATATAATTTTTAGCTATTTGTTTTTACTTGCTAACCAATCTATCATTGCATGATGGAAACACAATATGTGATATGTTTTGATGCTACAATTCATACATTATTGTTGCAAAATTTTTGTTGCAAAATTTTATTTAAGGAATTGGGGTGGTCAACATTATTATTAGGTCCTTAAAATTTATTATGATAATTCTAAAAAAATTTTTTTTCTTAAAGAACGACAAATATTCTAGACATTCAAAACATGTTAAATTAAGATATTTTATCGTTAAGGAGGAAGTTCAACAACAAAAATTGTCTATAAAGCATATTAGAGTCGATCTCATGATTATAGATCCTTTAAGTCTATAAAGCATATTAGAGTCGATCTCATGATTATAGATCCTTTAAGTACATGCTTATGTCATGGGTTAAAGTTCAAAGCCTGTGACCATCGCACCAAATGCATCCAATAGAGGTCTATTGTTTAGATGGAGATCATTTGCCCGCAAGAACTGGCACAATTTAGTAAGCTATCGGAGAAGCCTGTCAAATTAAAGCCTGGTTGGCCCGATGATAAAGATATGACAGCGTAGGCTATCTTGATAAGTATGGGAACTAATATTTAAATATTGATAGAGAATCATATCTTGTAAAGATTAGATTTGATATGATTTGATGTAATATTGTAAATCCTTAAAATCAAAGGATACGTTAATCTCGTCTGTCGATGTAATGTAATCTTGATCGTCAGTTTTGGGGGAGCTCAACTATAAATAGAGAGCCTCCCCCTCATTTGTATTCACTCCATTCATTGTTTCATTATTCTTTGTGAATAAGAGAATATAGAGAGATTTATTCAAACACCTCTCTTGCATTTTTTTTGTTATTCTTTTGTGGCTTCTTTTGGAATAAATTGCTTCCGCTATACAAATTGGTGCATTGGAGGAGTTCTAAAGGAACCCTCATTTTTGTTTAGGCTGACTTAGGCGAGTTTGGTTCGAACGAATCGTCTAAGGTCACACGGATCGCGAGACGCAAGATCTATCCCAGTGACAAGTGGTATCAAAGCTATTGGTTGTGAAGGCATCGTTGGGATGTCGAAAGAAGAGTTCAAACAAAGGTGGGCTAGAAAATTAGTCCCTTTGAGGGAGATGCTGTTGGCAGTAGAGGAACGCGTGGGTAAACTTGATGAGTCCATGGAGGACGCAAAGGAGTCATACAATGCGCTTGGTGAAAGCATAGATGACTTAATGGAGCAATCTAGGGACTTTATAACCATGTGTCTCACTTTTAATAGGGATAATGTGCAAGAGTTGCTAGATTCCCAAAGGAAGAAGCTGACGGAGAGGAAAGATGCTCTCAAAGCCATAGCGGTGGCTTTGAATGAGGAAACAATGGCCACAATAATGGCTTTGAGCACAAGAATAGAGGAGCTTAAGGGAGAGCTAGCCTTGTGTTGAGCAACCGTGGGGGAATGAGTGTCAAGTGCAGCACTAAGTTACGAGGATGTCCCGAAGCCGAAAGAGTTTGTGAGGATAAGGTCTGCATGCGATGTGAACAATTTCTTGTGGAGGATGGAAAACTACTTTCGTGCCAAAGACATCATGGATGATGCAGTTAAGATAAACACTGCTTCAATGTTTCTTACTGATATTGTGCTTTTATAGTGGTGAGGCAAGTCCACAAATAAAATGCAAAGTGAGATTGAGACGTGACAGGAGTTCCAATATGAATTGAAAGGACAGTTTTATCCAGAATTTGCCCAGGAAGAAACTCGAGCAAAGTTGCAATGGCCAACGCAATGAGACATAGTGGGGGAGTATGTTCGAGAGTTCAAGGAACTCATGCTCCAAATTTCAGATGTGACCGAGAATGAGGCATTGCTTGTTTTCAAGAATGAATTGAAGCCGTTGGTCAGATAGGAAGTGGAATAAAAAGGTGTCAAAGAGCTGTCGAAAGCCATGACGGTAGCGAAGTCCATGGTCAAGCTTGGTTTAGGGAAAGACAAGCTTGGGTCTTCCAATTCCGAGAAAAGGGGCTTACGTGAAAAAGATCACAAGGAAGATAGTGATGGTAATAGCATCGGCGACAATTGTGGTAATGAGAAACCGCGAGTTGGGAAGAAGAAACCCAACAAGAAAAAAGACAAGTTGAAATGCTTTTTTTGCGACGGTCCACACATGTTGAAGAAATGTCTGAAGAAATCCACGCTTTCTAAGGAGAAGCCGATAGGTAAGGCCTTGGGACTTGGTTCGAGTGTAAGAGGTGTCAAAGCTAAGGAGGTCGAAAGCGATAAGAAGCAAGTGGAGTGCTTTTTGTGTCATGGTCCGTATAGGTTACGGAAGTGTCCGAAGAAGTCTGTCATTGAAGGGGACGATGGAGCAAATAAGGAGCATAAGAAGCTTGGTTCGAGCAAAGGAAAAGTCGAAGCTAAGAGGACAAAAAAGAGCAAAAAGAAGCGAGTAAAATACTTCTTGTGCCGTGGTTCACATGAGTTATGAAACTGTCTAAAGTAATCCAAGTCAGTTGTGGTTAAAGAAAAGGCAACATTGGAGCTTGTTAAGTCATCGGAGGGGCTTCCACATGAGGAAAATATGAGTTTTTCATCGAACTTAGAGGAAAAAGTTAAGATGAAAACAATGAAGCTGGGACCAATGAGGCTCAAATCTAGTAAAGCGACAGAGTTGATCGAGTTATCGGCAAGATTTTCACCCATGAAAGAGGTGAGTTTGGCATCAGATTTAGAGGAAAAGTCATGATGCAAACCTTGAAGCTAGGATCAATGAGGCTTATTTCTATTGACACATCGGAGGGACTACCACCCATGAGAAAGGTGGGGTGTGCATCAAACTTCAGGAAAGTGGTGATGCAAGTTGGACAGTTGACTCGAATAAATACAACAAGGAAGGTACATTCTCAACACTCTAATAGTGTTTTGCATTCTAACTTGTTGGCTTGGTAAGAACGTAGGGGCCATTTTGAAATTCTTAAGCAAGGAGGCTGAGAGACTGTGGGGAAATCAAAGCCAAGTATTGTGAATCAAGAGGATTTTATTCGAGGCAAGTTAGAATGTGGGCAAGAGAGAGACATAAATTCTTGCCATCGAGATGTACAAACGAGTAGGACGGTTTGAGTTAAGAGGCGACGTAAGCTGAGGTAAAAGCTCCAAATGAAGGAAAAAGCTAAGGCGTCCAGACGAGACCAAGGCGAATCAAGTCAGTTCTATTTCGAAGTAGCAACGAGGGCGTTATGAGAATGAGTGGGGGAGAATGTCACAGGTCAAAGTTTAAAGCCCGTTACCATCACACCAAATGCATCCAATGGAGGTCTATTGTTTAGATGGGGATCATTTGGCCCGTAAGAACTGGCTCGATTCGGTAAGATGTTAGAGAAGCCTGTCAGATTGAAGCCTGGTTGACCTGATGATAAAGATATGGCAACTTAGGACATCTTGATAAGTATGGGAAATAAGCTTTAAATATTGATAAGGAATCATATTTTGTAAAGATTAGATTTGATATGATTTGATGTAATCTTGTAAATCCCTAAAATCAAGGGATAGGCTAATCTCGTCCGTCAATATAATACAATCTTGACCGTCGGTTTTGGGGGAGCTCAACTATAAATAGAGAGTCTCCCCCTCATTTGTACTCACTTTATTTAATTGTTTCATTTTTCTTTTTGAATAAGAGAATATTGAGAGCATTTACTCAAATACCTATCGTGCGTTCTTTCTGTTATTCTTTTGTGGCTTTTTTTGGAATAAATTGCTTCCGCTATAGAAATTGGTGCCTTAAAGGAATTCTAAAGGAACCCTCACTTGTGTTTAGGTTGACTTAGGTGAGTTTGGTTCGAACAGATCGTCTAAGGCCGCACAGACCGCAAGATGAAAGATCTAGCCCCGTGACACTTACACCCAAAGACATGTAAAGTTTGTTTGGACGTCGTAATGTAATTTGATGAAAATGTAATTACTAAGAATTATAACTCCCTAGACATGTTTGACTAATAGAGTATAATTACATCATAATTTTGTATGTTATGTTTGGTAGTATAAATTATAATTACATAAATACATAATTTTAAATTCTAAAAATATTAATTATAATAAAAATTATAAATAATATTTGAGAAAAAAATTCTAAACAACTAACAAAACCTAGAATCAAACCATCGATAAAATATGTTAGTTGAAAAAGTACTTGACAATAAAATTTCTAATAAAATTAACAAAGAATAAACATCCTAAGAAATTTTATCTAATTACTCTAGCATTCTATATTTGTTAAGTTATTTTCTATAACATTAAACATATACTTATTGTTATCATCAATTGATCATTTGACCAAGTATAAATAATTAATAATAAATACTTTATAATTTTGTTAATTATTTAGTAAGTTAAAATGTATAAGAAAATTATCTCTCGTCAATAAACTTTTCAAATTATTTAAACGAAATCAATAAAATAACATATAATTATATTAAAAAAAAGATATATATCCTAAAATTAATTGTAACACCCCTACCCGTATCCGTTGCCAGAACAAAGTACGAGGCATTACCGAGAAGTATGGAACACTTACAGATAATTTAAACCATTTATCACTCAAATACCAAAACTGATTATAAAAGTTACCTTTGAAGTCCAAATCATGCATTAGGATTGGGTCGGGACTAAATTAGAATCGTATAAATTTTTTTTCGTAAAATCCTTAAGTTTATCTCATTTACAAAGGTCCCACGCCCGTGTGGCTCACATGGCCGTGCCTCTAGGGCGTATAACTCTCTGACTTGCATTTATGAAGGAACTTGGGTCACACAGCCTTAGTACACACCCGTGTTGCTAGGCCGTGTCGTAAATTTAATTTTCACAAATTAGGCTATTTTCCAAGCCATATTTCTCACTCATTTGATCCTTATTCTTCACCCACGTTTAATACATACAAAACCGATTTAAGATATTCAATCGAGCCTTATACTTAATACGATTTGTTAGTCGTACACTTCATATAAATAACAAGAAACGATTTAGGCTCAATTCTCATTAAATTTTTCTTGTACTTATACTTTTCTATACTATGTATTCATATAACATATAACAATCGTATTCTCGTATTTCATATACATTTTATAACAATTTGTCTTGGTTTCAAACTACTTCATATTTGAGTTTTACTTATCAACTCATTTAAAACATCATCTTTACACAAATAGTGCACTTGAGATGCAAAAATTCTATAATTATGAACGAACACATTTATCAAACACATTCCATGTTTTTATATATTATAGTCTCATATTTCTATGTATCAATTACCATCATTTCCTCGTATTTTAACAAATACATGTAACAACTCATAATCATGCAATTCACTAACTCTTCCTCGCCATCACAATTTAAATTGACAAATCACTTATTGAGCTCAATTTCAATGTTCTCTAAAATCATTAGGATGTACGTATCCACCAATAAATTCCATGTACATATATCATCACCTCATATTTTCACATACATTTACTTTCCATATTATGAACTCAAATAATATACACAAGACATACCAATGCATTCCAAGTACGTTTTCATAATATTTCATTCCGAATTCAGATTATGTCATATTAGAACTCTTCTCATTATCGCATTCGGAATACCATTTCATACGGATAATACACTCAATGGTGTTCAAATATATAATCACAAATGAACTCATTCATCAACCAAGCTCTATGTTCCTGTATCATCAACTCATATTTCCTTATATCACATAATTCTATATAACACTTACCAACTTCGTCAAATTAGTGAACGTCTTACGAAATTGTTATGCTCCGGTATGCATTGAATTTTACTGATAATCACTGATGCCATATCCCAGATATGGTCTTACACGGAAATCACTTGTCACTTGTAGCCGAAGCTACCACTATTCACTGATCAGGTAGCCGAAGCCACCACTTCTCACTGATCAGGTAGCTGGAGCTACCACTTTTCACTGATCAGGTAGCCGAAGCCACCACTTTTCACTGATCAGGTAGCTGGAGCTACCACTTTTCATCGATCGTAGCCGGCTACCACTTTTCATCGATCGAGCCGGGCTACCACTTTTCATCGATCGTAGTGGAGCTACCACTTTTCACTTTCACTTGTCTTGATCGGATAAGTGTAGCCAAGCTATCACTTATCACTTGTTGTCATGGTTCAACCATGGTCTTTTCCAATCAATTCGTCTTGTCACCGAATCAAGTGCTTAATTCGATCATTTATTCAATTTTCATGTTTTTACATTATGCACGATTTCATCATCAATACATATGAAATAACACATCATGAAGTTCATAAAATTAACAAATGATCACTAAAAATTTAGCCATATAAACTTACAAGTTCAATTTTGTATTATAACGATAATCATAATTTCATAATAAATATTCCAAATAAAACATTATATCAATTATAATCGAGCATGTAATCAATTTATACACAAGTCATTCATATATTATTTTTCCTTCTCCTCCTCTCCATCCACATCCTTAGTATAAACAACACACTTGTAAGTAACATTTTCTATAATTTTTACTATTTACTCATGTGAATGTTCAAGCTGCCCATCTGTGTTATAGTCACTAAATTATTTTTATCTTGAGCCACAGAGATCCGAATTTCAAACCGTTAATTTTCCCTGAAACTAGACTCAAATATCTTCATACCATAAATTTTATAGAATTTTTGGCTTAGCCAATTAGTACAGTTTATTAGTTAAGTTCTCCCCTGTTACACAGTCTGGCATCTCTGACCTCTCTTCACTAAAAATCAACTATCTCATAGTACAATTTTCATATAGTGATTCTGATTATTTCTAATGAAAATAGACTCACTAAGGAATACAAAAATATAAATTATATCTCATAATTATTTTTATACAATTTTTAGTGAATTTCTAAATTGAGAACAGGGGATCACGAAGTTATTCTAAACCAGTCTTACAAAGCTTTAAATATATCAAAATTTAGACTTCCTTTGCTTGCTACGTTTCTTTTATAAGAAAATAGACTCAACAAGCTTTAATTCCATATCTCACTCAACTTCTAATTCAATTTATACAATTTTTGGTGATTTTTCAAAGTTAGACAACTGCTGCTGTCCAAAACTGCTTTAATGTAACATGTTGATTTCTATTTTATCCCTAATTCCACAATTCATACAATTCAGTCCTTGCTGAATTTAACCCCTCAATTGAGTTAATTTTCTCATTTTATACTTTTCTATATCATTTTAAACTACTTCATAACCTTTGAAAATCAGAATTTTAACACTAGGCCTTAATTTCAACTCTTTCACAATTAGGTCCTAAAACCAATTTCCATCAATTTTACTTGATAAAATCATCATATATCAAAATTAAAGCTTCAAATCAATATTTATTCATCATATTATTCCAGCACTAATTCACATAAACTTTAAAAATTAGCCATAGAATCATAAACTAATGACATAGTAAGTTGGATCCAATTGTAAAAGTTCAAAAACATAGAAATTTCAAGGAGAAAGTAAGAATTAAACTTACATGAAGCTTGAGTATGAAAACCAACTTGAAACTCTCTCCCATGGCTGTTTTTCAGCTGAAGAAAATAAAGAGAAATGAAGAGAAATCTAGATAATTCCAATTTGGTCCAATACTTATTTAACTAATTTTGACAATTTTCTAATTTTACCCTTATTTCATCCATTTCCTGATTTTCCTCAGCTATTGCCGCCCAAAATATCTCCTTTGGGCTTATTTTCACTTTAGGTCCTTCCTCATTTGACAATTAAGCTATTTAATCCTTCTAGCAACTTTTATACACTTTTCAATTTAATCTTTTTTATTTAATTAACCACCCAAACGTCAAAATTTTCTAACGAAATTTTAGTACTACCTTATTAACATTCTGTAAATATTCATAAAAATATTTATGACTCAGTTTATAATACCGAGATCTCGATACCTCTTTTTCTTGATTTCTTGATCAAATAAGTCTTTATAAAACAAAATCTACTATTTCAAAGATCTTTTAAAAGCTACATTTGGCTTGTAAATATTAAATAATATAACATACGAGTTCATTTGGCAGATTTGGTGTTCTCGAATCACTAATTCTGATATTATTGAAATTTGGGCTATTACATTAATATACTTTTGTTATTGTATAGAAGTAAAATTTTAAACTTAAATCATGTAGAAACACGTTTAAAAAGCAATAAGGTAATTGGATTTGAGTATAATTAATTGGTAATAACTCTTATAATTCCTCCAATTCTCACCCTAAGATTTGGAAAGTGTAATTGGGGTGCTCCAATTGTAACGCCCCAAAATTTTAATTTTTGATTTCGTGTATGTGTGATACACAAATATTTGTCTACTTCAATGGTTAAATTTTCTGGGTGTGTGTATGAGGTCCTAAGTTCAAGCCTTGACTTGAGTAAATTTTGGTATTTTTATGAATAAAGCCCTATCTCTGGTCAGTAGGCTTATAGTTAAAAGTTGGTAAGAATATATTAGAATGGGCTTACTGGTCTGGTGGTTAAGGTGTGTGTTGGCATGTGGGAGGTTTGGAGTTTAAGTCCCTACACGAGCAAGGGAATAATTTTTGTTGCTTGGCCGTGTGGCGTGGTGGAGTCCTAATCAAATTAAAATTTCGAGTAATGGAGTTGTTGTGGGAGGTTAGGGAGAGAATTAAGGAGATAAGTTACCAGATTTTTAGGCATTATCTTTTTGTTTAGTTTTTTTTTTTTTCAAATTTTAGACTTTTTTCCACCTTTTTAACGTTTTCTCACTTCTCCCCCACTCTCAATTTTCGGTTTTCCTCTTTTTTTCTAAATAATAAATCCTTGCTGCCAAATTTCCTTTGAATTCCCCTTTCGTTTTCTTTATCTTTCTTCATCCTTTCCCCTTTGTGCAAGCTTGCAATTGTGTTGTACGGTAAGTTTTCGTTTTATTAAACTCGAATGTTACTCTGGATAAGGGATTAAGGGGTGTTTTGTTGATTGTTTAGGATTCGATCGTGAGGCTGAAATTAAAATTCGTTGATTTAACTCAAAGTGGTGATCGTTTGGTAAGCGTATAAGGTATGCATTTTCTTGTGTTGTATGGGCGAGTGGTTTTGGCTTTGAATTCGTTCTTAACTTTGTTGAACTCTTCGTTAATGAGGAATGGTTATTTTTACAGCAGTGAATCGTTTCGGTTGCTATCTCCCTCGTGTTAAGTGGTGGTGGAATTGTGCGAAGTTAGAAGTGATGAACGGACAAGCTTAGACCTTTTGGTACGTGAATACAGTTTAATCTTAGTTTAAGACTGATTCTAAAGTTGGGATTGTTGATTATAGGTATTTGGTGATCTCGGGATTGCATAAGCAGCGAAAACGATACAGGTGTGTACCAAAAACGAAGAAAATGGGATTCGACAAAAGCCGAAATAAGAGAAAATGATGTTAAAAATTATAGAGAAAGGAAATAAGGGTGTTATGAAACTTGGAAATCAACATTTTGCACTAAAATAGTTTTGGATAGTAGCAGTAGACTAACTCTGAAAAATCATCAAAAATAGTGGGAATTGAGTTAGAGGTTCAATAAAATATGAAATTAATTTTTTTTAAGTCTAGTTTTTCATGGAAGAAACAGTGTAAGCAATGGGACTGTAAATAATGAGATATAATAAATTTTGTGAGGCAAGGTCAGAATGATTTCGAGTTCCCCCGTTCTGACTTAGGAAAATTATCAAAAATTGTAAAAAAAATAATTAAGGGCTTAAATTTATATGTTTAAATCCTTAATGAGTCTATTTTCAAGAGAAATAAACAGAAACATCATCTAAATTTCGTACTAAGAGATAAATAATCTTTAGTAAGGAAAGGATGAAGCTGTCAAACAACAGAATAGGGATAAATTTAAAGATTTTATTGTACTTATTTGATAAACTATAAATTCTAAAAATTTTATGGTAGAAATTTATTTGAGTCTAGTTTCAAAAACATCAAGCGGATCTTAATTTTGAATTCTGTAGCTCAAGATATAAATAATTTAGTGATAATGACTCAAGTAGACAGCTTTAAATGAACATATAAGTAAATAGTGAAAACATATATGAGTGTTGAGCTAGCATGGGTTACTTTAAAAATGGATCACACAGCCAAGGCCAATTTGGTCCGAGTGGTCCACACGAGCATATCACATGGGCATATGGGCCCATTTTTATCGAAATGTTTTTAAGGTTGTACGGTCGCCCACGTCGACTGTGAACCTACTGTAGGGTCGGTAAATTCTACTTAGACCTCTAAATATGTGAAATTGACTGAATGATATCTGTACTAGGCATGTTAATATCTGAACTGAATATATGTACTGAAATTGCATAATAGCATGTCATCCATTGTGTGTTGCATTGCATTGGGTTGGGGGTTATTATTCGGAAGAAGTGTACTGAAAGGCTTTAAGCCTAATTTACTGGCAGCTTAGCTACAAACTACTGTATTGTGCCGCATTTGGTGCTACTTGGAGTGTAGGGATGGGTGGGTTGATTATATACCCACATGGAGTGTAGGGTTGGACGGAGATGGTGTGTAGATGCTAGTTGGGTAGGATTTTGCTACTGCATAACTGTTACTACTACTGATACTGTGATGGGCTAAGGCCCTACTGCATTTTTGACACTGGATTGAGATGGGCTTAGGCCTAAACTGTCACTGATACTGAAAAGGGCTTAGGCCCAATATTTCAACTGTGCACTGTGAATACTAATTGTTTGTTTGTTTCTGCAGGATTACGCACTGAGTTTACGTAAACTCACCCTTTTTGTTTAATGTGCACAAGTAATTCCCAGACTTAGACGAATCGGTGCAAAGGAGGACTCAGCGGTGACCACAATAATTATTATTGATTATTTGGGTTGTAATTTAAGGACCCTCTAGGACTTTGATTTTAAATTTGGGGTTTTATTTATTTATTTATTTTACTTTATGGATTTATACCTGCTGGTCGTAGGAAATTCGGTTTTCAAAAAGTTAAAGTAATTTCTAAACGCATGATCACCTAGATAAAGCTTCCGCAACGAGGGATGTTTCAAAACAAATGTTTTAAATAAAGACGACTTCCTAAGTTCTAACAAAGGTTTACTAAAGATAATAACAGGGAATGTTTTCATCGTAGCAACGAGGTTTTAAAAATACTATCGTGTGACATTGCCAAATACGGCCATAACGTCTAGGCTGAGTTTGGGGTGTTACACCACTTACACTCAATTCAGTGGAACTCACTAATTAGAGTGATTACCTAAGCATGCCACAAGTGTGAAATTACATGCAATTGCACTCAAATCTAATTACTAGGTGGCTTTTTAAACACAGCATTAAAGAACATCCATGTATGTAGGATGTGTATTGACTGTATTGGTGGGCGATATTGTATGATAACCTCACACTTGAGCTCAATTACAACATTTCTATTATAAAATTTGCATATTTCTTGTTTATATTCATTATTCTCTACACATAATTTATTTGAAACCATTTAAAACATGAAACTCATTATAAGATATATAGAGGTGTTCATGGGATGG
This sequence comes from Gossypium rotundifolium, assembly GCA_025506655.1. Taxonomy (NCBI): domain Eukaryota; kingdom Viridiplantae; phylum Streptophyta; class Magnoliopsida; order Malvales; family Malvaceae; genus Gossypium; species Gossypium rotundifolium. Next base: position 4,779,198 of record CP106722.1, on the reverse strand, counting down.
GTAAGGCCTAAGCATGATATTAACACACTTTATGCTTACTTAAGCCCAACCCAACTCAAATATGGCTTAAATTTTGCCTAAGCCCGCCCATATTTGTTAATGTCTAGCCCAAATCCATTTTAGGCCCGCCTATATTATTTAAAAATAAAATAAAATAAAATATTTATATTATTTTTAATTTAATAATTTAATATATTTTTATATTAAAATTTTATATATGGTTCTTAACATTTTTAATGTTTACATTATAGTAGTATATAAATTTCATAAAATACAAAAATATTATAATATAAAACATTACAAACTTAAAAAAATCCAAGTCGGGCATGGACCTTGAATGTTCAAGTCCGAGCTCGTCATATATTTTAAACAAGCCTAATATTTTTACCCAAACCCTCCCAAATTTTGGACTGACCTTCGGGCTAGGGCAAATACTACCGTTGCTGACCTATGAACATGTCTAATTGTGACCATGATGTGATATGTATGTTACTTAAAAGACATATTATATTGAGTTGTAATGTTGTCGTATATGGAATTAAGTGACTCAAACTATATATAATTGCTAGAACTTATACTGGAATTCATTATAATATGGTAATTATTAAGAATATTATATTTTATCCTACAAACCCAATTGAGGGTAAATCCCATAACTCAAAAAAGGCCAGTTGGAAAAGAACTACTAGAGGTTTAATGTTTGACCAGCATAGTCGTGTAGTTGAAATAGTCAAACGTAAAGTAGGTCTGTATGGGTCTAGTGAGATAGATTTATGCGAGTCTGATGAGTATGGAAATAAAAATTTAAAATACGAGGGTAATGCCCCTAAAGGTACGGTTTTATTGAATTCAGGGATGGTTTCTTCGGAGCATGAATGGGCTTTTCTTTATCATGGATCGGTGGCTGTCAGAAGGTTAGCCAACTGGGAGCAATGAAAACATTATGTTGGAATGTCCGTGGATTAAGGAGTCAACGGGTTGTTGGGAGACTTCGGCTTATGTTGAAGTTGTATAATACCCAGATGGTGTTCTTGATGGAGAGTAAAATTGATGGAAAACATATAGAGAAAGTGAGGAGATGTGGTTTCACGTGTGGAATTGATGTAAAGGTGGAGGGCTCACATGGAGGGTTGAGCTTGGCATGGAAAGAGGATGTTGTAGTCAATCTTCGTAGTTTCCCTAAGCATCACATTGATGTTTTAGATAGAGAAGAAGTCAATCTTTTTAGTTTCTCTAAGCACCACTTGGACTTTATTGGGAAGGCTTGGGCATGATCAAGGTTTCCCATGGTTGGTGTGTGGGGATTTTAATGAGATTATGCACTCCTTTGAGAAGGAAGGAGGGATTCCTAGGGAAGAGAGCAGAATGGAGGTTTTTCAGGATGTCGTTGAGGAATGCAAATTAATGGACGTGAGATATTCTAGGCTGTGGTTCATGTGGGAAAAGGGCAATCTACCTTAAATAAACATAAAAGAGCGGTTGGATAGGGTGTTGAAAAAGATGATTGGTTGAGTATGTTCTCGAATACTTGTATTAGGCATTTAACACATTCATTTTCAGATTATTGCCTGCTTCTAATCTATATTGAAGGAGGAAAAGGAAAAATGAGTGTAGTGACCCGATAGTCGAGTAACCGAAAAATATATTTTCGGGTCTCCGTTTTCATAAAACTGAAACGTAAATATTTATTAAAAAATATTTACGAAGCTAGTTGTGTGTCTAATTGGGTTTTATTTAGGTGAATTTGACTTAATTAGAAGTATTTGGGAAAAATGATTAGATTGAAATAGGTGTGAAAGTTTAATTATAGATTAAAAGAAATTATAAAAGACCAAAATGGCAATTAAGCCATTTTGTATAGTTGAGGCGGTTTATTGTAAAGAAAATCTAAGATTTTTATGTTTAATATATATTATTATATTATTATATAATAAAGATATTTTAATATATTATATTATATTGTTATTATATATATTATAAAGAGAAAGTAAAAGAAAGAAGAACAGAAAAGAAACAGAGTAAAGACGAAACAGAGAAGAAGCAGGGGAAGAAAAAGGGAAAGAAAAAAAAAAAAGGGGAAATTCAAAGTTTAAAGCTTGAAGCTTAATTTGGTAAGTTAATTTAGTCCTTCTCTTTTAATTTTGATGCTTTATAAGTTTTAGAACAAAGCTTTTGAACATGAGTTATGTGGATTAAATTGATGAATTAGGGGTTTAATTGATGGAATATCTAATTAGAAATTGATTTTTAGGAACTAAATTGTGAAAATATTTGGAATTAAAGACTATTCCTGAAATTCTGATTCCTAAAGGTTATACAGGAGTTTAAAGTGATAGAATAAAGTGTTAATTGAGAAAAAATCAGCTCAATTGAGAAGTTAATTGAGCAGGGACGAAATTATCATTTATTAAAAGCTTAGGAGAAAAATGATAATAAACCGTTTGCACTAAAATAGTTTTGGGACAGCAGCAGTAGAGTAACTTTGAAAAATCACTAAAATTTGTAGAAGTGGAATTAGAAGCTGAGTGAGATATGAAATTAAAGCTTATTGAGTCTAGTTTAGAAGAAACGTTGTAAGCAATAGATATGTAAATCATGAGATATAATGAATTTTGTGAGACAAGGTCAGAATAAATTCGGGTTCCCCTGTTCTAACTTTAGAAAATCATAACAAATTAGATAAAAATAATTATGGGATTAAATTTATATGTTTAGAATCCTGAATGAGTCTATTTTCAATAGAAATAAACGAGAACATCATCGAAATCCTATATGAAGAGATAATTAATTTTTAGTGAAGAAGGGTCAGAACTGCCAGACAGCAGAACAAGGGTGACTTTAATGAATAAACTGTACTAATTGGCTAAGCCAAAAATTTTGGAAATTTTGTGGTATGAATATATGTGAGTCTAGTTTCAGGAAAAAATAATGATTCTTCATTTGGAGTTCTGTAGCTCTGGAAATAAATAATTTAGTGACTATGACACAAAAGGACAGCTTTGAATAAATTTATGAGTAAAGGATTAAATTGAAATGTGAGCAAAAGTAAGAAATGATGAATTTATTATATTATACATGTTTATTTTATTAAATAGTACAGAAAGTTTATTTGATTATTTTCAAATTATAAATGTTATATGTTTATATGAAATTGAAGAAAAATAAAAGAAAGGAAAGGATCGAATTGAAGGAAAAGGAAAAGGGAAGGTTAAGGAGTGAAGGAAGAATAACATATATCATTTCAACCTATTTGTTGTAAGTACTACAAGAATTTTAAATTATTATTATTTATCTTTTTTGAAATATTTATGTGAATTATTTAATTATATGAGATTCAGCTTTAATGCCCAAGTAGACGGAATTTAGAACTACTAGGATATTAGTGGCATGCCATTAAGGAACTTTAGCGCGCTCTCTGATATTAGCACGTTGGTGCTCTCTGATATTAGCACGTTGATGCTCTCTGATTATTAGCACATTGGTGCTCTCTATTCACTTGTGCATCATAATGCACCTCTGTATTTGTTCCGTATATCCGGTGTGTTCTATAAAGTCTACTTTGGGCTAAGAATGTGAAATGAGAACAAAAGTGAATCACTAATGTGTTAAGGTAAGTTTAATACCTTAGAAAAGATAAGTTAAATTTATTTAAAGCAATGCATAGTTGAAGAGACTTATATGTGAGTAGATATGCAATAATTGATTGAGTTTAAAATATTCAGTTATGATTACTTATTTAATTATTCTTGTAGTGCTTACTAAGCCTTCACTTAGCTTAACGCGTTTATTTTAACGCGTAGGTACAATTAAACTAGAAGAGATAGAGTCCAACTAGAAGATCTCTTACCTCATCACATCCTCACAATTTCAAAAGTAGGTATTATATTTTGTATTAAAATGGCATGTACATATACAGTTCAAAGGTGTTCCCATGTGATAGGGACTAAAATGTAGACTCTTGAAATTCTATCTATTTTCAGATACTTGAAGTATTTTCACATATATATGGAATGAATTAATAAACAATAAATATGTTAGCAAAAATGGTTGGTAAGTTCAAATATTATATACAAATGCTTTAATTAAACAGTATTTAGCCATCACTGTTTTGGCACCAAATGTAATAGTCTTATACCGGGTCTGCATGATTGAACCGGGTATAGGGGTATTACAATGAGGGTGGCAAGGTTCATGTTTGAGGTTTGATGAGCGATGGAAGAATCTTTAGAAAGGGAGATTAAACGAATTTGAGAAGCATCCACTGGTTATATTTTCGATAATTGGAAAGGTTGAAAATTGGGTTGATTACCTGGGCGAAATCGTTAAGGGCTAATAGAAATGATTTGAAACAAGATTTGAATAAAAAATTGAAAGAATTTATGGGGATGGATCGCGATGATAGTCACATGGAAGAGCTTATTGATACTAAGGTTCAACTCAATTTGGAGATCAATAAGGAGGAGGTTTTCTAATAACAAAGAGCACGTGCTAATTAGTTGTATTTGGTGGACAAGAATACGACTTTCTTTGATAGGTACGTTTCTGTTCATAGACGGATTAATATGATAAAAAGGTTAGAAAGTGCGGATGGAATGAAGGCATGTAATGAGGATGAATTAGGGGAAGTGGCTACTAATTTCTTTCAGCATCTGTTTTCATTGGGTGGATTAGGGGTTTGACGTACTTATTATCGGGAATAGATGCTAACATTTCCTTTAATAAAAATCAAACCCTCTTGAATAGGTATATGGATGAGGAGGTTTACATGGCTTTGAAATAAATTAGGCTCACCAAAGAGTCGGGGTTTGATGGTTTCCTAGCTTTGTTCTTCCAGCATTACTAGCATATTGTAGGGAATGATGTAGTTGCGTACAGTTTGGGCATATTAAATATGGTAAAGTTTTTAACTCTGCTAATACTACTGATATTGTGTTTATTCCAAAAGTTTCAAATCCTACAAATGTAAAGAATTTTAGACCTATCAGTTTATGTTTTGTCCTTTATAAAATTATGGCTAAAACTATAGCAAACCGACTTCAAGGTGTTATAGGGAACTATATCGATAGTGCCTAAAGAGCATTTGTGCTTGAACGATTAATTTCAGACAATTTGCTGTTAACTTGTGAATTATGACAAGGTTTTTTTTCATAGAAATGCACGAGTAAAAAGGGTTATTTGGCTTTAAAACTGGATATGAATAAAGCCTATGATAAGGTCGAGTGGGCTTTTTAAAAGATGTTCTGTTGAGAATGAGATTCGTTGAGGACTGGGTGGAACTTATAATGAGATGTATTGCTTCGACGTCATACTCAGTTATTGTCAATGGTTGTAGAAGGAGGATGCTCAAGCCCACCAAGGGACTTCAACAAGGAGATCCCCTTAATCCTTTTCTTTTTCTCATTTTTAGTGAGGGCCTATCAATTTTAATGCGATTGGCAATGGATGAGGGTCTGTTATGGAGAGCGAAAGCTAATAGTATAACAACCCGATTTTGGGCCTAGTCGAAAAAGTGGTTTTGATACCACTAAAATGAGGTTAGGAAAAATTATTTTGATGTCATTTATGTGTTATAGCATTAAAATATGGTAATGTGAAAATTTTGGTGCTTAAATTTTAGCAATAGCATGCTTAATTGTGAAAAAAGACTAAATCGCATAAGGTGCGAAAGTTCTATCTTATAAGGTAGGGATACCTAAAAGCTATAGAATTTTGATTGAGAGGTCTTTAAAGTGCAATTAGGCCAATTAGAATGTGTTGGCCGGCCATGTGGTGTACGGAGACAAGAGCATTAAATGTTTGGTCAAAATTGGGTGAATTAGGTAAAAAAAAGATAAATAAAAATTAGTAAAAAGAAAAACTATCATCTTTCACTATCCACTCATCTCTTTCCACCGAAAATTTGAAGAGAATATAGAGCATTTGGGGGTGCAAACTTTCAGCGAAGTTATCTCTTTGCTAGTAAGTGATTTGGATGATTTTAGTTAATGATTTTTGTATTTTTGGAGTCCTTAAAGCTTAAACTAGCTAATGAGGGGACCAATTTGCATTATAGTGAGAAGTCTAGGGACTTGAAATGAGACTATTTATGTTGTTAGCTGAGTTTTTATGAAAGAAAATGAATGTTAGGGAGATGAGAAACAACTTATGTGAAAGGTGTTTGTATGAAAACACTCAAGTAGGACTTAAATGCAAATATTGAAATTGTGTCATAAAAGCATGAAATAGTTGGAATTGTGAGTAGTTGTAGGAGAAATAAATGTTCAGCTAGACTTATTTATTGAGAAAATGTGTTGAAAATTATTTTATGAGTCTAGAGGCAAAATTGTAATTTTACCGTTATACAAGGGCAAGATAGTCATTTTTGCCCAAGTGTAGAATTTGATGTATGATGCTTATAGGATGGTCTAATTGAATGAATTTCATTGTTATAGATCAATAAGAGCACGAAATCAACCTTGACCGTGGAAAAGGCAAGGTGACGGACTAAACCGTTGATCAACACATTTTGCACCGATGTTATTTTTACATATAAACGATGCATATATGTGTTCACATTCTTAATGTTAGTTAGTGTGTAGCATGATTGATGACCTATGCAGTTCTAGTGGAATGTATGAGATAGTGGTTATGAATGGATTATAAGTAGATATGTGAATGAGTAGTGATAACGCTTGATGGTGGGCTAAGTGCGTTACCACCTTAATACTTAACAACGATGGCTATGTGCAATACCATAGTTAAGTATATTATTTAGTGGGCTATGTGCGAAACCACTATGATTATTTCTTGGTAGGCTATGTGCGATACTACCTTATCATTAGAATGTGGTGGGCTAAGTGCGAAATCACCGAGAAATTAGTTGTGTGGATGTAGTTATCCATGTGAGATTGTGTTTGAATTTGAGTTGATTATGGATGTGTTATTTAAGTACTTGTTGTACGAGTTAGATGGGTGTAAAGAGCTTAGCAAATAGCTTTGTTCTTATCCATGTGAGTAGACAGACGGGCGTGTGTCTAGGCCATGTGTGACACACGGTCAACTCAGGGGCGTGTGACTTGGTCGTGTGTCCCCTACATGTTAGCATTTTAAGTCAGAATAGACCACGGCCTATCTACACAGACGTGTGGTTAGGCCGTGTAAAGTGGTCAGTGTTCATCACGGATGGAGAACACAGGCGTGCCCAGGCCGTGTGGATTAATCAGAGATGACCACGGACCAATCATGTGGGCGTGTGTCCAAATCGTGTGACTCAAGTCAGTGTCGACCATGAGCGTCGAACACGGGAGTGTAAGATGATACACGGGCGTGCCATCTACTCCATGGGCGTGCGGCCCCTATTTAGGTAAAATTTTTCTAAACGTGCAAAAGTTTCTGATTTATTTCCAAACCTTTCGAGAGTATATTAGAGCCCTGTAGACCCATAAAAAGGATGTTAGTTATGGGAATGGAAAAGTTTTAAATTGGAATAGATTTTGATCATCCAAGGTTGTACGACCTAGCAGGTCAAGTTCGGTAATGCATAGTGCCTGGTTCTGGCATAGGATACGGGTAAGGGGTGTTACAAATAGACAAGGGCCCCAAATTTCACATTTACTATTTGCGGATGACAGTATTTTTTTTGGCGAGGCAACCTTCAAAGGAGCCATAGTGTTGAAAGGAATACTTAAGGAATACGGACAGTGCTCTGATTAGTATGTGAATTTCAGCAAGTTTACAGTCTTTTTTAACTCAAATACAAATGAGGGGCAGAAGGAGAATGTCTCGAAAATCTTAGGGATACAGTTTTTGAATAATTCTAAGAAGTATTTAGGGTTGCCTAACATGGTAGGAATTGGGAAGAAGGCATCCTTCCAAAATATCAAGGGCGTGATTAAAGTGCGTATTGAGAGTTGGATTATGAAAATGTTATCGCAAGGGAGAAAATAGATCTTCATTAAGTTGGTGCTACAGACTATCCCTACATATGCAATGTCATGTTTTTTGTTACTGAAATCTTTTTGTGGAGAGATTGAGAGTATATTGGCAAAATATTGGTGGAAAAAGGACAGGGGAAGAGAGGGATCCATTGGTACGCATGGTGTAAAATATGGAAATTGAAAGAAAATTAGGGTATGGGATTTCGAGATATGGGCAAAGTTAATATTGTTTTGTTGGCTAAACAAGGATGAAGGCTTTTAACAAATTTGGATTTGTTACTTGCTCGTGTTCTCAAAACGAAATACTTTCCTAGGTTTAACTTTCTTAATGCTCAATTAGGTAATAATCCTTCTTACTTTTGGAAAAGTATCTGGGTTGCGAAAGGTACTTTAAATGAGGGAAGTTGTTGGAGGGTGAGTTCAGGAAATAGGATAACTATTACCACTAATGCATGGATACCGGGAGGTGATAATTACAGATTATTTAGCAATGTTCATAATTTGCAAAATTTAAAGGTGTGAGACCTAATCGATGCAAATCTAAGAACATGGAAACAGGAGATGATTCTTAATACCTTCTCGCCGGTGGACGCCAAAAGAATCCTTTGTATCCCACTGGAAATAGAGGCCCGTGAGGATATGCTAGTGGGGGGTGAGGAAGCCTTAGGGGAGTTCTCTACCCGTAGCGCTTACAAACTATTACAGAAGAATCCTATGGGGCCTAATGCTTACGCTTTACAAATCGATTCTAGTTATTTCTATAAAAAGCTATGGGGCCTAAACCTCATTGGGAAAATTAAAGTTAGAATTTGGAGGTTCTCATGGAACTATCTACCTACTATTGTAAATATGAAACATAAGAATCTAGTAAATATAGTTTGTTGTCCTCGATGCAGAAGGAAGGAAGAAACTATTGATCATCTATTTCGTAGGTGTCTTGTATTAGTAGAAGTTTGGTCAAAATTGAAGCTTACACATATTCTCAATAATTCAGATTTGAGGTTTGGTTAGTAGCTTACCCAGGTTTTTGGTGAGTACTCAATTCCTCAATGGCGCCTTTTCTGCTGTGTGCTTTGGGCAATCTAGAGAGACAGAAAAATTAGGGTTCATGAAAGAAAGATTGTTATTGGTAAAGCTATAACTCATTTTGTTGTCAGCTACTTTTCTGAAGTTAATGAAGCTGAGAAGAAAGCACTTATTAAAAAGAAAAAAGTGGTGAAGTGGAAGAAACCTTGGGAACGGTCATCAAGATTAATTTTGACAGAGCTTATGATAGATAGAAATTTAGGTTGGCCTCAGGTATTGTTGCGAGAAATGCTGAGAGGGAAGTGTTGATTTCAAAATCAGAGACCCACGAGGGAGTCCTTTTAGCTTTCGTCGCTGAAGCCATCGCTTGTCACACAACGGTGCAAACAGGGTTAGAAGAAGGATGGTCGAAGGTACTAGTTGTGGGAGATGCATTCTCCATTATAAAGAAAAGTCAATCACAATATCCGAATAAATCACAAATAGGAACTTATATTCAAAATATTCAATAGTTAAATGACAAATTTCAGGCAATCACTTTCAAGCATGTTCCAAGATTGGCTAATGGTTTAGCCCATGTTTTACCCCTGGTAGAGAGTGTTCCTTCATTTGTGGTGCGCAGTTTTGCTGCAAAGAGGGTGGGGGAACCAGACTAAAGAATGGGGAAATGTTTAGTAGGTTTTGGGAGGAAGTTGTACTTTGTTTGTTTTGGGGAAGAGGAAGGCTTTCTGTGATGAATAGAACCATCTGGAATGGGGTATGATTAATTGTTGTTGGGATGGGTTCTAGAATGTTTCTGATTGGGCAACAGAACGATGGTGCACACATTTTTTTGTACTTTCTTTATTTATTTTTTGTTGATTTTTCTGAGTAGGTTTGAGCCTAAGTTCTGGGCTATAGACGTTTGAGTTTGTTTTTTTGCTGGACTTGTTGTTTGTCATGTTTCTTTTTGTTTTCATTTTTATATTTAAGCCCAATTTAGTTTATCTCAAAAAAAAAACTATATTTTATTATGCACATTCAACGTTTGTGCTATAAAATTTATGTTTTCTTACATTGAATCAGGTAAGAGAATGTAAAATTTTAGTCCAAATTCATGGTCCAAGCTAAGTCTTAAATCAAATGACTCAATTTAAGGTAATTGATTATTTACTTTAATAACAAATTAAATATGATCCATTTGTGGGTAAGATACCCAAATATACAAAAAAAAAAATACAAAATTTACGGAAAAGGGCCGGTTTCTTGAAAATTTACTGAAAAGGGCCATTTCCCCACAAAATGCGTCCATGTCAGCGCGTTTTGTGGGGGAAAACCAGGAAAGCGCTCCCTTAGGGATGTGTTTTAGTCCTGCAACAGTCAAAATTTTTAAATATATTAAAACTAAATTATAAAAATAAAAATAAAAAAACTTCTTATTTATTAAATATATTAAAACTAAATTAAAAAATAAAAATAAAAACTTCTTATTTATTAAATATATTAAAATTAAATTACAAAAATAAAAAATAAAAAAATTCTTATTTATTAAATATATTAAAACTAAATTACAAAAAATAAAAAATAAAAAACTTCTTATTTTATTAAATATATTAAAATCAAATTACAAAAATAAAAATTAAAAACAACATGTTATTTATTAAATATATTAAAACTAAATTACAATAAAATAAAAATAAAAACAACTTCTTATTTTATTACATATATTAAAATTAAATTACAATAAAAAATTAAACAACTATTATTTTATTAAATATATTAAAACTAAATTACAAAAATAAGAAATAAAAACAACTTTTTATTTTATTAAAAAATTCAAATTAAATTACATACAAAAAATAAACAACTTCTATTTTAGTAAAAATATTAAAATTAAATTACAAACACAAATAAAAATAACTTTTATTTTATTAAAAATAAAAAATTATTTCAATTTAAAAATAAAAAGCCCATCCGAATCAATGTTGATGCTTGGTTTAAATCAGTGCCACACGGGTGGTGGTGATTCACGACCGGATTCCTCCTTCTTCTAGCTTCCTGGGGGTCGTGGAACCTCAAGGGGATTCGAGTTCTCCGTGAATCTGTTGTGGGTGTTGCGGGTGACCCACCTTGATAAAATAACGACCCCGGAGGTATTTGCATAAACCACGGCGGGGGTGTTTGAATCCCGTATGGCGAAGGAGACTGGTAAAAAGAAGTGCTCCTCGACGGCGCCTCCTGTAATCCCTCACGCGACGATAGTCTCAAGATCGGCTGGCCAGTCGGAGTACTCGGGAACGGACTCGAACCCGGCCATGCATTCCAACCTGGGGTGGGACTGGGAAAAGGAAATATATATGGGTTAGGATACATATAAGGGCTAGAGTACGCACCTGACATAAAGGCTAAAGGCTGTGATGTCGGTGTCGTCGGTTGAACTGATGGGCCCGGTGACTGTGTGGGTGCTGTTGATGGGCTCGGTGTCTGTGTCGGCGCTGTTGATTGCCCCATCTCATCACCCTTTCTTCTTAGATTTAAAGGGCCCCGACATTCCCTTTGTTGACGAAGTTACTGTCGCCTCTCTTCTTCAGACAAAAAATATGGCTTACCATGGATCCTAAACCATGGCATGTATTCCGGCACGCACGCTAACTCAGGAACGACGATTGGGTCTCAGATGCATCTCTACGGTCGCATAGTTGATCAATGGGACCTTCACATGCCAAATGTTTGAATTTCGCAAGAACTCCTCCTAATTATCGCCTCAATTGCGGATCCTCGTCACGTGTCCATTGAAACTATATTAACATTACCAAAATATTAGTTATATACATAATACTAAATACGAAATACTAAATTATAAATACGAAATTGAAACTTACTTGTGATTCCGAATGTTGGTCCAATGTAAGTCAGATATCTTCAAGCGAGGTAGGTATTCCAAAGATAACTCGTCGAATGGTTCCACCTAATTAAATAAATTTTAGCATACAATTATATTATAAATCTACATAATAATTGTAAAATATAACATTAAATTTACCTCGTTGTCAGTGGGAATGAATATGGGTGGTCAAGTCGAGGACGTAAAAATAGAAATCGAAACCGTGCCCATGACTGTAGTAGTGATAGGCAACCTCTGATTTTCACTTTACTCGGCCGCGTCGCCCCGCACATCTCCCGATACAACTTCAATAGCACGATAGACCCCCAACTCAATTCACCGGCTGCTCTAAAATCAACAAATTTCAGCAGCCATCTCAAGTGTACGAGGTTTCTAGACAGGTTCGACATCAGATAACCTCCAATTATCTCAAGAATGTATGCTCGAGCATACCATATTCTTTCTATTTCGGTCGAACCATCATTCGGCTCTGGGAATGTGTCTCGTAACCAGGCCATCTCGATCCGACCTCCATGAATGTTATCCGGAATGACATTCAGAAGCTCGTAGCATACAGCCATCCAATCGGTAGAAGTTGCGGACCCGGTGACTACCGACCCATCCACCGACAATCCCAATTGCAATTGCACATCTTCTAGAGTGATGGTACACTCTCCGCATGGAAGATGGAAAGTGTGCGTCTCGGGTCTCCACCTCTCTATCAACGCACTGATCAAAGTTGGCTCCAACTTGAACCCCGGCCTATCGTGGCCACGTGCTAAAACCCACTTCCCGTAGGTAATTCTCGATCAACGGCGATGGGGGACTATGCATATTGCGAATATAATATTGCAACACCGATCAATGTGATCGCTTAAAAATTATAAAATAAAAATTAATTAAAATTGCATAAACCTAAAAAATATTAAATAATATTGAAAAATTAAAATTAAAACTTACCATTTGCATTTGATCGACGGAGATGTGCTTGTTGTCTAGACGAATTAATTCTCCGGCCATTGGTAATACGATCGAAAATTTTAAAAGTTTCAAAAATATATATTAAAAAAATTAAAAAAGGGCTTTTTTGTAAATATTAAAGGACTATTTCAAAATTTCAGAGGAAGTTTCAAGGACTTAAAGAGAAATTTGAGAGGAGTTTGAGAAGAATTTGAGAGAAAAATGAGTAAGGACTAAAGTGTGAAAAAATAAAAGGGTTGGAGGTTTTTATAGGTTTATTTTTTGACCGTTGGAGGCCCAACGATCAAAAAAATTTTGATCACTGAGAGAAAAAGCGCCTTAGGGGCGCGTTTTGTGCCACATCAACAAAGCGCGTCCACGCCGCCAAGCGCTTTTGCTGATGTGGCACAAAGCGCATCCCCAGGGGCACGCTTTCCTAATTTTTTCCCACAAAACGCGCTGACGTAAAAGCGTTTTGTAAGGAAATGACCCTTTTCCGTAAATTTTCAAGAAATCGACCCTTTTTCGTAATTTTTTTTATATATTTAGATATTTTACCCTCCATTCGTGCTGAATTAAAATTAAACAAAAACAAAAATTAACTAAAAATTATAATTTCTATCATAAAAGGTTTTGTAACAAAAGAAAAGAAGAAGAAGAAAGAAGTCAAATTATCAACTCCAATTCCACTTTAATTAATTTAGTATATTTATGAAAATAATATTATTTTAAGAAATTTAAAATTATTAATTATACCGTATTAATTTGTATAATATGAAAATCAAGATCAAGGAGAAGGAAACGTGTCCATAGAGAAGCAGAAAGTTGCTGCCTGAAAACCGAAATCTGAATCATTCCACTAAAAATATATGTTACCATTTTTTACCTAAAGAAATACAAAAAAAAATTGGCAGCTAAATCAAAAGATGACTTGTTTGATATATATAAATTAGCTTTGTAATTTTTGTGGTGAAAATGGGACCAGTACCCTAACCCTTGCAAACCCTGAAGTCATCATAATAATTAATTAATTATGATAATAATAAGATTTGAATTGAGAATTTATGATTCTGCAATAATGTATGCACGTGAATGTTCAAAATATAATCAACTCGTATCTACTTCCACACATGCATTGCGTACTTTTAATTAAGAAAAAGTGAAGAATTCAAAGAAATTGCCTCTGTCAAAAAATTGAAAATCTTAACAATTTTTATTTATATCATGTTCTCATTTATTAGTTTTTGTTAGATATTCCAGGTCTCACCAGGTTCCCCACATTGAGTTACTTCCAGCTCGCTCACTGTACGAACTCGTCATGTTTCAGCTTGTAGGTCGTCTCTTCGCAGCGTCACCTCATACTTCGTCAGAGATTTTAGCAGAGATATCTCTATGGGTACATGTCAAGTCTTAGAGATAAGGTGTTATTATGTACAGTACCTAATTGCCTCCTAACACATCAAATTAAAAAACCGTGTTTTGTAAATATAGAAACACTACTACTGATGAAAAAGAACCCCAACAGTTTTAATATAAAAAATCATAATTAAAATATTATATATATATTTATAAATGTGAATATATACATTTATGATTTATTTCATATAAATTTTAATACAATTATTTATATTATTTAATCATATTATGTATATATACATATATTAAATTTTCATACATTTATGCAACAGTCAAATCTATTTACCTATATTGACATGGACATTGTACCATGGGCGTACAAGTGCAACCTTTGGACACATTTCCATGTCCCATTGGTTACATAAAAACAATGAAGTTCTTCCCCAAAATCACACTAGTCAGAAGCTCTAAGCCTCCTAACTAGCCTTTAGTTTTCTCTTTTTACTTTAAGAATATTTGAATCAATATATATTTTACTTTAAAGTCGAAGTTCATGCATGATATTTCTTCTACAATTTGATCATATTTAAATATGCATGTCTTTTTTTTTTTATTAATATCAAATTGTCTATACCCATAACTCATTCTTGCTGTCATGTCAGTTCCTGTAATTAAAAATGCATCTTATATTACAATGCCATTAGTCTTCCTAATCAATAAATTCGCAATATGTAAAAATCATGGGATTTGTTTATGTTTATTTTAACTTAAATTTTAATATACATGTTGATGGAGCTTTAATTCGATTGACATGAGTATTGTTGTCAATGTAGAAAGATGTGGGTTCCAATGCGCTGAAACGTATTATCATCCTATTTATGGGTTAGAGAAAAATACTATGTACGATGAATCTTAATATACATAAATTAAATTTTACTTGTTATTTAAATTAGTCAAATTGTACTTCAACCTTATTAAAGAAAAGATTAATTCACTAATAAACCCTCCCTATGAATTAATCTTCTTCTATAATGACTAAGTAACCTATCTAGGTGAAACTTATTTGATTCAATTGACTAATCAACCTTTTGGCTCGGATTTATCTTTTTCTACAAAGACACAATACCCTATTTTAGTTAAAGTTGGGGGGTGGGGGAATCCATAATTATGACCATAAATTTGGAATTAATAACTTTTAATTTTCCAATACAAACCATTTAATGATCCTAATGTATGCAAATCCCGAACCTTTTTCTTTTTATATATATAAAACCTCCATCAAATTTTGAATTGTATCCTCTACTTTATTAAAATTGAGAAATTAATTTCTCCATTTTAATTTTTAAAATTTGATCCTTTAAAAAATCGTAAATAAGTGAATTTAAAGAGTTGGTTTTACTGATTTATTATATATAAATTGTTGAATTATTAATTTTACTAATTCCTTATAAATTAGCATTTTCAACACAAATCATTTAATAATCCTAATGCATGCAAATCCCAAACCTATTTTTTATAAATAAAACCTCGGTCAAATTTTGAATTTCATATATTTATTTTATTAAAATCGAGAAATTAGTTTCTTTATTTCAATTTGTCAAAATTTAAGTTTTACAAATCGATTTTTCTTCCTAAACATTTAAATTCAACTAAAAATACTAAAAATGAGGAGGAAAATTTTAATTTTCATTCTCTTATTGGAAAAGGGATAAGGATAACGTGAAATCACAATTTTATACAATCATACTTTCTCTTTACTTAAAATAGGTAAGCTTAAAGTACTAATTTTTACTAATTTATTATATATAAATTGTTGAACTTTTGATTTTTTAATTAATTCTTTATATATAAATTATCTTACTTCTTAATTTTCATTAAGTATGAGGATGAATTTCCGACAAATTAAAGGAATCTTGTCAATTATCATAAAATAAGGGGATGGGATTGAAAATTAGACCATAAAAACTCAATAAAATTGGACGGTTGTGATCAAATTGTGATATAAACAAGAGTAAAAAAAAAGTCATTCTATTATCCATGGACTCTCCTTGCTCACATGAAGGATTTATAGCCAACTTTCTCCATGCTCATTGCTCAGTCAATCACCTCACCCCCCTAATCCAGCCAACTCACTTTAGCCCTGTCTCTTAATTTCTTCTTTTTTATTGTCTCTTTGAACTCTAAAAACCCTAAAATTTCTTTTTCTCTGAAATAATGTCAAGCAACAAGAAAAAGCTGGTTCTGAACACAGTTTCAGTGAGCTTAGGCTGCAGCAGCAGTTGCAGGAAACCCAAGCTGACAAGCTTTTTCAATCCAAAACCCAAACTGAAACTTAAAATCAAACCAAAATCTCATTCTCTTTGCAACAATTACTCTTCTTCAAGTTCATCCGCCAAGAAAACAACCCATTGTTCCTTCTCTGAAAATGAAACCGGTACCTCTTTTTCTCCAGGTACAGACACTGCTATGTACTGGGACATGGAAATCGACACAGACGGTCCGGACAGTGCTAACAAGTGTTCAATGGCGACAGTGCGAGGTTTTGGTCATGTCGGAGGTGACAGCTTGGCGGTGGAGAAAGATTCTGATGATCCTTATTTGGATTTCAGGCAGTCAATGTTACAAATGATATTGGAGAAAGAGATATATTCTAAAGATGATTTAAAAGAGCTTCTCAATTGTTTCCTGCAGTTGAATTCGCCTTACCATCATGGGATCATTGTTAGAGCTTTCACCGAGATCTGGAATGGGGTATTCTCCGTCAAGCCTGGTTCCGGCACCGGTACTTCGCCGGATATGCGTTTTGGGCTTAGGCCACGACAGTTATAGGGAAATAAGGTCCAATGGGTTGATAAAATAATAGTACATTCTGACAGTTGGCTGATGAACACTTGTTTAAGTTATATTTAAAGAAATATATTTTCGAATTTAATGCAATAGCAAGTTGGAGGAAACTTTTTTTCTTGTGTGTGTGCATTAAAGGAAAATATATATATTTCTTTAAATAAAAAACTTTTCAAGAAGTGTAAAATTAGAATGTCTAAATGACCCTCAAAATATTATTACAATATGGGTCATTTGTAAGCATATGGTAGTGTAGAAGTCAATTATTTTTTCAACTTTGGAAATGGAAAGTGGTAAAATTCTTACACACAGTTTATTTCTATTTCTCTCTGTTGTTAGAGTTTAAGTTTTCCTGGTTGAAATTAAGTGTGACTTACCACTATGTTTAACATTTATCAGTAAAAAATCGTTTAATACTTAAATTTATTTAATAGGTAAATTTATTAAAGAGTTTATACATATAGATACAATTAACATGTAAGAATAAAACATATTCAAATAATTATAATCATAATTAATCGTTATAAAACACGATGAAACTTAAGCATAACAACTCAAAATTCTTAGACAAAGTTTTATTTATATGACAAACGATAAGAATGGGTAAATAATGGTGAATTAGTTGAACGAAATCATGGTGGATGAGTGAGATGTGAGTGGAGGAGATGCTATATACAAGTTCACATGTTAATTTCCAAAAGAAGCTAACATCAATGATTAAAAGTTGGCTAAGTAAACAGAAAAGATTGGTGGTGGGTCAATAGAGAATAGATCAATTGTCACCATGCATTCATCCTGTTTTGGAAAAAAATTAGGAGGGAAAGTTTTAAAGATGAAAAGAAACTACTAGCTTACTGGATAAGAGATTGGCAGAGCCATGGGCTAGGTGGTGGCTTCATATGTCCCTTGTTTGTGGGTGGCCGTAGAACGGATCAATAATAATATAATAAATACATTTTTATATTTGTGCTCTTTTTTAATTGTTTGATTATATAAAATATAAAAAACAATGCATTGTTGTATCTGGACATGTTCTGATCTTGGGTGGGAAAAGATAGGCATTGGGATTTGAACTGTAATAATTAGGTCAAAGAGTGTCCTTTGACCATTTGTAAGTGGTGATATATGGGTAAAATATCTCCCTTGATTCTCTCAATTTCTATCTTTAAGTAAATTAATCAGATTTTTTTAAGAAAATTGAAGTAATTTAATTCTTGTTAATTTTAAAAGCAAATAATTAAAGATGATTAATTATAACATTAATAATTTTTGTCAATTTTATAGAAACTTAATTGGTATAATAATAAATTTAGTTCTCATAATTTACACATTTTATCAAATTGGCCATGGTTTAACAAATGTAGCTTGCAGTATGTGTAAATGTATAAATATTGAAGTTAAATTTGTTGAACATTTTACAATAAAGACTAAATTAACAACATTTCACTACACCAAATCAGACTTTTAGCGGCGTTTTTAGTAGCGTTTTAAACAAAAACGCCACCAATATTACACAATAATGGCGTTTGAAGGAAAATGCCGCAACAAAGCGATCAATAGCGGCGTTTTTTTAATAAACGCCGCTAAAAACGATATATAGCGACGCATTCGAGAAAACGCCGCTAAATCTCCGACGTATAGCGGTGCTTTTAAGAAAACGCCGCTAATGCTTCGACCTATAACGGCGCTTTTAAGAAAACGCCGCTACATCTCCGACCTATAATGGCACTTTTAAAAAAACGCCGCTACATCTCCGACCTATAGCGGCGCTTTTTATAAAATGCCGCTAATGCTTGGACCTTTAGCGGCGCTTTTTACCAAACGTCGGAAAATATTTTTTATTTCAAAACAAAAACGACGACGTTTTAATTGCAATGTGAAAATGAGAAAAAATTAGTGGCGTTTTTTTACAAAAAACGCTGCAAAATGTGATCGTTAGCGGCGTTTTTAACAAAACGCCACTAATTTTTTTTCTTTCAAAATAGAAACTATGCCGTTTTAATTACAGTGTAAAAATGGGATAAATTTAGCGGCGTTTTTTAAAAAAATGCCGCTAAAGTCTGACTTATAGCGGCGTTTGTTATAAAAACGCCGCTAAATGTGATCTTTAGTGGCGTTTTTAACAAAAACGCCACAACATAATTTTTATTTCAAAACAAAAACGACGTCGTTTTTATGTAAATATAAAAAGTGTAAAAAATTTGCGGCGTTTTTTTATTCAATCTATTTCAAAACAAAAAAAGCGTTGTTTTGATCATTTTATAATAATTCAATTTTAATTTACGTTGAATGTTGAAAATTTTTGCCTTAGTGTTAGGGTTTAGCATTTAGGGTGTAAGATGTGGGTCGTATGGTTTAGGGGTTAATGTTTATACTTTAGTGTTTTAGTGATTTAGAGTTTTTAATTTAAGGTTTAGTATTTGTGGTTATAGGGTTTATATATTTGTGAGGGTTTATGATTTAGGGTTTTACAGTTTATGGTGTTTAGGGTTTAAAGTTTATAAAGGTTTATGGTTTAAGGTTTTGGGTTTAGAATGTTTTAGGGTTTAGAGTTTGGAGTTATGTATTTAGAGTTTTATAGGGTTTAAGGGTTTAAAGCTTATAGTTTAAGGTTTAGAGTTAAGGGTTAAAGATTGATAGTTTAGGAGTTATAATATAGGGTTTAGGATTTAAGGGCAAGGGTTTAGGGTTTAAGGTATATGACCCTCAATTCTGAAACCAAAATCCTTGAAATCAGTTTCTAAATAGAACGGCGCCGTTTTGGTATTAATATAAAAATAAAATAGTGGCGTTTTTTTTAAAAATGCCGCCAAATATTTAGAAATAGCGGCGTTTTGCCTAAAAACGCCGCAAATACCTATTTTATTCCAGAATATAAACGACACCGTTTTGGTATCAATATAAAAATTGGAAAAAAAACTCAGCATTAGTGTTTATAATTTAGTGGTTCAATTGTTTAATGTTTAGGGTTTATAAGTTTAAAAGGTTATGAGTTTAGGGTTTAGAGTTTATGACTTAAGGTTTAAGGTTTATAGTCCATGATTTAAGGTTTAGGGGTTATTCGTTGGGGAATAAGTGTTAAAGGATACATTTTTAGGGTCTATGGGTTTAGGTGTTATGGGTTTAAGAGTTAAGAGGATAGATGTTAGGGTTTAAAGTTTTAAGGGTTATGATTTTAAAGTTTAGGATTTTAAGGTTTAGGGTTTAAAGTTTAGGGTTTTAAGGTTCATAATTTAGTGATTTAGGGTCGAGGGTTGAGGGTTTATGGTTTAAGGGTTATAAGTTTAAAATGTTATGGGTTTAGGGTTTAGATTTCAAGATTGAAGGTTTAAGGTTTAGAGTCTACGATTTAACGTTTAGGGGTTATTGGTTAAGGATTATGGTTTAAATGCTATGGGTTTAAGGTTTCTGGTTTAGGTGTTAGATGTTAGAAGTTTAAGTGTTAAGAGGACGGAGGTTAGGGTTTAGGGGTTAATGGGATAGGGGTTAGGTGTTTAGGGTTTTTAAAATGTTATGGGTTTAGGGTTTAGATTTTAAGATTGAAGGTTTAAGGTTTAGAGTCTACGATTTAACGTTTAGGGGTTATTGGTTAAGGATTATGGTTTAAATGCTATGGGTTTAAGGTTTCTGGTTTAGGTGTTAGATGTTAGAAGTTTAAGTGTTAAGAGGACGGAGGTTAGGGTTTAGGGTTAATGGGATAGGGTTAGGTGTTTAGGGTTTTTCGTGAAAAATTTATTAACTTGAAATACTATTAATGAAATAAATTTAAAGACTTTTGAGTATATAACTGCTTTGTTTTTAATTTATATTAAATAAATTCAAATTTTAAATAATTATCAAGATTTCAAATTTGAAGTAATTCTTTAAATATTAATTAAATTTAAAAAAATTATTTATTTAAATGAAAAAATTAAAATACTATTAATAAATAATTTTTTATTTTTTATTTTATATATTCTTTTAAATATTGTTTTTATTTAAATGAAAAAAATTTATATTGTTTTTATTTTCTATATTAAATAATTGTAAATTTTAAAGGCATTAGCGGCTTTTTGTTTAAAAAACGCCGCAAAAGTTATGTTTTGAAAAAAACGGCGCCGTTGGATTAGAATTTTAGTGGCGTTTTGGTAAAACGCCGCAATAGGTTCCCATTTTAGCGGCGCTTTTGGTTAAAAACGCCACAAATGGTAAATTTCTCTGGGCAAAACGGTGTCGTTTTGCTCTCTTGTTTTTTACCTACACGATCAGACTTCCCTCGTTTCCCATTTCGTCATTTTGCAGGAACCCTAAACCCCCCTTTTCCCTAATCCTAAATCCCTAAGTATTTTCACCCCGTTTTCCCCAATTGACATCCATTTTGCTCTATTGTTTACCACTATCCCCAATTTTAAATCCCTAAAATTCAACCTTCCTACCAGCCATTCATTTCCCATATAGAAAATCCCTAAACTATCGGTAAGTTTTTTTCAAGCTTTCCCTTTGCTTTGCTTACGAGATTTTGAGCTTCAACTTGTATTTTTGTTATTGGTAAGTTTTTTTATAACTTTGATTTTTGTTATCAGCGGATTTGCATTTCGATTAATTTTTTTAATGGTTGAAAATTGAGAAAATTGAAGCTTCGTTGTAATGGGTTTTCTGTTTTTGTACAGTTCAATACCTCTTCTCATCTCTCTTAACGCATCCACGCCCACCTATTTGTCGCAGCTTCCTCCAGTGGCTGATCTAATCCATCTATTGCATTCAAGTTGCCGACAGACCCAACAAATTAAATAAGGTAAATATTGAAACCCTAAATGTTTTTCTCCTTACACTGCTATTTGGGGCCGCGATTTGCTGCCATTGATGTGATTTTATCCCTCCCACCTGTTGAGGTCTTTAGCGGGTGCCACTATTTGGAAACCCTAGTATTGATGTCAAAATAATGTAATTTTTTTTAATAAAATCTGGACTTAGTTTGACCTTTGTTGAAATGCCATTAATTTAACTCTTTAAAGTATTTATTTTTTGAATTATATCTTATCTGTGAACTTGCCTTTGCCCTATCATTGCTATTTTTACATTAAGATCCTTTGACAATTCTGGACCTCTGGTTGTTGCTTGGCTGCCCTTGCACCTGCTTATGGTGCTGTTGAGTCGAGGCAAGCTTAAGCCATAAGAAGCTTAAGTATAAGTGAAGCTTAAATTTAGTACAGTTCCATTTTTAGACCTGGAACTTTTACTGTTAGAATTGATTAATCTCGCTTGAGTCTGATTCTTATGCTCAATTTCAAATATGATAACTTATGGTTGAACTTGAATTTAAGTTAGAATTGTGATATTTCAGTACT